>CM045453.1:9961148-10438648 GCA_024666655.1 Dascyllus trimaculatus
ATAGTCAATAACTATTTCATATTATTTTACATGAAATAGTCTGTAAAAGACATTCATGTATTTAACGTGTCGACTTGCTGTCAAGAGAGCAGAGAGATGTTTCAATACTGAAACTGCTTCAAATTCTCAGAATGTATTAAAAAATGTCTATTTTACATTAGCTCTGCATACGACAGCTGCTGACCTCTGATTTGTTACACAAGTTAACTTTTAAACTGTGTCTGTTTCTTTGTTTGCAGGTAAATCGTCGCAGCTTCACTCCCACTTGTTGAAGGAACTGTACGAACAGGCTCGAAAAGAGAGGATGGTTCCTTTACCGACTCACCGACTGTTACCAAGGTAACGCCAGATACATGACCAAATTTTATTTTGATTAAGAAATCTGCTCACGCCAATTTGAAACTACATTATCTGCTCTGTGTTTAGAAAAATGGCAGTGACGAGTAAAATCCCAGACACCAAAGGCTGCAAGACCTGTTCAGTAGGTGAGGATAAACACTGAGAAGTTCAGATGTAGCTGGAGGGTTTGTGTGGTAGGATATTAAATGGATAGCAGCACTGTTTGAGGGTTTAAATAGCATTAGGGAAGCTAAAGTAATGTGGATTTACAGTGAAGTCTGGTCTACAGAGGTGACAAATTCAAACGTGTTATCGGTGTTGTGTGTTGCAGCAGATAATCTGCAGAAAGGTTGTGTGTTCCTGTGTTGTGCTCTGGAGTCCAGTGTGATGCTGCTGCAGTGGTACGAGCCCATGCACAAGTTCATGCTAATTAAGGTATGTAAGTCAGACTTTGGATTTAGGTCAGTTACTGTTATGAGTATACAGTGCCTATACGAAGTATTAACTCTTTGTGGAAATTTGTTGTTTTCAACATTTATTTATGGTCAGTGTAACTTTGCTTTTCTAAAAAGAATTTACTAAAATTTCAAAAATTTACAAAAATCTATTCTGAGTTTTTGGCCATCAGACTGGATGCTATGTTACGAACACACCGAACACATCATCACAAACATGCCATCTCCATAGTGAGCATGGTGGTGGCAGCATCATGATGTGGGGATTCTCTCTGTTATGTCAAAGTGAAAATAGGTTTCTAGTAATAGTGTCAATTAATTAAAAATAGAAAATGTATAATAATAAGTGACTGCACACTCTTCAAGTCAGTATTTAGTAGATGCACCTTTAACTGCAGTTCCAGCATTGATCCTGTGTTGGTCTCAATCAGCCTGAACATCTGGATGCTGTAATTTTACCTTGATGGAAAACAAGTTGTCCTCCAAGATTTTACTACATTTTGCTGCATTCATTTTACCCTCTACCTTTACGAGCCTTCCAGGGCCTGCAACTGAGAAGCATCCTCACATTATGATGCTGCCACCACCGTGCTTCATATAATGATGCTGCCACCACCGTGGTTCACATTGGGGATGGTGTGTTTGTGATGATGTGACGTGTTTGGTGTCTGCTAAACCTAGCATCTAGTCTGATGGTCAGAAAACTCAGACTAGCTTTGTGCAATTTCTTGAATTTTTTGTAAATTCTTATCAAAAAAGCCAAATTAAATTAACCATGATTCAATGCTCCTGCTGGTTCCTACCTATGTAACACATACGGTAAGCTTTACTCTGATTTTTTTTCTGTTTTTCTGAAAATGAGTAAGCATAAAATAATTGATAATAAATAGATGAATAACATATGAATTAAGGATAGCCTAAATGATTAATTATCTTGGCTTAACAGGAGTGACAGCTGTGGAGCTGTTTCTGAATTTGGGGATATTTTTTCAGATGTATATTTTTTTTTAAAAACAGCCAGAAAAAACAGCTTTAAGAGTTAATAGTTTTTATGTTCTGACAAAAGTTTGAGGCTCGATTTCCTACAAGGAAAAATAAAATGAAAATAATGTCAGTTTTTCAACCTATAGTCTGTTTGTTTGGTGTCAGTGTAGCAGCAAATTGTGAAATCAACTAATGAGTTTCTTTTTTTTAATTATGTAAAGCAACAAATGTCAACTTGTTGAAAGTAGTTTATTATCTCAGAAAGTACTTGATGTATCAATCTAAAATTTCAAAGTTTCAAGGAAAACAATGATGGTCGAGCAGAAGGTGCCTGATGGTTTTAAATTGAATGACCCTAATGTTTTTCTCCTTCTTGAAAGTTGTTTATTAAAAGATGGAGTAAAAAGCAGCTTAGTGTGATGTGAAAACGTCTGGATGTTAAATAGGATTCACTCTAAGGAAATACAACAGAAATCTGTGCTAGTTGAGATGGTGGGCCCACCTGTCATCCTTCAGTTTTTATTTTATCTTTTTATTGGCCTGTCAACGCCGACAACAGCTAATAAAATGACTGCTGGCAGTGAAACAAAGAATTATATGGTCACTGTTAAACTCGCAGTTAGCTTTAGACCTCTGACTATAAATTATGGTTTGGACTCAGTTAAAGGGGCTATAAGGTCGTAGGTTTAAGTGTCCCTGAACCCGACACAGCTTTATGTGTTAGCAGCTCTTTGAGCTGAAGAGCCACCACTGAATGGTGTATTTTAAGCAGATTTCCATCTTCTGTCCTGCAGCATTTCGACTTCCCACTGCCAAGCCCTCTGAGGGTGTTTGAGATGGTGGGGGTTCCCCAGCAGGAGTATCCTCTGGTCTGCATCGGCGTCTCCAGAGGCTCCAGCCCAAACCTGCCGGTCCTCGTGGAATACATCAACCTCAACTCCAACACGTCCTGGTTCACCAACTCTGGCCTCGGTACGCTGAAGCTGCTTTATCACATCTATTAGAGAGAGTTTACACTCTAAGGCAGGGGTCTCAAACTCCGGTCCTCGAGGGCCGCAATCCAGCATGTTTTAGATGTTTTCCTCTTCCAGCACACCTGATTCAAATGATGAGCTCATCATCAAGCTCTGCAGAAGCCTGATAACGATCCTGATCATTTAAATCAGGTGTGCTGGAAGAGGGAAACATCTAAAACATGCAGGATAGTGGCCCTTGAGGACTGGAGTTTGAGACCCCTGCTCTGAGGAGTGGCAAAAGAGTACATTCCTGTACAACTAAACTGCTTTCTTAAAAGGGAAACGTATTTTCTGCCAGTTTGTTTGTGACCTTTGACCCGTTTCAAATCAACATGTCTATGCCATTTATGTCCTTGCTTTACTGTTGCTGCTTTTATATTATATTCTATTGCACATCAACAAATTAGAATATCATGAAAAAAATTTAAACGTGTAAACTTTTCACATATTTTATATTTATTACATGCTTCTATAGGATTAAACAATCAACACTCCTTGAAACTACAGAATAAACACCCTAATTAACTCAACACTCCAGTATTGTGGAACAGCGAGAACACTGGTGCATCTCAAAAAATAGAAAACTGTGAAAAAGTTTGATTATTTAACAAAGTGAAAATTTAATATATTCTAGACTCATTACAGGTAAAGTGAAATATTTCAAGCCTTTTTTGTTTTATATTTGATGATTATGGCTTGTAGCTCATGGAATTTATAAATCCAGTAAGTCAAAATATTAAAATATTCCAAAGGTCAATTAAAAAAAAGGATTTGCAATAAAAAAATGTATGACTTCTGAGGAATTTTTTAATTTACATACTTAATACCTGGTTGGGTCTCCTTTACCACAAATTACTGCATCTTCTGACATTTTCGGACATTTAACAAGCAGTTACTTTATTCTCCTGAGTGAATATGTGTCTTTCAAAGCATAAGTGCATGTTATTCAGGTAAGGATGTCCTTTTCTGGAAACAGGTTTGGTCACAAACACAGTAATATCGACTGAATTCACAGTAAACTTTCTGCTTTTTACACCAACTGCTGATTTTCTTGTTGTTCTTGTTTGTAACTTTGGTGTTTTATGTTTGTGTTTACTTACAGAGAAACCATGTCCAAATGTTGTTCAAGTAAACCAGCTGGACAGCAGCTCACTGCTCGTCCTCATGGAAAGTAAGTAAAACAAGGTTCTTTTAGCAGCACAGAATATTTTTTAGGCGTTCGACACAACACATGAACCAGTATATTGTGTTGTTGTGCACCTCAGTAAAACAACTTTACAGCCTGAAATACCAGAATAGCAGCACATCATGGTATTATGGTTCCATTTTATTTTTTATTATTGTGGTACTGAATTATATTTTGCAGCAGCTTCTTGTACAAAAGTACAAACAGTCACAGTAATGCAATGTTGCAACAAATGGATGGGATCGTGTTAATGGAAAATATTCAAGAATGTTGGTTCCTTTTTCTTTAACAAGCAAACTTAACAGTGTTGAGAATTTCAGATTTTTGTTTGGGGCTCAGCTCCTAATAGTACTGAAAAAATTCAAACGAAGGCTGAGCAATTCTGCTGATTAATGGAGTCTGATCAGAGGTCAGAGGTGTTTCAGGTCAGGGGCTGATCGAACTAAAAGTCAGACTTTAGTTAAATCTATCTTTTGCACAAAGTTGTTTGACCAGGGTTTTTCCGCGCATACAAGAATTTTTGTAACAGTTTTATCCAGCACCAAATGATAAAAATTGAGAATGAAAAAAAATATCACCAGTTTTGTTTCAATTACCGGTACTAAAGCATAATAGACACTTTTCTTTATCAAATGGTCAGAATTAACAGGAAAATGCATATATTTCTATCAAACAAGGTGTTAAATTGATCATGCCCCAAAGGTCCATTTTGAGCCAGGAAACCCTGCTTCACTGTCTAAATTAGGACCAATTTCCTGTAAACTCTGGATAATTTAAGACCTTTTTAAACTACATCAAGCTCCTTGAAGAAAGTAACACACCAACAAAACTGTGATCTTGAAAAAACTGCAGCCACAGTCAAGTTTATCAGGTTGCTATGGTCTTGAAACACTCTTCCTTTCTTGTTGCTCCACAACATCATTAGCAAATCATCAGAGGATGATAATAAGAGGATATATAGGCTGTATCTCTTTTCTGTTATAATGGACAATGTGAGATCGCTGACTACAGGAATTAGTCCAAACCCAGTTAGAATGGTTAGGCTGACAGGAATAAATCTGGGAGTGGTGAAGCAAGAGGCAGATTTTATTGAAGAGCCCATGTTCTGCTTTTTGGATTTCTCCTTTCCCTTAGTGTGTTACAACGCTGCTTTTTTGTGCATGTAAAGGTCTTCAAAAAAACTTAGAAAGCCCAGAGTCCACACCAAAGGTTTTTATCTTCCTGCCTGAAACACCTAGTTTGAAGTCCAGGCTTTTATTTTGTTACTCGCCTACATCACTGTGTAACACATTTGCATATTGACTCACCAGAGCTGCCTCTGCTGGGCCTATGTCTCTGTCTCTACTCTGAGTTTATGGTACGTCACCAAGTTTACCTGGTGTTTGTTGAGCTAACTGACCAATCAAAGGAGACTAAGATTTCCTGGAGGCGGGTCTTATAAAGACAAGAGCTAAAACAGTTGGTGCTGCAGCAATGTACAGTATGAGAAAAGTAATGTGTTTTTGAACATTAAAGCTTGTAAACATATTCTAGGACTCCAAAAAATACAATTCTAAGCCTTTAAATGTGCAGCCACATGGGCTCTTTAACAACAAATGTTGCCACACTGGTCACATTAATGTGAATTTCTGCAGGGTACATATTAAACTGTAAGTCATATAAAGAACATGCCGTCCTGGTTGTTGTTTACATTCTTCCCTCTGCGAACCTGAAAACACGGTTTTTCCTTTTATTCTTGTAACATTATACAGCTTTCACATATTTGAGCAACTGTTTCCGAAGCAGTTTCCCTTCAGGGATTATTCAATCTTAATTCTGACTCTGAGAGCAACGTTTTCCTCCGAGTTAGCCGGGAGGCCAGGAGGCTAACTGTCTAACTTGCAATATCTGAACCTAACAGCACATTTTTACCTGGTCTAACGCTACAGATTAGTCTAAAATGTCTTTGTGAAACCGGCCTGAGGTGTTTTTGTGTTTCAGGATCTTGTAGTCTTACAGCTCAGGTGATGGGATCCATACCAGCATCATGCTTTAGCCATGTCCTTCTGCGTTTCCACACTGATGTCATTCTAACTCTGAGCCTCTCTTCTCCACAGGGTCAGTTCATATAGTCGGTCTGGAAGGAGAAGCAAAGAGCAGCAGACCTCATGAGATGACCTTCTCTCATGAAGTCGAGTCTATAGGTGAGAGCAACTAGCCACAGACCACTGATGGCAAAAACTACAGAGTAAAGATCTCAGTTCTGACCGTGTGTTTCTGTTCAGTGTATATTGAGGACACACTGCTGGCTGTCTGGCGTCACGGCTGGGAGAGGAGAGGAAAAGTTTCCACTGAGGTGTTGGAGGAAAACATCGACCACAGGAAGATCTTCAGACTGGTGCAGTCAGACAGGTACAGCATGGAGCTGAAACTACCTGCTGGGGTGTTAATGTAGCACAGTTTCTGTGTTTAGAGGTGTTTGTGGTTATCAGCTGATCAGCTTCTGTTGACTGCAGACAGTTCAGAAAAATGAAACCTATCACTCTGTACACAGCAGAGAAGTTTTCATTAATCAGAGCAGTCCAGAAGCCACGTTAGCAGCTTTAAATGTTGTTGTGCATGTTTAAAGTTCACACTTATATTTTAGCACGTTAGCATGCTAACCTTAGCTACATAAACAACAAACACAGCAATGACTGATGGGAATGTTATTATTCTGGCACTATGCAATGATTTTTCAGGACTGATACTGACACCTATTAATACTAACCCAAGAGACTGATAGCTAAAAACTTGACTGAAATATCTTTGTTTGCTTATGTTTTAATAAAAAAAAGTGTTGATCCATCAGTGTTGATAAGGTCAGAGACTACAGATAGAGAGAGCCAAAGGAGCACATTTTCAAATTATTATTATTATTTTTTTATCAGGAATTGGTTTAAAAAATAATGATATTGATGATTGGAAAAATGTCTGATGTCAACATATAAATATATATACACACATATACATATATATAGGCCCCTATAATAATACATAATATTGATTAAACTAAAATTTCAACATGATGTTGCCAAATGAAAAGTCAGAGGATCATCAAAGTTACTGAAGTTCATCCTGCAGGAGACATGAATGTGTGTACTGAATTTCATTGGAATCTCTCCAATAATTTTTGAAATATTTCTTTAAAAACCCACATGAGACACATGAGAGGTATCTAATAATACGTCAGTCAGATGCACCAAACCAGGACTTTAACACTTAAACTACATTTTTCTTTTAATACTTCTTTCACTTAAGCAGGATTCTTAATGCAGGACTTTTATTTAAGTAAAGGAGTTGAATACTTGTTCTGCCTCTATTCATTCATTACACATTTTACTTATGTTGTATCCAATAAGTCTGCATCCCGGTAAAGACCCGTCCAGTTAAAAAAACCCACATGAGAGATGAGACTTTGGGGACATTTGTGCAGGTTTAAACTTCACTCCATCGGTGTTTGATATCTGACCCTCTTGCTGCAGGATGGTCGTCCTGGAAACGCATCCTACTGAGGACCAGTCTGGTTTGTCCAACCTGTACGTCCTGGAAATCGCTGAGAACTACGTCATGCTGCCCTGAGTGTCCTGTGAGTTGGAGCAGGGCTTCATGGGAAACTTGCAGCTCCACTTCTATATAAATGTCTGCACCAGGAAGTGGACATATTTCAACATTTGCGTCCATCATGGATGCATCACAGTGTTTTGTTGGAGGAGACGTCAGCAGGAGATGTTGACTTGATGTTATAAAGTGATTGTCGTGTTGCTGCCTTCATCCCTCTATCTTTGGGAAATGCTCTTATTTATGCTATTTTTGGTTCGTGGAGAATCCAGACAGCTGAGAAACTAGTGAAGGAAGACTCTCCTCCAACACTAAGAGGAGTCTCTGCTGTCTGCTGCCTGCAGGGACTCAGATTAAACAGCTGCACTGATGCTCTGCTGTTTGTTTGTGACCTGAGCTTGTTTTCAGTGTTGGATCAAAGTTACATTTTTACTGCTGTTACACTGTAATAAAGGTAATTAACACAACCTGAGGTGAAGCTGTGTTGATCTGGGAGGGAAGATGGGATGAATCAGTTACTGAAAGGTGACACTTTAGTTAATTAAGTCATCTGCAGTAACATGGGCTGTACACTGTAAAAAAAACACATTTTTTAAACAGTTTTTAGCTGAATTTTTTTGGACGATTTACTGTTATTTTACAGATTTTACCTGTTTGTTAAATTACAGATAATATGTAGTAAAATTACATGAAAAGAAATTAATTTAGATGTTGTACTGTCTGTACAAAACACAGGCCCAAACTGTCCAGATCACAAAACTGCATTTTTACAAATTGCACTTCATTGTTTTACAATGTGTGACTATAAAATTACAGTTTTACTATATTTAAATTTTCTGTTATTTGAAAGATATGTATGTATATTAAGGATTTTAAAAGGTGAAATGTTTAACTTTTACAGATTTTTCCTGTTTTATTAAATTATAGATAAAAAATTACAGAAAAAATATGTTGATTTAAATGGCAAATTGTACAATAAATAAATAAATAAACAAACAAAACAGGCCAAAACTGTAAATAACAAAAATTGTGTATATTGTTGGAAAATGACAATCACTTTTTAAAAATAGTTTTATTAAATTACAGGTAATACTTAGTAGGATCACAGAAAAATAAATGGCATTTTACACGGTATTTTAAAAAAATAAATAAATAAAAACAGGCCAAAACTGTATACTGTTTTGACTGTATTTAGATTATCAAACTATATCTTTATTTTAAGGATATTTGCCATTGTTTGAAAGAAAAGTTATGTATATTAAGGACTGAAAAATAGCAAATATTTTTAATACTTTTATTTTGAAGATTTTCCCTGCTTTGTTAAATCCTCCCAAAATGTCACCGAAAAATATGTAATATTTAATATATAATAATGTACTTTATTTTTAATAAGGAAAATAGTAATTTGTTCTTGTGTGACCATAAAATCAGAAAAACAACAATGTTTTACAGATATTTGAATGAAAATTTCAGTATATTAAGGACTGGAATTTGGTATATTACTTACTAAAATAGCCAGCCTCTGAAAATGTGCAAACCATCTTGATGAGTTGGTTGGTATAATGTTTCATCAACTTAATATTATGTATAATTTGAACTCAACTTTCTGCTTTATTCATTTTCTCAATTTAAAAAGGGCACCAGACAAACTTCCTAAACCTACGTTGTTATTATTATTGTTATTATTATTAGTTGTTGTTGTTGTAGTATCATTATAATAATTATTATGTGGTGTTTTTGGTCATGGGGAGGTAGTTTTGTGTCATATTATTCCATATATATTTGAGGTGGTCGTGCCGGGTGTCGCTGGGGGTTAAACTCGGGGTAGATGGAGCGCAGCGGGGCGGGCTGTCCTCTCTTTACCCCCGGACTCTGCGCAGCGCCGGTCAGCGGCAGCAGCGGGCGACGCACCGTCACGTCCTTTACGCTGGAGCGGAGGCAGAGACCGGCGGAGGATGCTGCTCACACCGGCTCAGAGGGGCTGTCTCTGCGGGCTCAAGCAGCAGCCAGCAGCGGAGTAACATGCAGCGGAGCGGCCCGGATGTCTGGTCGGCCTCGCTGAGCTCGGCTGCTGCGGCTCTTCTCTGCCTTTTCTCGGCTGCTCGTTTCTCCGTCGCGGCGTGATTGTTTCCAGGTCAGAATCTGTGTTTCCTGTGCGGCGTGTTTGTACTGAAAATGGCCGGAGATGGCGGCGCTCTGAAGGATATCAATGAGATTAAATCCCAGTTCCGGACCAGAGAGGGCTTCTACAAGCTGCTCACCCTCTCCGACTCTCAGCAGCGGGGCGGGCTGCCGCGGGGTCCGTCCGCCGGAGCCACGCTGGGCCCCGGGGCCGGCCCCGGTCCGATACCCGGCGGAGGGGTCGGGCTGCTGCAGGGGCCCGGGGCCGCCGCCGCTGCCGCCGCCGCCTCTTCCTCCTCCAATGCCGCAGCCAACTCGTCTCCGGCGGGCTTCCTGCCACCGGTGCGCGTCTCCATGGTCAAGCTGCAGCCCGAAGACCCCAGCGAGGAGTCGGAGCGGGTCTGCTTCAACATCGGCAGGGAGCTGTATTTCTACACGTACACCAACATCAAGAAGGTGAGCTGCAGCACCGCTAGCCTAGCATGCTAAGCTGCTAATGTGATGCTGGGAGCCGCTCGTCATGTGTTTAAACTGCACATCTCCGCCTGTTATGCAATGCAAGATGGAGCTGCGGTGCTGAGCGGAGTGGTGCATCGAGCAGCCGGATGCAGGGAGGCTGAGGAGGCTGAGACAGCAGCTCCATCCACCGCATCCCAGCCTCCAGAGCTGCAGCCTCCATCCAACCTGAATGTTGAAACGAGCCTGAGCTGCTCCTCAGTTTGGGTTTGGAGGCTGTAGGTCTGGAGGGACACTGCAAGGTGAATTATTAATCAGCACAAAGGCAACACATTGTTGGTTTTAATGCAGAAAACATTCATTAGCACTGCAGCCTCCCTGTCCTCCATCAGCAGCTCAGATAATCAGCCACAACCCAGGTTAAAAATGCATAAAACACTGTCATCACCTCTGTTTCTACCCTGTTTATCCACAAAAACAGGCTCAAAGGTCAGATTCAGATGATTTTCATGAGTGTCTGTCTGTGTCCTCCTCTTTCTCCTTACAGAGCTTGTTTTTAGCATCACTAGCATTCACACAGGACTATACAGAGCCCAGTGCTTCCTGCTAGCTGCAACAGTTCCTAATAAAGAAATTGTAATAATGCATCTAAGAGAAACTGAAGGGCAAATGAGAAGCAGTTTGTGCAACTAATTACATTTTGCAACCGTCGAATGTAAGGATGTGTCTCTTCACATGTCAGGAGTTTACGTCTTTATTCCACCTGCAGAGATGTTCAAGCTGCCTGATGCTCGACTATCATGGTTTCTATAATGCAAGCACATGAAAACAGAGGCATGCAGTAAATTACCTTCCATATTTCAGATGTCACATGTTCCCAGTCTTGTTTCAGTGAAGGAACCTGCAGAGGAGATGTTGTCTTTACAGTTTATGCTCCAAAAAGAACAATTCGGCTGTGAAATAATTAAAATTCCTCCTCTGACACGTCTACAGATCATTAAAAGTGATGCATCATATGTGACTTTCCTCGTCTGATACCTAAACTGAAATAACCTGCTGACACCGAGCGCATGATGCTGACAGATGAACTGGATTTACAGCTTAATGAGACAGCAGAATTCTATCCATGTACATTATGTTTCGGATGAATTGATCAGTTGTTCGGTCTGTAAAACAGAAATCATCATAATAGCATCCCAGAGACCAACTTGTTCATCCAACAGTCCAAAATGCAAAGATAATCAGTTTACTATGATGAAAAATCGGAAGCGGAAAATGTTCACAGTGGAGAAGCTGCAAATGTTTCCATCAAACCATAAAATACACTCAGAAAGTCATCAGACCTCATCACTTTTTGCAGGATTAGTTTAATTTAAATCAATAAGCCTGTCATTTTCTCTTCAGTCTCCACTCAGTAACCCTTAACGACAGGAAAAAATATGCCTTTAGATGAGTTTTGATTTACAACCCTGTGTAGCAGCAGGGACAGATTCAGGTCATCAGGTCTCTAGAATCTTTGGATGTTTAGGTTTGCACAGTTTTTCTCGTTATTTCTTCCCGTTAGAGTAACTGTTGGCTCTCTGGTTTAAGAAGCTTCTTGCCTGAGTTCTGCTGCTTCCAAACTTCTTCCATCTGACAGCTATTGATTCCACTTTGCTCCTGGAAACACTCTGAGCTTCAGAAATGGTTTTGTTCCGTCGCCCTGATCTATAACGGACTACAGATTTATCACTGAGCTCTGCAGAGAGTTTGTGGGCTTCATAGTTGGTTTTTGTCCTGATTGTTGGATCAGGTGCGTCTTAAAGCAAACTGGATGCGCCTGAACGCAAGCAAAGGGTCTGAATACTAGATTTCAGTTTTTGATGTATCATGTCACAAATGTCTGCCTTGTCAGGACTCCTAAGTGCCAAATCTGAACACTATGTGCATCTTTTAGCGTCATTTTTAGATCCACAGATTAGTTTGATAGAACTGTAGAAATCAATGGATGTCAGAAACAGACAATGATTTTGTTGCTGAGTGTTCTCAGCTGCAGCGGTGCAGCCTGTGTTTGTTGTAAAAAAAAAAAGGTGTGTTTAATGCTAAACAGGGATCTTTTCTGAAACTGAACCAAAAAGCAAGTAAAACAAGACTCAAGTCACAAATTATACCGAAATTAACTAAATAAAAACAGTGGTCCGAAACAGGAAACCAACATCTGTGTTCTGGGGAAAAATCCAGTGACTGACCCGTCCACCACCCCGCCAACCTCTTTATTAGGCCTTTTTAAACAGGAGATACTCCCATACGTCTACCAGTGTTGAATATTGAAGTCGGTTTGCACTCTGTGACTATGAGATGTTAGCAGCTTTGATGAAAAGGCAAGTTTGACACCCTGAGAATAAGGACAGGTTTGATATAAAGTAAGCAAGTATTTAACAAACTTGCTGATGGTTGAGTGATTAGCTGCAGGTCAGGTTTGACTCCCGTCTGGAGACGCTTTTCCTCCCCCTCTCTCCACTAACAATCCACGAATAAAGACAAAAGAAAAATGCCTGAAAGTAAATCTTTTGTTGCAAAAAGTCTGAAAAACCAGACTTAAGTGTAGACTGATGACAGAAATCTCTTATATATCTATTTAAATTGAAATTTATTGGACAATAAAGTGTGGAAAAGATGACAGTGACCAGATGAAATGTTTCTGGTCTGGTGCTGATATTGCATCTCTAATAGTCGGTCTAAATACTCCAGAAGTTATTGATGATAAAACACCTGTCCTTAAATGTTGCCTGAATTTCTTAGTTAGTGTTTATTTAGATCTGTTAGGGTTATTACATTATTGCCTGATTGAAATCATTTTAACTGGCTGCAATTATGCTGTAAACCTATTTGCATCCTTTTGGTGGCATTCAAAGAATTTAATATCACTTCTACAACTAAAAGAGGCCTGAAGTGAGCAGAAAAAGACAATTAAATTACAGTTGTTTGTAAGACAGTTAATTGTCAACTAAAACTTTCAGACCGTGGCTGTTTTAGTTGTGTTCATGATGGCTGTATTCCAATTCGACAAGGTTCTGCTGTTGTGATGGTTGGCTCTCTGTCGTGCCTCTTAATGGAACTGAGCTTCATTAACTCCCAACTGTTCTTTTCATTACTGTGACAAGTCAAAATGTCTGCTGTCAAAACGAGTTGTAGAAAGTCCTGCTCACTGAGATCCTTCCTAATGTGTGTCCAGTATAAGAGATGGCAGCTCTTGCTCTGTGCAAAAAAATAAAATGCAATGACATGAATGTCTCTGCTTGTGTTTCATGGAAAGTGTTTCAGAAGCACATTTAGAGGAGATTTCTGAACAGGAGACACAAATACAGTGAGAAACATCTGTTTTAGTGAACAGATAAGCAGACAGTATGAGAAATTGTGAACTTGTCCTTTGTCACTGCAGTAGATTGTGTTTTATCCTCTTATTATGACTCCACCTGAACGTTGACATGCAGGACTCCAGTGCAATCCAGAACGACTCCCTCAGAGATCAGCTGCGACCTTTTGGTTTACTGTCCAATAACACGAGCAGGTTTTTCCGGTCTTAAAATGCTGCTGCAGCCACGTTGCCTTCAGGTCCTTCATGGCCACTTTTCCTGCCTCCTGTTTGATACATGTCTCCCCTGTATGATTGATAAATATCAGCAGCTCCACAAAGAAACCTTTGCTCCTTCATCCTGACAACAAACCCTGATGTTTTTGTCTGGAGAGATGAAAAATGTTGGCACGAAACTGCTGTAGCTGCACAGGAAATATCTCAATGTGACTTTTCATTTTCGACACTGGATTGGTTTGTCAAAATAAGAAAAACACGTCACCAAATAACAAATGTTGCAGGACTGTGACGCACTTCGTCAGCAGATGGTGGAAACTGTGGGGTATGGTTGGTTTTTGCTTCCTCTGGGACACATGGCTCCTGTTTAAAGACCTCTAAATGTCCCTGGAACCTGTTTTTTGTTTGTTCATGATGGTTTTGTTTCCCCTCGCTGTTGCCTGCAGGCTGTGGACCTCAGCAAACCGATAGACAAGAGAATCTACAAGGGAACCCAGCCAACGTGTCACGACTTCAACCAATACTCGGCCACGGCGGAGAGTGTAGCGCTCATCGTGGGTTTTTCAGCTGGACAAGTCCAGTATCTCGACCCCATCAAGAAGGAAACCAGTAAACTCTTCAATGAGGAGGTATTTGATTTGTTTCCCAGGTCGAGGTTGCAGCTCTGTGTGTTGTTGCGATTAAAGCCTGCTGCAGTACAACACAAGTCATTTGTCATTCTTTACATCGATTTTTCTGCCCCAGTTTGGAAGCTGTGATGTTGCCTAGAAATGCAACCAGGCTTCACGTTCTTTTACTGTCTCCTGAACTGGCTCTTTTGCTTTAATGGGATCCCTTTAATGGGATTCCCAATTAAATTTAGAAGATAGGAGGTGTGTGTGTTCACTGCTGCATGCAGACTTTGTGTTTGTGTGTCTCCTGCATCTGTTCACCACTCTGGGATTTGCTTCTCAGAATCTTTGTCTTTTACCTTCTCTCTTGTTTCAGTCTCTTCTGCAGCTCACATTTGTTTTTTGATCTCTGCGGATCTTCTCTCACTTCCTTTCTGCGTGAACTTATGTTTTGTTTTTTGATCACATATTTTGCTAACTTTGTGGTGACTCTGTCTTGTGTTTGTAATATCTTCCTCACCTATTTCTCTCTTCTTTCCTTCCCTCTCAAAAACCTTACTCCATCCTGTCCTCTTTCTACGCACCTCCTTTCTGTTTTCCAGAGGTTGATAGACAAATCCAAGGTAACGTGTCTAAAATGGCTTCCTAAGTCGGAGAACCTGTTCCTGGCCTCCCACGCCAGCGGTCACCTCTACCTCTACAATGTAGACCATCCATGTGGCACCACGGCCCCACAGTACTCTCTGCTTCGGCAGGGTGAAGGCTTCGCCGTCTACGCCTGCAAAACCAAGACACCACGCAACCCGTTGTTGCGGTGGGCTGTGGGTGAGGGAGGCCTCAACGAGTTTGCGTTCTCCCCAGACGGCGTCCACGTGGCCTGCGTGGGTCAGGACGGCTGCCTGCGTGTCTTCCACTTTGACTCGATGGAGCTCCAGGGTGTCATGAAGAGCTACTTCGGCGGGCTGCTGTGTGTGTCGTGGAGTCCTGATGGTAAATATCTGGCCACTGGAGGGGAGGATGATCTGGTTACTGTGTGGTCATTTGCAGAGAGTCGTGTGGTGGCGAGGGGCCACGGCCACAAGTCTTGGGTCAACGTGGTGGCGTTTGATCCCTTTACAACTTCCCTGGAAGATGAGGAACCTATGGAGCTTAGCGGAAGTGAGGAGGACCTCCACCAGGGGGCGCCAAATAACTCCATGCACTTTGGCCGGGTTCGAACAAGCAGCACGTTATCGCGTCTTTCTCGGCACAGTTCTAAAGGCGGTGGCTCAGCATCGGTCACGTACCGGTTCGGCTCGGTGGGGCAGGACACCCAGTTCTGTCTGTGGGACCTGACGGATGACGTGTTGTACCCTCGCCTGCCGCTCTCTCGCGCCTTTACTAACACTTTTGGACCCTCGCTGTCCAACTCTGGCAGCGGGGGAGTCAACAGCACCTCAGGTGGGGGAGGAAGCGGCGGTGTCGAGGGACACCATCACCCGCCCAACACTAACACCGGCACCTCCAACCCACCGACCCTTCCCTTACCGCTTCCTCGCTCGCTGTCACGCTCCAACTCCCTGCCCCACCCTGCGGTGGCGAACGCCTCCAAGGGTCAGGGCGCCTCCGAGGGCAGTGGGGGAGGCGGAGGAGGGGGAGGGAGCAGTGGCGGAGGAAACACCACCCCCTTTAGCATTGGCCGCTTCGCAACATTATCACTGCAAGAGCGCAAGTCGGACAAGTCCGGCAGTGGAGGGGTGGAGAAGGAGCACAAGAGATACCACAGTCTGGGCAACATCAGCAAGAGCAACGACAAGATCAACGTGGCACCAAGAAGCAACCGGCTGGACGCCGCCAAGGTCCTGGGAACCACGCTGTGTCCACGAATGCATGAGGTGCCTCTGCTGGAGCCGCTGGTCTGCAAGAAGATCGCACATGAGAGGCTGACGGTCCTGGTGTTCATGGACGACTGCATCATCACAGCCTGCCAGGAAGGCCTCATCTGTACCTGGGCTCGGCCGGGGAAGGCGGTACGTCTCCAGTTGATCAGAGATTAATACTTATTTTAATTAGTAGTCAATTAAATAGCAGTGAAAAAATGTCCTTAGAGCCCGACAGTCCAAAGTAACTTACTTTAGAGTGATGATTGATTAATAACAGCAACTTGTGACATTTTAGAAGGTGGAACCAAAAGTGAACCCTCTCAAGGCCAAATCAGGTTTTTCTTGTCCGAGTGCTGCTCAGCAGACACAGTTCTGTTATACTACAATAGGTACGACTGCATTTCTATTCATATTGAAAGCACATGAGGAAACAGCAGCTGTTTACAGTTTGGATTGTAGCACTGTATTTATTTCATTATTATTGAGGTGTCAGAGCACAGGCACAGTTTGTGGACATGACACAGGACTTCTGGAGATTTTAGAACTTCTTTCTGTGTTTGAGCTGTATCGATGGGAAGCATGTGCAAATCAAAGCTCCTCCAAAGTCCAACAGTGACTTGATCACACGGTGCTGGATGTCCAATAACAGCTCCAAACCAATTCTGGAAAGTAACAGCCTGTCAGCCTTTAATGGAACCTGAAACTTGATCCTTATTCTCTACAACAGATTTTTTTTTTGCAGGAAACTAAAACTCAGAGATTTACTTTTCTTGGAAAAAGCAATCAATGTTCAGGTCAGGGTACTTTGTAAATCAACCACAGTGGAAATGTATGCATCAAAGTGTCTCTGTAAAATGAACATTTATGCCATAAAATTACATTAACAGAGTACTTTTGTGAATGATTTGCCCTTAAACTGTGGGGAAATCATACTATCTCAATTATCCAACTATTTGACTAATCAGGTACTGTCTAGTTGTAGTCGACTATTATGATTAGTTGTCCCAACCTAGTTATGAGGAGAGAAATTCTCCATCATCCACTCCTTTATAATTCATCATTAAAAAGGTATAATAGAAGTAGTCGCTGCTTGATTTGTTTTGAGTTGTACATGCTTTCAATCCGTGGTGGCTTAACTCAGTGGAAATCTAAAATCTCCAGATAGCCTGTGCTATGTCTACCCACTGTGCTCAGTACACTTCAGGAATAATCACATTAGCACAGTGCTAAAGTCATTTGGTAAGCAGCTGTTATAACCTGTAAAAAGTGCCAAACTTCAGCTTTTCAAACACTATTTTTGTATTGTAGTATCAAAAGAACTGTGTGCACTTCTGCTGTCTGCTTTTAGAAGTCCACATAGGACATGTAGAAACCTTAAATGGCCTTAAATGACTTCAACAGTCAGTTTATTATCAAAATATCAGTTTGAATACATTTTCTGATTAAACATCAAAGAACAGATGACAAGCCAGACTGAAGCTGCTTCATGTCCAGCAGTGTTCATGTCGAGGTTTGTGGGGGATTAAAGCGTCTTTTCTTTAAGTTATGAAGCCTCATATTGAGCTCTTTAAATTATGTGATGATTTTCTCCCCTGAATTGAGGTCATCCCACTTTCCTCCACTGCGGTTTTATTTATTTCAGGACAGTCATTATGAAGTGGTAATTAGCCTACTTACTGCTAGTTTTTAGTTTCATTTTCCTGTTTTTTCATGTAAATATGGACCATGTTGAGTTTGAAAGCGCACCGATTTTCTGGGAACAAGTTTGTTTTTCAGTTGATTTCACCTCAGAAATGACTCAACAGTTGGAGGTGATTTCACTTTTCCTCTCTTTGCAGCACCGTTTCATCTTCCTGCACTTTAAAGTGGATTTTTTTCGTGCTGTGATTGTCTCCGGTGTCTGACTCCCCTTTGTGTTTTTGTGTCTCTTGTTCAGAACTTGACAGCACAGAACGGAAACTCTCCGAGCGGCACAGTGGTATAGCTGGAGGAGAAGATTTGCACTCGTCCCTCCCTCCATCTCCTCCCTCGTTCGTCTTCTTCTCTCCATCGAATCTCAGAAATGTCAAATTTGGGGCCAACAACCAGAGACTGAACCTCCCCACCACTGCAGTATTATACCCTCAGTATAACTCTTTGTACTCGCCATGACCCACAAGGTGGAAAACTCCTCCTGAATCCTGAAGAACTCAACGGATTCATTAAGTCTTTAAACTGACGTGATAGTTGGGGAACAAAGAAGAATTTAACAAATGCATATCAGCTTTAATCCAGGCTAAGTTAGCTCCTGAGGCTAATTTCTGGGAGGTAGCTGCAGCTCCGTGGCCAAAAGTATGTGGACACTTCTTTCATATAAGGATGTTTTCTTAATCCAACAGCATGCAGGTATATGTCAGCAAGAGCTTGCATCTTGACAGCTCCCCCAAGTGCAGTTTAGGTCCATTAAAAAAGTGGTTCTTCCAGTTTAATGTGAACAGAACCTTCACCAGAACCCCAGCCAGAACTTTCAGGATTAATTGGAGCTACAACATCAGTGTTAAAGCTCACTAAAGTCCAAAATCTGTTTTATAACTGAAGTCGGAGCCGCTCTTCAACCAACTGATTGGTTGCCAGAAGAAGAAAATCTGCATTTTTATCTATAAATAAACTAAATGTGCCCCAGTGCACTCTACCTGCAGCCTTTTTTTAGCCTAATGAAATTCTAAATGGACCGAAGAAGCCTGTTTTTAAACTGTATAATATTAAATCGGTTTAGACAGTTTCACAAAAGTCATTTTTAAACCTGTAATGACAGTCACCGTAACTGCAGGCTAACTCAGAACTAAAAGTCATGTTTTCCTAGTATAACTCTGTGATACCAGCAGACCAGAATTAATAAAAGGAGCAAAACACAGCTCATAATGCGTGTTTTACTAACAACATCTAGTGAGTGATACCTGGAGGATGTAATACAGACAAGCTCGATGCTGTTTGTAGATGATCTGACACGTTGGTTGTGATACACAAACTAAACTTTTTGAACAAAATGCAGCCATGCTGACAGCTTCTTTGGCATGATTAAAGAAATAAACGTTCAATAAATGTTAAATAAGTTGGAACCTGCAGGATGGAAGAGTTCAAAGTTGTGAAAACATGAGGGTGTTCCCAAGTAGTTTGTTTCCTTCCTGCTGCCAAAATAATGGATTAATCCTTCAAACCTGTTGATGCAAAACTTTTCTCCTTTTAAAAGATACACTGGAAATCGTTAGACCAATGAAATTTTGGTTGAATAAAAACAAATCAATCAACAAATCAGTTAGAAACCTGCAATATTCAGGTGTCCATGTACTTTTGGCCAAGTAACAGATGTAGAACACCAACTTTGGTGGCAACAGGAGGGACTGACTTTAGAGTTTTGTTGAAAATGCAAATGTTGCGACTCATTCTTGTTAACAAAGGTTCTGCTGAAGCTCAGTTCTCTTTAATGAGGGCCTCCTTCATCAATTTTAGATTAATAGCCAACAGTCCACTGTTAAAGGTTAGTTTTCCAATCAGAGTTAAACTAATTATCTGGACACCTGCCAAAAAACAGGAATGTTGACCAGAATTTAACATCTGAAATGCTGAAAATCTGGCAGCAGATTTACTTCAGACATAGTTTTCAGGAGCAGTTTCCCACCTTGACACCACATTGGGAAAAAAAACTTTCATTCCCAGCTTCAGCCCTTCGTGTTTCTCTGCAGAACGAACTGCATCAATCGTCGTTTTCCTCCACGTCTCTAACCGAACGAAGCATCAAGGAGCGAACGTCCGGCCAGGCTCCATCTTTTCCCTCCATCCCCCCCTTCGTGCTAAAGACACTGCGAAAGCCACGGCCATGTATTTAAGTTATTTATTTTATCACGAGACTGTGTAGTAATTTATACTGTACATAATGAAAATACTCTATAAATACAAAAAGGACAAAAGTGTACGGAGATAAAGACTCGACAGCAGCAACGAAGTGAAGACGAAGCAGGAAAAGATGAAGAATAATAATATATGAAGATCCTTCTATTGTACATAGCAACAAACACAGTTATAAATCGAATGTCTGCTGTTTTAGGGAACTTGAAGATGTCAATGTGTTTTTATTTTGTGTGATAGAGTTTCTCCGGTTTGTCCCCGAAAGCAAAATCAAGGGTTTGAAACACTGAATCTGTAGAGTCGAGCACAGAGAGCTGATGGTTCATGCGTCTGGAAAACACCAACAAACACACACTGTTGCACATTCCGATAGCAAAACACACACACAGACACACACACACGATCCCCTGACGGTGTAGCATCGTATTTACTGTCTTCATTCCCGTTGCACCTGAATTGCCTCTTGCAGGAGTTTGCACATACAATAAACCCACAGTCCATCCAGAGCTGCACATTCTGGGTTCTCCTGTTTTGTTGTTTGATCACATGTCTGTGCAGAAAAGAGCTTCCAGAAACTAAAATCCACAGCTTCACGGCTTCACTGCTGCTTTGACAGGTGCAAAAACGAAACGTGGTTTTGATTCTAGCCTCTGCAGGATTTAATAACTTTAGTTTGTTCAGATTTGATACACAGATACTGTCAGGAAATTCAAGCATCCTGTAGCTTAAAAATAAAGACGCAAACCAGTCAAATGGAAAAAATATAACTAAATAATGCAACAATGTGAAACGCAGAGTAGATTGTGGTTTACAGCAGGGAAATAATGATGCAGGCTGAATAGTATTCTAGTGCAAAAATCAGGACATGCTAAAGTGATCCTGTGCAAAACCATCATAGTGCAGAAATAATGTTGTTAAATGTGCTGAAAGTTCCTGATTCCTGACATTTAATCTGAAAAGAAATGAAAATCCATTGCAAACAAAGACCCACCTGTAATATTAGCAAATGTGTGCTCTGCTCAAAAGTGTTCTGGGATTATTTTTTGTTACGATGCTAAAATAAACTCCCTCTTCGTTGAATAATTTGCATTTAAAAGTTGTTTTTTAAGCAGACTTTACTGATCCTCAGTATGTTTATATTCATGATTGCAAACCATGCAGCTCTTTAAGGATGAAATTAGTTCATTCATCAATTAGTGCATTGATTAAAACATTAACTGGCGAGAAATTTGGTGATTACTTGTTGTTAAAATAGTAAAATAAGCTCCCTCTAGGCGTGCACAAGTTGAATATTTGCAGTTTAATAGTTTTTCTGAAGCAGATGTGGCCTCTCCTGAGCCTCAGTATACATGTTTATATAGATTATTTGACATGAAGCAGCTTTCTTACGCCAAAATAAGTGGATTTATCAGTTAATGCATTGATTAAAACATCAATTGGCAACAAGGTTAGTGACTGACTAAGCTAAAGTAGTTTTTTAAATTATGTTTTCACCTAAAATCACTAATACCAGTGTCTCAGATGTGCAATTTTTTTGCGGAGACAAAACAGGACAGTTGCAAGTTTTCTCATTTTCTCATTTTAAAACAATCAGATGTTTTAGAATATTCTATAAGTTTAGTGTTCAATATAAACATTGGGTGAGATTTCCTGGGTGTTAAATGACTTGAATAGAAAATAGCAACAATTTCATAAAACACGACTTTACAGTAAGTCAGTTCAATAAAAACTAAAATAATTTAAAGTCTTAAAGCTGGATTTTTTCTGGATTTTCACTACTTGATTGCAGCTAAAGATGATTTGACATTTCAGTGGAGCAGATGTCTAACACATTTATTTCGATTAAGTGGAACCAGATGACACGTAGAGAACCTGAGGCTGCTGGAGGCCTTCTGTGATCAAACTAGACGGATGATGGATGTGATCATTTTGAGGATTTCTTCAGATCTGCTTTCTTGTATCATGCATCTGGAAAGATTTTATTATTTGGGACAATATTCTGACTTAATGTTTGGTCATTATTCAGTCTGACATCTTTGATTTTGCTCAGCAGCCACTGATGTTTTTTCCAGTTTGAGTTGACATGAAGCTGCAGCAGCTCAGTCTTAATGTCTCTGTCTAGAGTTTTCAGTCGCTTTAGCAGCGACAGTCTTGGGTCCAGACTTGGGATGAAATTATATACACACTAATGATGCATTTTGGGAGCTTGCTGCTGTCGGCCATGTTGTACACCTGATATTTTAAGAGAAATGTTGTCAGGAATCAATATGTAAGACTAAAAAAGCAGCAAATATTTGCGTGTTGAGTCCAGAACCACGTTTAAACTCCCACTTCTAAAGGCTGCAGAGGTGTTTCTCAGCAGAATCTGTGTTTTTAATTTATTTTTGGCCTCAGAAGTCCACCGACCGCAGGCATTTTTATGCACCTTTTGTTGTTTTTTATTCTTTCTGGGTGTTCTTGTGTTACCTGTCTGCGACTTCCTGCCTGCAGAGTCAAGGTTATGCCCTTGGAGCAGCAGTTTCTTTCTGATCCGGCGTCTGATGTTGCCGCCAGTGTACTCATCTCTGTCGCCATGGCAACGGCATGTCCACCGAGCGCCTCCCGAATCATGAGCTCATGAGCTCCGGACTCGATGTCGGCTTTGAGGGCGAATTATGCTTCATCACGACGCCCGTCTGCTCGGATGTTAAAGGAATAATGCACTGAAATGTAAAAGTGATCCTCAAACACTGTTCAGGTGAGGTTCTGAACAGTGTTTGGGTTGTTCAGGTTCATAGGAATTCACATCACAGGTTAGAACATCCTGGTTTAAAGGCCAAATTGTATGAAAACCTGCCAAACTCAGTGTGTCCTCAAACTGATTTATCATTTCTCAGTTGTTGTTCCCTGATTGTGACATTTTCTGTAAGATTTTCCTCTTCGGCTCAGTTTCCAAAATGTGTTTTCTTTCTTCAGCAGCTCAACCAATGAAACATGAGCCGAGCAGTGAAATCACATCACAACTCACTGTTCAACATAAATCAGAGATCTGCTCTAATGCACATTCATTTTCAATTTTATCTCAGACATTCAGCTGTAGAACACTTGGATTGGGCTGTTTAATGGAGCATTTCAGGCTTTTTTTTCTGCACATAATCATGCAAAGGAGGAAAAGTGTTCACAAAGCATGAAAGCTTGTCTGTCACTTTTGGTGGGGATTTATTTGCGGACTTCTTTGTATTTTCAGGATTTGCAGATTTTCATGATTTCCTGACTTTTCATAGTTTGCAAAAATGTAGAAACGCTGCAGACAAAAGTCATAAACAGGATCAAAGTATGAGTCTAAATGTACTTTTCTTTACTGGCGATGTTTCCAAGCAGCTTGTGCTCAAACAATATGGTCAGTGTGAAATTTTAAGTCCTCACACACTCAAATATACTGCAGCAGTTTGTGGGATTTTGTATGAACCTAAAGTCAGTGTTATGATGTTGGAGAAACTCAGAATTCACCTTATTAGTTAAGCTGGCAGTATGAAGATACTAAAACTGTCTTGCAATTCAAGAGTTCATTGACAAAATCATGCAGTTCTTCTAGTTTTAACAGATACGAGATGCTGTGATTGTTCGATTTGTCATTCAGGACTTCGTAAAACAGGATCAGACTGAATTTTGTGCGTCATTTATGGAAAACTGAAAACATGGATTTTGCTGCAGAACCAGCTGAGAGAAAAGTTTTAAAAACAAACTTTATGCTTCATGTTTGCACTTTATTTTAAATGAAAGCTGAAGGATTCATTTGGCTGCAGAAGGACTAAAAGTAGCTTTTTATCACAGAATGTTGCAGCTCTGTTTCATCCAGTAACTCACCTTTTACCAATTTAAACTGATTGTCTGTTGGAGGAAAGTATGAAAACTAACAGCTAGACAAAAATCTGAGACAAAAATGTGCAAACTTTGATTCTAATGTCACTGAAAACTTACTTTTTGAGGCCTTTTCTGCACAGAATCCGTTCAAACATTCAGAGCAAACATCAGTCACTTGATTATCATCTGTTTCATTTCTGACTGAAACAAATAAGTTACAGGTTTTTCTTATGTGTGAGTGTGTGAGTGTGTGTTTGTACTAAATATGCATCCTCCAATATCATTGCACACACACACACACACACACACAATATCACAAACACACACGCTATCACACACACAGTCACTCTACAGCTGATCAGGTCGGAGTTAAGCGGCAGAGAGACGTCACTGTATTCAGTTTGTAAATGGAGATCTGTTATTAAAACGACGTGAAACCTGAAACACTCCTGTGTCTGATGTTGCGCATATAAAGACACGACGCACAGCTCAAACGAATGCACGAGTTTCCAGACACCGCACTGTTTTTATTATTGTTATGAAGTTATAAAGTTTTAGTTTAAATATTGTGTCAGAAACTTCTGCAGGGAAAAACTGCAATAAGATTACATAGAAATGATCCAAAAGTTTAAATAATGGCACAAAATCTTGAATCACTTAAATGCTGAGATTTGGCTGTTGTAATTAGAAATGTTGTCAATGATTTCACACACCTACTTGCTGTTGTTTCTTCATCAGTCCACAGGTTCTTGATGGGTTTAGCCCTTCAGGTAGTGTAGCATGTTTAGTGCAGGACTTTAGAGAGCCCAGTCTAAAACCTTCATTCTAGCCTGATTGAACCATTTCTTTACCACTTCAGATGTGTTTGCAGTCATTGTCTTGAACACACTACTGCAGGCGTGTCAAATCCTGGTCCTCTAGGGCCCCTATCCAGCGTGTTTTAGATGTTTCCCTCTTCCAACATCTGATTCAAATGATCAGCTCATCATCAGCTCTGCAGAAGCCTGATAATGATCCTGATCATTTGAATCAGGTGTGTTGGAAGAGGGAAACATCTAAAACATGCTGGATAGGGGCCCTCCAGGACCAGGATTTGACATCCCTGCACTACTGTGTCCAAGATCAACCTTCTGGATGATGCTTTTAGGTTTTCCTAATGAATGTCGAGGTAATCCTCCTCCTTCATGATTCCATTCACTTTAGCTCCAGAGCATAATGCTGCCACCACCATGCTGGACGGTAGGTTTGTTGTTCTTGGGGTTTAAAAAAAGAATTGTGTTACTTTCATCTTACTGATGGTTCTTATTATGTGTTTTCTTGGGAAAAGTAACCCAATCTAGATCTAAATTTTTATCAAAATTACTCTACATGTCAATTATTCTCCTAAAACCCACCATTTGCACCAGATGATACAAAAATCTGAGAAGCCACAATTGACTCAGCTGTAATCAACAGTCACGTGACATAAATTCAGAGATTTGTCAGGTTGAACTGCAGGCTGTGTTTACACAAGAGAGACTGAGAGGAAAGTAAAACCTGCTGGATCAATAAAAGAAATGCAGCATGGCTCAGAAACAGTGAACAGAGGAGACAGTTGTTGGGCGATACATTCAGCACGATGAAACATCTTTCTACAGCTGATTAGCAGAGTTAATAGAGGTTGAAGAAGTATATGCAGTAAAATATTTATAGTGTGTAGCGTCAATATTTTTTCCAGTATTAGTAACACCTGTGGGCACAAAAAATGTTGGATGTGTTGATTCTACTTTTCCAATTTTTGTAAACTCAAAGAATTCAAAGAAACACAACTTTCTTTTTTCTCTTTTATTAAAATTCATGGGATATTTCTGAGATCTCTCTAGTTTTAGTGATGGTTGTTCTGTTTCCACAGAGGTGCAGGACTTTATACAGCAGTGAAAAAAAATTGGAAAAAATGTGACAGGAGTAAAAAAAAAAAAAAAAAAAAACACCCAGAAGCTGTTTGGAATTCAGAGGGGAACCGAGTCTCTCATTTGACTTATCCATCCATCCATCCATTATCTATACACCGCTTATTCCTCACTAGGGTCGCGGGGGGGCTGGAGCCTATCCCAGCCGACTCGGGCAAAGGCAGGGGACACCCTGAACAAGTTGCCAGCCTATCACAGGGCTACATATAGAGACAAACAATCACACTCTCATTCACACCTACGGACAATTTAGAATAATCAATTAACCTCAGCATGTTTTTGGACTGTGGGAGGAAGCCGGAGTACCCGGTGAGAACCCACGCTGCACAGGGAGAACATGCAAACTCCACACAGAAAGATCCCGGGCGTCCTAACCGGGATGCGAACCAGGGATCTTCTAGCTGTGAGGCAACGCTGCTAACCATCGCGCCACCGTGCAGCCCTCATTTGACTTATATCCTGTTCAAATCTTCTTCTCTTCCTCTGGTGACCAGCAGGAGGCGCTACACACAACCAGCTGCAGAACCACAATGTGACCCTTTGGGTTGCGGACGTGACGTGGGGCGTGGTTTGTTTTTTTGGCTGCGTGGGTTCATCTAAGGTAGACAGAGAGGAAAATGTGCTAAAAACACAAAATAAAAGCATCCTGCACCACTAATCAATGATGCAACAAGAAATTGATCAGTTATATATTCTGTAAAATTCCAAAACAATAACAGTATTAATAATAATAATAATAGAAAGAATAAGAATAAGAATGAATGAATGAATGAATGAATGAACATATTGTTTGACTTGTTTGTTAAGTGCAGTTGAACCAAAAGACACAAACTCAAATGTTCTAAACTTATGAGGCTGGTCTGTTTCTAGACTAATAAATAATCTTATTGATTTATTATTAGTTTATTTAACTTTTTTTTTTTTTTGCTGATCATTACTGATTACTGTTCATGGACTAATCAGTAAACCTTATCTGATCATTTAACACTGTTGCTTTGAGCATTTACGATGTGCTGTAAGAAACACATTCAGTAAAAAAACAAAACAATAAAACTAATTAACTAACACTAATTATATTTAGGTAATTAAATATATTTAAGCAATGAACAACAATGACCTCACTGATGTCTCAGATCTAGACAGAAAACAGCTGCATACGTGATCCATATTCAGGAAATTCAGCTTCTCTGCAGATGTTTGCACAAAATCAATCTACGTTTAAGTAAAAGCTCACACAAAACATAGAAAAAGATACAAAAAACAATTAATTATAGCATATTTACACTCAGACACAGATATATTTTGAGTATAATCTTGTAAAAGGTGAAAGAAAATACTATCGGTGTCAACCATGTTGCTTCCCAGCAAGTTTTTCCATAAACTGATGCATAAATAAAGATCAATAAAAAAAAGACTTAATGTAGTTTCCTTGCATGTTTTCATTCAGTCTCTCCAGCTACAGCTCTGGTTGTTCTGCAGTAGATCTGAAATTATATTGCTTTAAATTTGCTCTCACATTATTTAGGATCCTGTGACCAGTGAGGCGCTGCCATCCGACCTTTATTGTGAAAGACTGAGCGGAAGCTGTTTGTATTTCCAGTGTCCAGCTTCACTCCTGCAGGTTTCTCTGCTTCAGTCTTCTCTCGGTCATTTTCAGTATTTACAGTCTGTCGTAGCGGAATAAACAGATTCAGGAGCAGAAGTTTTCTTTTATCGAGCAGTTTGAAGATGGAGAAGCGAGACGGGTCCGGTAAACGGTGAGAATCCGGAGTCTGAACCGCCGTTAAACGGTTTTTAACGTGTTTCTGTCGCCTCAACTTTGGGGTCTCTGCAATAAAAGCAGTGAAGCGAACTGAAGAAAACAGCAGAACTGATCAGAGCTTCAGTCACAGTCAGAGGTTTTACTGCAGATCAGCTCTTTAATCTGCACCAAATGCTCGCTTTTAATGTGAAATCTCATCTTTTGCTGCAGGTTGTTCGGATCTAAACAGAGAATTAACCAGAGTTCTGGTGTTTTTTTCTGTTTTATATTGTTCCTGCAGTGTTTGTGGTTGTCTTTGTTCAGGCCTCAGTCAGAGGAGGAGGTTGTGTTTCATGTTTATGTGCTCATTTGAAGGTTTCCTGCAGGAAGGCTGCAGAAAATGAATGTCTTCACTGGCTTTTTCTTCTTCTCGAGGCTTTGTGTTGCAGTGTTAATTTAAAATAGGTTTCTACCTGAAAGCATGAAAATACTGCAAGAATATGAGTTTGTGTTGCATTTGGTGATATTTGGTTTGGAAAAGCTGCAGCAGTGTGTTATTTTTTATTGTTTCCTGCAGAAAATCCACGTGTTGACTGCCTTCTTATTATTATTGTGACTTTGAGTTGTGATATTTTTTGCAAAAATAGCATTTAGTTAATACAGGGATCCACTTTAGTCCTTGAGAACACGGACATAACATGAGCTTCTGTTGGGTTTGATGGTATTTCATTGGGAACCAGTGCAGCAGTGTGTTTATTTTCTCGTGTTCTTGACCAGAGGCTGCAGAAAAGGAAAGTCTCCTTGGGCTTTTTGTGACTTTGCATCGCAATATTTCTGCAAAAATGACATTTAATTAAAAGCAAATCCACTTAAGTGCATGAAAATACTGCAAGAACATGAGGTTCAGTTGGGTCTGATGGCCTTTAATTAGAAATCAGAGAACTGACGTGTTTACTGACTTGTTCTTCATCCTGTGACTTTGTGTTGTGATATTGCTGCAAAATGGCATTTAATTAGGAAAGATGCATGAAAATACTGAAATGACATGAGTTTATTTTGGATCTGGTGGTATTTAGCTAGGAAGAGGTGCAGCAGTGTGTGTTTTTCGAACACACACTGCTGCACTTGCTGCTCTGTGTTTGGTTGTCTGTCTATAATGTAAATTTAAATCTATTTTAATGTGATTATTAGAGTACGGTGGCCACACAGGGCAAATTATGGACACAGGCTCATTAAAGTGTCTGTATAAGTGACTGTTTTGTCTTTGAAAGGAGCTTTCGTGGGTTAATGGGATGATACAGTTTGGTTTTCATGGTTAAACTCGATGTTGTGGGATCGTCTCACCCTCAGCTCTGCTCTCGGCGTCGTTGTGTTCCCTGTTTTGGACTCCGATCCACCCTGAAACTAGAAACCTGCAGTGTTTGGAACGAACACTGGCGCCTGGAATAGCAGAGGGAGGGTTCAGCCGCTGTTTCGTCCTGGCAGCGAGTTCAGCATGTGGCTGATGTTCACGTCCTCAACTGACCCACAAGATTAAATCTGCAGCCCTCCCCAGAGCAGGCTGCTTCTCGCTCACGTTTTTTTATGGTGTCAAGCACAAAAATAGTCTTTTAGTCATGTTTAAAGGCCCCTGGGGACTCTGGAAATGAGGAATTTGAAGACATATTTAGGAAACTGTGATCTCACAAGTAAACAATTATCGATTAATTCAGAAAAGAAGTGGCCATAACAAAAACTGGAATGAAAGTATTTGTTGTTTCCTGCCTGATTTTCTTTTGTTTAAATAGATCAATTTGACAGGAAAGGTTAGAATTTGCTTTTCCATCTCATCTGATTTCATTCTTTTTTTTTTAAACATGAACTGTGAATATTTAAATGGTATCTGTGAAATTTTAGCTTCATTTATCAAATACTTTCTAAGATATAAGACTTTTAAAAATTGCTCTTTGACTGAATGCAGGTTTTTTCACACATTGAAATTTGAGGCTGTTAAAGATAAAAGCCAGAAATGTTCACAGTTTTTTCTCATCATGGCCTCGTATTCGAATTAATCTCCATTTTACTCGCTTTTTATGCAAATTAACAACATTTCTGCCTGCAAAGATAAAATCTGTTGCTGTTTTTAAGCCCAAAGAAGCAGTAACACACCTTTTATAGCTGCTCTGCTGGAAATAAAAGAAGAAGAGGAAGAAATCACCATTTTAGATGCTGTTACACTTTAAATTGTACACAGTAAATGCTGTGAAGTGTGTAATCTCTAGACTTTTAAATGCACGACTTACATGCCCGTATGCAGCCCGGATCAGCTTTAGATCAGTCTGATTGATCAGGTTTCAGTGTTAATGTGTTGTTTACATCTGAACTTGGAGCTTTTAACTGTCAGATTAAACAGAACTCAGTGCAAAGAAAGTAGAAACGTGATTTTTATTGTTGTTTAGCAGCAACAGAATGAAACACCCAATTCTCCAAACTGTGACCTCTTAGTTCAGTACGAACCACTGTAATGTTGTTCACACTTGGTTTTAAAATGTACATCAGTGATCTGAACCAAAACACAATACAGTTCACACTTGCGTCCACTTTTGTTCAGATTTTGCTGCTGCCTTTGTCTTTTTTTCTGGAATGTCAAAGGCCTTATGCAGTTATTACTTGAATCTGTGGACAAACGAAGGCCTGGTTTGCTTAGAACACAGAAATATAAACATAAAAGTTGAGCCACACGTGGAAATCTGCTAGAAAAGGTCATCTCAGTCATGCAAAATAGCAACTACAGCCCCTTTATTGAGCGCTGAGGACGTGTTTTCCTGTTTCGTCTTTTCAGAGACGCATCAGGACACATAGTGATCAAGATGCATCTCAGTGTTATAGTTTTTTTAGCTCCCATTTTAAAACTGAGTTTGTGCATTTTTACCAAACAGATGAATCAACACTAAAGGGACGCTAAAATGAAACATCTGATGATGACATAAATACTTTCTGTGTGCTGCTTTAGAGTCACTGTTTATCTGTGTTTCCATGTTTTGTTTCTGGCACCTGTGACTCGTCCTTACATCACCTCTGCAGCTCTGCTCTGCCTTCAAGCTTTGTGAATGAATTTCACCTGAAAAAATTCCAGCAGCTGCTTCACCTTAAACACACCTTTATAAAGTGGCACATCTGAGCAGGGCTGGATTGACGTGTTTAACAAACTGCACTGAGAGGTTTAAAATGTTTCAATACGCAGTGGTGTTTGTAGATGAGCGCAAGATCTTACTGGTAGTGATGAGATATCAGTGATAGTGATTCAATCTACTGCTTACTGCATAGAAAACCAGCATTAATTATCCTTTAACACCACCTTTAGATCATTAGATAGAAAAGAAGGTTGTAAAAATGCTGAAAACCAGCTGTTGCTTGAATTTGAGACACCAAGTAGTGCTGTTTTTGGCAAATTTGGCCTGGATTCTGTTGGTATCTTTACCAGAACAGTTGTTCCTATTAGAACATGTGCAGCCGGAGGTGTGGTGTACGTGTGTTTGTGTGTTTGTGTGTTTGTGTGCCATGATACAGTCTGAGCTGCCAAAAACACACTTCCTTGTTCCAGCGCCACGCTTTGTCGAACTGTGTGTTCCAGCCAAAACATGCCGAGTTCAGCGAGTCTTACTCACCATCAGCTGGGAAATGACACGTAGACACGTTAAATTATGTGTGTTTGTGTGTTTATTTGGGAGGGGATTTCATTGTCTTTGTTCTTGATTTCCTCATATTTACGTCAATTTTAGTGTCCGAGTCTCGAATTGCAGCTTTTATTTTGAAGCCTCGTGGGCTTGTTGTGGCGCCGCCTCCAGTGTGAGGACATTCGAGGACATTGTGTCTTTGACTGTAAACACACACGCACACACTGTACAGATTAAACATCAGTGTATAACAGAAGAAGCCGACGGAGGCGTGACTCTGCTCAGTAACCACAGTTTGTTCTGCTACAGAACTTCTTCACGTTTCACACTCCTCCAACAGACACACACACACACACAAAGCATGGTGCTGGAACAAAGAAGTGTGTTTGGCAGCTCAAATTTGCCAAAAAACAGCACTACTTGGTGTCTCAAATATTACAAAAAGGGTTCAAGCAACAGCTGGTTTTCAGCATTTTTACAACCTTCTTTTCTATCTAATGATCTAAAGGTGGTGTTAAAGGATAATTAATGCTGGTTTTATATGCAGTAAGCAGTAGATTGAATCACTATCACTGATATCTCTACTACCAGTAAGATCTTGCGTTCATCTACAAACACCACTGCGTATTGAAACATTTTAAACCTCTCAGTGCAGTTTGTTAAACACACACACACACACACACACACAGGGAAACACACTATTAAAGCCTCACGCAGCAGTAAGAGATGTTCTGCTGTGTGATCGAGGACTGTGTGTCATGTGAAACTCGTCCTAACTGGCAGACAGACAGCAGCAACATTACTGGTGGTTGTGTTATTTAAAGCAGCAGTGTTGTAGTGTGGTTGTAGTGTAGTTGTAGTGTAGTTGTAGTGTAGTTGTAGTGTAGTTGTAGTGTAGTTGTAGTGTGGTTGTAGTGTAGTTGTATTAGTGCAGCCATGTGAGATAAACATGCCATTTTGTTGTTGCTGACTCCTCTCCTTGTTTTGTTATCACAGCTGTTTGCAGAGTTTCTTAGTTCATAATGCGTTTCTTGCTCCATTTCAGCTGCACATTTACATTATTTTCATTATCAGTTAATCTGCTGGTTAATTGTTTGGTAACAAAGCAGTGAAAAAAGCCTTAGATGACATCTTTTGACACGCGGTCGATCGATGTTTATATTTTTCTGGCCTGATCCGATTATTAACAATCCATGAAATCAATAACTGACATATGTTTGCAGTGAAAATAGAAATCTGTGTGAAATGCCTTTTTGTTTATTTGTGATTTACATGTTTACTTAAAAGAGAACTTGATTGGCTGTTGCTCATGGTGTGCAGCCAATCAGACAGAGCTGTGAGCAGGACACAGAGGCGGCTGTGTTAAACTCAAAACAGGGCATCTTAAAAACATTTTATTTTACTTAGAGTTGAAAAAACCCTGATAATAGATAAAATACTGAACATCGGATCCATAAGTCAGTTGACTCCAACTTTAAACTAGATTACCAGATTAATCTCCCCAAAATCCTCATTTTAGCACGACACATAGGAGACAGTAATCAACTAATGTTCACGTTTGACAGGATGGAAGCAGAGAAATTTCTATTTTCTCAATGTTTTAGCGTTAATTTGGTTTCACTCAGTAACATAGCTGTAAAATTGTAGATGCACCTTTGTACTCGAACCAACAGCAGCAGTGGTGCTAAAAAAACAAACAGAAACCTTGTTCCAGCTGGTGAAAACTGAAATTTAATGTTGGTATAAAATGAAATAGTTTAAAATGACAAACAAACGTGGAGCCGTTTACCTTTCAGCTTTACAGTTCTGGTTTGTCCAAACCAAAATTCGACTTCACGTCTGCATAATGTATAAAAACATGGTTCAGTACATCAGCGTCTGTGATTCGTTATGAATAAACTAATATTAAAGTGTGTTAGTGTGTCAACCTGCTCTACAGTTTAGCCTCCATTTCTTTCTGCTTTAATATCTAAACTGCTAACGTGGAACCTAGACATTGATTCTATGAATGTAGTATATCTTTTAATCTGTGCAGCACTGAATAAAGAACTGAAATAAACTAATTTAAACATGCTTTTAATGCACAAACAAAAGACAATTTAACTGTAAGTTTAATTTCCCCCCTGCTTCCTTTAAATTGTCATTTTTCTTGCTGTTTTCTCAGCCTAATCCAGTCTAGTCAGAGTGAATGCATGTAAATAACATTATCTTTCTTATCTATTGTGTTTAATTCAGTCTCTAGTGATGTGGTTACTGCACATGTTCATATCATGGTGAACTCAACTTGATATGTGTTTTAAATTTCGATAAGCTTAACAATGTTATTTTTACTTCTCAGATTATTTAGTCTGAACTATTTTTAGATGTAAAACTATTCAGTGTCTCATAAGAGAAGCCCTGAGAATAGAAACTCTGTCCTTCATGTTGTTTTTCCTTCTTTCTGTCACTCATTTCTCAACCTTTAAAATGATCTCACGACCCCCCGGAGGGTCACGACCTGCACTTTGGGAGTGGCTGCCTTCAGAGAACAAAAAGAAAAACTGCCGTCGCCCCCTGAAGCTGTTAGTCATTTAAATAAAGTGTCAGTGGGACGAAGCTGCACTTTAGGAGCTCTGAGGGAGTTAATCCGAGTCCTCATGTGACCCTTTAGAGGCTGCATTCCTCAACAGCAGCAGCTCGAGCTGACTCGGTTTGTTTTTCAGGAGGCAGAATGAAGCGAGTTGTTGTCTCAGAGTCAGATCTGCTGAGTGTTTAAAGGAAACCAGATCTGTGTTCAGTTTCCTGCTGCAGCTGTGTTATAAAGACACGTCCAGACACTCGATCAGAGCTGCTGCATGAAGCAAATTTAGATTGGAGGCTCCTGTACCGTTTATTTACACTCAGCTTGTTGACAGATGCTTTATTTCTGCAAACAGTTTACCACAGCTTCCTGCCCTCAGAACACGGTGTTCCTCATGAATGAAGGAGCAGTTTCACTACGTGACCCAGAGTTTTCACTGAGGTTCAGTCATTTTTTTAACTACAGTAGATTCAGACCTGTGTTTTCTAGAGCAAGTATGAGACGAAAACACGACAGCAGACATGCAGCTATGTTGATAAAGTTGAGGAAAGCTATGCAAAACCTGTTATTCAAGTATTAAACTAAATCCCTCTGCAGCAAAAAGTACATCCAGTATTTGTTGTCTTTAGCTGCAGTGTTCCAAAAAGTCTTTACAAATAATTGCAAACAAAGCAGGAAAACCACAAAAGGAGGCATAGAAGGTATAAAACAGGGTGTCTTCTAGAGAAAATGCAAGAAAATACATCGCATAAGGTGAAAACTGGTGACGTGCAGATCAGATGTTGGTAAAATGGACTAAAACAACAAGAAACTTATTATTCAAACCAACTAAATCTCTCTGCGATGGAAAGTACACTCAGTATTTGTTTTCTTTTACTCTGCGAACGTGACTTTCAGGCTGCAATGCTCCTAAATGTCTTAACAGTTAACTGCTAACAAACCAGAAAAGGCACAGGAAGAGGCAAATACTTTGTGTGTTTTTTGAGAAAATGAAGGATGACACAACATATTTGATGCAAAAACGCAGCTGCAACTGGTGACGTGCAGATCAGATGTTGGTAAAATGGACTAAAACAACACGAAACCTGTTATTCAAACCAACTAAATCCCTCTGTGGTGGAAAGTACATTCAGTATTTGTTTTCTTTTGCACTGTGAATGTGACTTTCAAGCTGTAATGTTCCAAAAAGTCTTTACAATTTGTTTCAAACAAAACAGAAAAGTTTAATAAAAGTTTGTCCTCTGAGAAAAAGCAAGAAAATCCATCATATTAGGTGGAAAAAGGCGACTGTGAATGGTGACATGCAGCTAAGATATTGATGAAATAGAAGAAAACAAAGTGTTTCTGCTAAGAATTAATCTGAAAAACTAAATGTTCTTAAATATTATTAGGAATAATCGCAGGCAAAGCAAGAAAAGCACACAAAGAGTCGAATAAGTTTTTTTAAAAAGGTGTTTTCTACAGAAAATGCATGGAAATACAACATATTAGATGTAAATAGGCGACAACAGCTGAAAAAGCTCAATAAGAGGCGAGGAGTTTAATGAAAGTACGTTTTTTACAGAAAATGCAAGAACATGTTGGATGCAAAACAATTCATGCAAATATGAGACGCTATATGCCCAAACATGACTGCTGCTGGTCACGTGCAGCTAAGATGTTGCTAATGAGACTAAAACAACACAGTAAACCATCAAAATTATCCGTGGTCAAAATTACATCCGGTATGTGTTGTGTTGTGGAGCTTCAGTGTTCCTAAATGTTCTCTCTCGGAGGCTTGGCAAATGAAGACAGAGTTGTTCTTTCACGGAGGAAAACTTGGCTGCAGCAGCAGGACAGTGACGCACAGATTGTGTGTGCGTGTGTTGTGTTTGATTGGTAACCTTGTATAAAAGCCAATGATGTGGTCGAACGTGTTGCAACAGAAGTTGTGCGTTTGTTGTTTCAGTGAGGAAGCTGCAAACTTGTGCTGACTGACGAGATGAACTGTATACTTCCTGCTTCACTGAGTGTCTTTAACAGAGTTCCAGGTGGAGTTCCTGCTGAAACATGTTGATAATTCATGTTTACAAGGAGATTAAACGTGATGAGAACAGTGCAAACATGACTTCGAGGCACATGTCATCTTGTATCAGATAAAACTGAATCCAGGTCAAGTACAGAAGCAATAAAATACCGTTTGAAAGCACAAACTGAAGAGAGTCAGAGCAGCCAAGAGGTAGACTGAAGCGTAATTCATTAGTCATGACACAAGGGCTGCTATTAATTTATTATTAGACTGTCTTATTTTTGTTTTTATTGATTAATTTGTGGATCTGAACAATTACCCATCAATTTAAGTGCATTTTATTTTTGCCAACTGCATACCACCATTTAATAATATATATATACTTATATATAAACAGTTACACAACGGAATGTAAATGTAATACAGTAATTTACATAATAATTGTAACTTCTATACTATAAAGCCGGATGTCAGAGTAAACAAAAACTCTAATGTTTTCCTAAAGTGAAATCCTGTTTGCTGGTTGCCACTTTCAGATCAATGAAAAGGTCATGCATGCTGTCATGCACCTTTTCATCAGTGGACAAAAATTTAAACTAAAGGAGAAAATGTTGGAAAAATAGTGCCAGAACAATCTTTTTCCACTGAGAACAAGGTTTATTTTAAAATAAAATAATGACACACTTATTATTATTATTATTTTTATAATACTGACTTTTCCAGGAGCCTCAGATTGCAAACATGAACAATGGTGTCAACACTGTGGTGTTTTTCTTATACTCTCTTCTTCTTCTCCTCCTAAATGCTGCAGGTAAAAATACAATCTAAAACACTGGAATAGAGAAGCGAATGTGCTTTTTTCTGGAGAATGCTTCTTCTTTTTATTGCCATCTTTTTATTGTCATTACTTTTGTACAGATTCCTCTTGATGTGGAAACTAATACTTATATTTATATAAATACTCATATTTATATATTGAAAAGCACCAATATTGCAGAGTTTCTTATACGTGTAGAGAAACTGAGATTGCCCAGAGCTTTGTATGAACAAAAACATGTATACATGTGTGGGTGTAGATTCTTTCAGGAGTAGAAAATACTGATAATAAAAATACTGGTATATTACTTCAATCTGAGCTATAGAAGTTTATCTTCGTGCAACAACAGTCTTATTATGTTTGTTTACATTTTTGTCCTCAGAGCTCTGCAAATTTAGTTCAAGTTCAAACCTGACTAAACATAAATCACTGTTCACATCTGATTAAAGCTAAAATAACATAATCAGGTTGCAGTAGGTCATAAATAACAGCTCTGGGTGTTGTATTTTGACAGTTATAGTAAACCATTTTTACATTTTAAATTAATGTCTTGTCTTAGAAATGTCGTTCAAACACTGAATCCTCAGTATTAAACTATTTTTCATTATTTTTCTAATACCAAACCCTCACATATTTCATTAGTGAGAATATATTTCACTGCACAGATTTTTGCAGTGTGTTAATCAGTAATTATGATTCTCTGCAACACAGCCTTTTGGTATTTATAGTGTTTGTTCACTTTGTCTTCAGCGTTTGTGTCTGTCAGCTGCTGAGTCTGTAAAGCTGCAGCTCAGAAGTTATTTTTGACCTGACATTCAGCCGCTGCCTTCTGTTGTCCAGTTTAATCATTTACCTCTGGTGTTGAGTTCTGGTTGGAGACGCAGTAAATCTTCCTCTAATTACTGCCGTTTATTGCATCGGTCCTGTAAAGAAGCAGGATTTGTTGCATTCTGAGGTTTTGCTTCAGATCTTTTTCATGCCGTCTAATTCAACATGATCAGTTTGGAAACACTTTGTGCGTCTGCAAGAGGCAGAACTGAAACCAGGCTTTTGTCCCACCAGAATGTTTTTGTGATTCTGGCCAAAGTATTGCAGCAATGGGGTGAGGACGGGGGAGGAAAACGCCATGGGGGAGGGTAGAGACGGAGGATGTGGATGTTTTCCCAGTAGCTGAAACAAATCACATTCTGTTCCCTTCAAGTTTGGGACGTTTCCCTCGAGTTCTACTCTGAGTTCTGGTCAAACTTTGGAAATAAAAACAGAACTTTTAGGTCACGACCAGCAAGTTTAAAGACACAAAATCCTTTTAAAGGAAAGTTTAGAAAGACAACAGGTACCCTAGAAAAATCCCAACTTAAAAAGAGCAAACAGGCTTTTATGTATTTCACGTTGTTTTACATGTCAAGAATCTGCTTCTGAATTTTTCCTCAAGTGTTTCTAAAATGTAGAAGAGTTTAAGAAGCTCCTGAACTTTATTCTAAGTTTTGAAACCATCACAGCTGAGTGGATGAGAAAAACCTGATTCCTTTAATTCTTCTTTATTCTTTAGTAGCAGATGTGACTTTCAGAGCTGATATGTCGATTTAAAATATAAAACTGAAAGCAGAATTTAACAGATGATCACATGATACAGTTTAATGTTGCTTTAAGAGAAAAAATGGAACAGAGCAGCAGTTAAAGTTAAACTCTGAGTTTCATACTTTAACATTTTCAGAAAAAATCTCCACTTTTTGTTGTTAATGGTCCTAGTTTTTAATATTTTTATTTATTTTACCTGAAACTTTGATCTCATAGCTTCTGGTCCTGTTTTATTATTTTATATGGCTTTATTTTTTGCACTGATTTTGTTGCTGCCTGACTTTTGTGCAACGTTCTGATCAGCTTTTGTTTTTAAACTTAATTTGATTTAAGTTGGCGGGTCAGTGTTTTCTGCCTGTTCCTTTATTTTATCGTCTGAACTGAAGGCGGCCATCTGCCTCGACTCAGCCGGTCGAGGCAGATGGCCGCCCTCCCTTAGCCTGGTTCTGTCGGAGGTTTTTTCCCCCCTTCCCTACCGTAGGGGGTTTTTGGTTCCTTCCCACTGTTGCTGACTGCTGCTCATAGGGAATTCAAAAACAACTTTGGATTGTTGGGTTTTCTGTTTCCTGTTTTTCTGTTTCCTGTTCTTTCTTACAATGTTAAGCACTATGTGACGACTTATGCTGTAAATATGCGCTATATAAATAAAATTGAATTGAATTGAAAAGTGTAGTATCTGTGTTAACTCAGTCTGGACAGTAAAAATTGTCGTCAGCAGACAAACAGAAGCTCACTGTAGTTTAAACATGTTTGTAAAAAAAGATGTTGATGAGAGAAGAGAACACGTGATAAGATCTTTATTTTGATTCTCTTTTCGACTCCTGTTTTCTTCCCCCACATTCCTTCACTGTTCCTCTCTCGTTTTCCTTCGTGCCCCTCTGTAACACTGCATCTTATTAGAACTCTATCGTATAATTTTCCTCCGTTCCTTCATTTTCTTCTCTTGTTTTTCATTAAGGACACAATTCGATGATTTCTAGTTTCTTGTCCTGTATTTACTACTGGACTCATTTAGCAGCACCTTTGGTCATAATTTAATGTCAAACTGATGAATTCTGAGTGAGTTTGCTCAGGAAGCTTTAGCTGTGATGCTACCAACTATTCCTTGTTCTGTGACTATATATGTGCTTTTATAAATCCTGTTTGGGCTTTTTGTAGAGCTGCAACTAATGAGTACTTTCATTGTTGATTAAATTAAATTCATTTCTCTAAGACGTTTGAAACAACCAGAGTTGACCAAAGTGCTGCACATGTTATCAGACAAGCAGCAACAAACTTATGTGCAAAACATCAAGAAAGCATTAAAGTAGTCAAACAAAATAAAACGCTAAAAAGGCAAAACAAGATCATTTTCTAAAAAAGTAATCTGAATTATTAAGAGCAGCAGAATGAAACCAGAAAATACTCAAATTTAGGGAACTGGAATAAAAGAATTTAGAGTTTTTTCTTTAATATTTACTCAAACTGTTGAGTCAGTTTATCAGAATAGTTGCAGATAAATTCAACACTTGCCAACTGAACAGTAATGTTTGCAGAGATGAGGGCTGAACGATGCTCACAAGTTGGTTTTTTTGGTGGTGAAGGAAAAGTTCAACACAGCTACGAGTATGATAACGTTTTGGTTCCCTTCTTTATTAACTTCTCCATCTTTTCCTGGTTATTTTCTCGTCTTCCTCCACCAGGACCAGCTCGGAGCAGAGGAAGCTGAGATCCCGTGATGCTGCCAGATCCAGACGGGGTCAGGAGACGGAGGTGTTCTATGAACTCGCCCGGACGCTGCCGCTGCCTCGCCGAGTCTGCACCCACCTGGACAAAGCCGCCATCATGAGGGTGACGCTGAGCTTCCTGAGGATGCAGCAGGCCCTCAGAACCGGTGAGACGCTGCACGGCGGGTTGTTTTACTCTGCAGAGAAGTAGATTCCAGGTTTGAGTTGCAGGATTCTTTATTTTACTCGGCTTTTGTTGCATCTTTTTCAGTCTTTTCTCTGCATCTTTGGTTAGTTTGGTTTTGTCTTTCTACAGATTTCAGGTTTGAGCTGCAGGCTGTCTTTGTTTTTATTCAACTTCCGTGCACTTTTATTATTTGCACTCCTTTGAATTTTAACCTTTAGTCACCTGTCTTTGTTCTTTCTTTTGCTCGTTATGTTGCTTGCTGTCGGTTCTTCCATAGTTTCTTCCAGACGGAACCATTGAAGCAACTATTAGATACGTTTTCAGGAAAACTCTTTGTCATTGTTTATATTTTTTCCTCTTTTTCCCAACATTTTTATCAAGTTTAAAACGGTCCTCTTTATCAAAACGCAAGCTCAGAGGTCTTTTCTGCTTCCTCTGACTTTACATGCAGCATCACCAGAAGGACAAAGCTGTAATTTAGCAGCTTTACCTGCAAAACTAAAGCATTCCCATCATTCCAACACGACCAACACGTTATTAGGACGGTAATGACTTTTGTCTCGGCCCTCTGGCAGTGACAGTAATCACACGAACATTGCTGACAGCTGCTTTCTTTAGACTTGAATCCTTCCTCTGAAGCATCAGAAACTTTTCTTGGATGTTTCTCAGGTTTTTCCTCCAAACATCCTTGTTGCTGTTGCCTCCTCTGTTGCTTCGGCTGCTCCTTTTCCATTTCTGGCAAACTAATTATTGCTGTCTGGTGTAAAATGCATCACTACCACAGGCACCAGATTTAAAACTCTGGTAAAGACGATGGGCTAACATCTCCACCTTTAGACCTGCTCAACAACAGCAGATTAGTGTTTTGTTGGCTCAAAGCTTCACTGTGTCTGATTATACAAAGTTGTGCAAAAACAACACAGCATGACCAAAAAACCCAGAAAAAGTCATTAATGATGAGAGTAAGGAGACTGTGAAACTAAACTGCAGTGTGTGTTGTGTGTGTGTGCGTATACATATTTACATAATAAATATTGCAGATATTAAACACTTTTTTGCTTTATTAAGATGCATATTTTGTTTTTTATTTTAACAGCAGCTGCAGGAAACGTTTGTGAAGATGTTAAAGAAACAGCTAAAATAATGCAGGTTGAAGCAATGATGAGTAACGTTATCTTTCAGATTAGGTTTAATTAAGACATACTAATTTGCATAATTAGAATATAAGGTTTCATTCACATTCCAGCTGTTGGTGCTGCAGGTTCAGTCCGGTTCGTAGCATCCCTTCAAAAAACTTTATTTACTGTAGACCTCGTTTTCAAAATCCTCCCATTTTTCAACAGTGAAGTCAGTTAGAAACTTCACAAACTGCTTGACTGACAGAAGCAGCTCTGGTACTTTGCAGTTTGTCATTTCCTCAGACGTGTGAACGAAGGAGCAAACTCATCAATAATGAAAGAGCAGAGCTGCATTTATTTTATTAAAGTGACTAAAGTGAAAAATGCAGCAGGGTTTGGACGTTTGCTTCTGCTGACAGCTGCATGAAAGCTGAGCCACTGAAGAAGAGGCAACATTGGACTCAGCTGTTGGATGCATTTGTTTTATGCAAACTGGAAAATGCTCCGTCACATGAAAAATAGGTTTCTAAATCTCAAAACCACCTTAAATGCTTACATTTAAGGTGGTTACAGAATATTTAGCTTCATTAAGATCCAACAGTTGCATCCAGACAGATGCTGAACTGTCTGTTTTAATTATGTCTGATTTGTCTGTTTTTCTAATTATTTTTACAGCGACTGAAGATGAGAAAGAAGAGATGGAGGAGGAGGAGGAGGTCAAAGAAGATCTGATGGACTCGTTCTATCCCCAGGTGTTGGCTGGATTCGTCATGGTGATGACGGAGGAGGGAGACATGATTTACCTGACGGAGAACGTCAACAAACACCTCGGCATCACTCAGGTAGGACAAGGACGGGCGACTAAAGCTTCAGCAGCAGCAGGACTTTAAAAAATCCTTAAATTCTCACATTTTTAGTTAAATAACCTTCCATAAAGTGTCCAAGATGTTCACAAACCTTAGTATTTTTAGCTTTTCCCTCCCTTTGAACACTTTCTTGTTCCTGAGTCTGACTCAGCTTCAGTATTTCTGTTTACATCACTATCATCTACCTAATTTTCCCATCTGAGTTTTCATTTCTCTCATCAGCTTTTTAAAAAATCAATTTAATTAAACTTCAAAAGCTCCATCTTCAAAATAGCTGTCGATGTATTATTTTTTCATTCCTAAACCTCCTCTTGGCTGCAGGCTTTCCTTCACTGGGTCGTTTCTCTTTGTAACTTGAACAGGAGCAAGAATCCAGACCTGAAATCTATTCTTAGCTCAGTTTGACTCCAAGTGTGTTAATATTGACACACAGCTGGTTTGTAGTAAGTGAAGCTGTGAATGTCGCAATAAACTGATTTAAAACACAGATAAACCTTTAAAAGTGAGACACCAGTCATAAAAAATACCAGTTTGTGCATTAAACATGTCACAAAAAAGCACAGAGGTTCAGTAAAGTGCGTTTTAGTTAAAGGAAAGCTCTTTTATTTACAGCTGACTCTGGCTTCCTGGCGCATCCGTTCTAGTTTGTGTTGTTTTTGTCATCCACAGCTGGAGCTTCTGGGTCAGAGCATCTATGAGTTTGTTCATCCGTGTGATCAGGAGGAGCTCAGAGACCTGCTGACTCCACGCCCAGGTCTGGATTATTACTTTTATTATTGTTGTTATTAATATTTCAAAACCCGGCCTCAGGAACAGATTTCCTGTGTTTGTTTGATGTGAGGCTTAAAAAACCCGCCCACTGATTTTGGCTAAGAAAGTAATTCTGTGTATTTAGGTCATGTGAGGACAATACTGGATAATTTTTAGTTTCTTTTTACTGTTGTGTTTGTTTTGTATTTAATGCTGGACTCATCTAACAGCATAATCTGTCATAAATGATGCGAAATGAACTAATTCATCCTGTTTTTGGTCATAAAGTCACTAAATGCTGTCGTTTAATCACAGAGAAGATGAAGGCTGTTTAGTCGGGAAGCTTTATCAGCTGTTCTTTATTATGTTTTGTGTTTTTATAAATATGTTTTGGACTTTTAGTGGAACTGCAGCTAAAGATTATTTTATTTCTGACTACTTTCTTGATTAGTCTGTGAGTTTATTTAGGTATTTTAGATATTTGGTCTCGGAAAATTGTGAAAAAAGCAAGATAACAAATGTTTTTTGTTTACAACCCAAAGAATTTTAATTTTCTGTCTTAGAAGAATAAAGAAACCAAAAATATTTACATTTAAGAAGAAATTTTAAAAATCTTATTTAAAATCTTAAATCATTACTGAATGCATCAGTTGTCAGAATAGATTAATTTGATAGTTGACATCTAATAGATTCATTATTAATGTTTGCAGGGAAAAGAGGTAAATGCTGCTCAGGTTTTGTTTGTATTTTCTTTAGGTAGGAAAAGAAGAGTTTTCTTTGTTTTAAAAATACTTTATAAACAAGTAGGGCTGCAACTAATGATTGTTTTTTTTTATTTTCGATCAGTCTGTTGATTATTTTCTCTGTTAATCAGTTGTTTGATCTACAAAATGTCAGAAAATAGTGAAACATGTAGATTTGTGTTTCTGAAAGCCCAAAATGACGACCTCAAAGGGAAAGAAATATTCACCTTTAACAAGCTGAAATTAGAGAATTAAGACTTTTATTTTCTTAATATATTGCTCAGACTGACTAATGGTTGCAGTTTCTTAGAAACAATAATTTGCAAAGCTTTGTAAATGAACCTCGTTATCTTTGCGCTGCTGTCTCCAGGTCTGAGTAAGAAATCTCAGCCGAGCGAGAGGAACTTCTTCCTGCGGATGAAGAGCACTCTGACCAGCAGGGGGCGCACCGTCAACATCAAGTCTGCTTCCTGGAAGGTGACCAATCGGAAACTTATCGTACACGAGGATACAGATGGTCAAACTTTTCTTAGAGCTGAAATCAAGCCGAGAACAGCGACTCTGAACACACCAATTTATGTAATCTAAACCCTGAAACCAGGAACCAGTTTTACAAAAACACACCTTTTTCTGGTTTAGATTTAACTAACAGTCACTATGACTTCTGGGTAAATTGTTATTTCAAACTAGAAAACATGGCCGACCAAACAACCAAATCAATTTGTCCGTTTTTCTCTCCAACTTTTGTCTCTTGAAGAATTTGGCTGTTACAAAGACGTGTTGGTGAGAAGGTTAAAAATGTCATCTATGACGGTCACAGGCAACCAATAAAACAACATAAAATACATTATGTGTATATATAACATCCAAGACAACGGCTGCTGCACCAAAGTGTCTCCAGTAGAAAGTTTTCTCCCCAATATTATCAGAAAACTAAAAGTTCTGTCATGTTCCTGCCTTCTTTGGTAGTTTCTCCTAGTTTGCATCGAGGCAGGGCGGCTACATTTTTTTTGTGAAATTTGCTAATTTTACAGTGTTTTCAGTCTAAACTGTCTTTGTTAAAATAGCTCCAGAGGTTTTATTTCCCCCATCAGCTTTTTGTTGATCAATTTAATTAAACTTTAGAAGCTCCATCATCAAAATAGCTGCTGATGTGATTCTTCTGCTGTAGATTGATTGTGTCTGGCTTTCAAACTGCCTTTTGGCTGCAGGTTTTCCTTCACTGGGTCATTTCTTAAATTGGCTCCTCCTGGACTCTGTAACTTGAACAGGAGGAAGACTCCAGACCTAAAAACTATTCTTAGCTCAGTTCGACGCCAAGTGTGCTATTATTGAGACACAGCTGGGTTATAGTGAGTGGAGACAGAAACACAGAGAGATGCTGCTTAAGACAAAGATAAACCTTAAAGAATGTGAGACTCCAGTCATAATAAATACAAGTTTGTGCAGGAAACATTTCACAAAAATACGCAGAAGTGTGTGAAACTCCAAATTTTAGACCAGTTTAGACTGCTTTTGAGAAAACAGAACGTAGTCCTCAAATAACACTTTAAAAGACCTCAAAACCACTTCTGAGGTCTAGAACTAAACATACCATTGCACAAACAGCTTAATCAGTAAATTTGGCCTTTGCATTAAAACAACATGAAAACACGGTAAGAGCTCTCAAAACAACACCTTAAATGGGTTTTACTTCCATTTTATTTACAATTTAGACTCTTTGCCTGTCTCCGACTCTTTGTTAATCAGATTGTTTATTGTCTTGTCGTCTGCAGGTCCTCCACTGCACCGGTCACATTCGTCCTTTCAACATGTCGTCGCCTCCTGCAGGCCAAGTCATGACTCTGCTGTGTGAAACCGTCCCTCACCCATCCAGTGTGGAGTTCCCTCTCGACTCCTCCACCTTCCTCACTCGCCACAGCATGGACCTGTGCTTCACCCACTGTGAGGGCAGGTAGGAACCAACATTTAACTCAAACCTCATCTCCCAAAGATAAGCCAGAAAAATACCATCCTAGAGAGAACAATCTGTGAATCTCACTTTTCTCCTCCATCTTTCTGTTTCCAGGGTTACAGAGTTGGTTGGATACAAACCGGACGATCTGATTGGACGCTCGGTCTTTGACTTCCATCATGCTCTCGACTCTGATCACGTCAACAAGAGCATGAGCACATGTGAGTCTCAGAAAGAACACAGACATATAATTACAATTAAAAATCCTGGAGTTTAACATACTTGTACATAAGAACTGCTGGAAAACTAGAAATTCTGAACCTTATGCCTCAATTTCAGGATCTGCTGTAGTCTGTTGGAAAATTAACAAATAGTGCTTTTCGAACAATTAGAGCATCATAAAAAGTTATTTTTTTCATAATTTAATTATAAAAGGTTAACCTTTCAATACCTAAGATTTCACTTTACATGTAGTGAATAGAGAATATATAAAATGTTCACTTTGTTAAATAGATGGTGTTTTTGAGGTGCACTAGTATTGTAGCTTCTACTTTTTTTTCTTTTTACAATATTTGTATGTCAGAATTAATTAGTGTGTTCAATTCTTGAGTCTCAGGAACTGTTGATTGTTTAATCCAATAGAAAAATGTGTAAAATGTTTTAGCTTAAGTCGCTGGTCTTGCAGAAAAACGGTTTACAAACAAGCCAGCAGTGATTTTGTCGATGCTACGGTCTTCTGGTCCTTCATTTTCTTCTTCTTTTTGTTTTCAGTGCTGTCCAAAGGTCAGGTGAACACCAACCACTATCGATTCCTGGCGAACAGAGGCGGCTTCGTCTGGGCTGAGACTCAGGCCACCGTCCTCTACAACAACAAGACGTCTCAGCCAGAAGCCGTCGTCTGCCTCAACTTCATCCTCAGGTACTTTAAAAGCAGAACCACCACCAGCAGCTGCTGTTTTTTTTTTGCTGTAACGGAAGAAGAGGATGTATATTAAGACGAGATGGCAGCTGGTCTTTATATCTTCACCTAGTCCTTCTTCTTCACCTCCATCTTCTCTGCAGCTCTGTGGAGCAGCCAGACGTCGTTTTCTCTGTCGAACAAACCCGCTGTGGTGAATCTGAATCCCAGCCGGCTGCACCAAAGAACAGTGGAACTTCTGAGATGTCTGAATCTGACGTTGAGTTCATCACAGAGTCTGATTCAAATGACAGCAGCTCAGCAAAGCTCTTCATGAAGCTGAAGGAGAAACCAGAGGAGCTTCTCCAGTTGGCTCCTTCAGCCGGAGACACGATCATACCGCTGAAAGGAGGTGAGGAGACGGTTATAATGAAAGGAAAACCAGATTACAACTAGAACTAGCTGGTAGAAATGTTTGATTCCTGTATTGAAGCTATGCAGTGCAAACAGCCTGAAGTGCTGTTTTTATACCTGTGAGTTGCTCTGCAGTTACACCTCCACACCACTAGGCGGCTGTGCAGTTTCTATGCAGCTGTAGACCTGTGTAACTGTCGAGCAACTATAAGGGAAACTTCTTAAATGTTGCAAACGGTCAACAATATCCAATAATGTAGGCTTGATTGCACCAAATGATTTGGAGGAAATAATGTGTTCAAAGTGAACAGATTCCAGTAGTGGATCTTTATGACGTTTAGTTGTACAACTTTAAAATTTAACTGCTGCACAGACCAGCAAACTCTACATTTCTGACCCTTTTTCCATCTGTCAGGTTTTGCAGAACTTTCCTTTGCGAATCCGTCCAGTCCAAACTCGGTTTCGGACCTTCCTCAGGATCTGTGCAGCCCTGACCTCCGACAGCTGCTGTCTCCCATCTTCAACCCTCTGACTCCTCCATTGTCCTCACCAGAGTCACTGCCGGTAAATACAGACACTAAATCTGCTGTAAAAGCGTAGAAAATGTCAGCATCTGTCCGATTTAACATTTGTTTTGTCTCCTCAGAGCACCTGCGGAGAAGAGGTAGAGGAGGTGATGGACACCAGTGAGTTGCAGAAGTTCTTTGCCTTTTGGCCAAAAGATGATCAGAAGAAACAAGACACCGTGGAGGTAGGAGCACAAAACATCTGGGTGTAACTTTAGATCATTTAAAACTCAATGAAACTCAAAATAAAATAACTTTTGGTCTGTGTAGTTCCATTTTTGGAAGTGTAGGTGATTTGATTTTCATTTGTGTAGAAAGTAAACCTGATTTTCTGTCTTCAGAGCATGGAGGGGATGGATCTGGACATGTTGGCTCCGTACATCTCCATGGACGATGACTTCCAGCTGACCCTCCTCAGCAGTTTACCAGAGGAAGCTGACAGACCTTTGACCTCTTTGTCTGAACCTTCACCTGTGACGCCTTCAGTGACTGTGGGCAGGAAACGGTAAGAAAACCCAACTATATCTACACAGCATTTCAGGGACGGTGGCCTTCAAAGGACATATTAATCTTGCAAAATGTAATGTGTAGAAAGGCTGAAATTTGAGTTGCTCAAATTTGCAAAAACAAGAATCGGTGGTCTGCCATGATGTTTTCATGGTTCTAATACAAAAAAAAATTACTTCTCACATCTAGATGTTTCAAACAGACTCCTAGACACTGTGCTTCAACCTTCATCAGACCAATGATTGGTACAAAAAGACTCCAGAACTACAGAAAATACATATTGTAAATATAACAAAAGAATATCTACATAACATGAATAAAATCCTGGGATAAGACTACTTTAAGTTGGTTGCATTCTTGAAATGCAGTGACTTACGGGTTGTGTAGACGAAGCTGCATTTTAATTGAAGAAATATAAAAAAAACCACCATAATTTGTGCTTCTTCCAGTCCATGTTCAGTTCCAACTTAATCTCTATTTTCTATTTTGAATTGCTCTGATTTATTGGATGAAGGCTGCAGGTATAATCTCTCCATTTACAGCTTATTTCATCCTCCTCTTTTGCTGCCTGCATGTTACGTTTTACCAGAGACCACAGCTTCCAGGCACCAGCCTGTCACACTGAACATTTCCTGTTTTATCCAGGATCTGGACTGTGCAGTCAGCAGGCAGCTCTGCTGTTGTTTTCTGTAGATTATTGCCTCCCAAATGTTCCACCAAAACAATTCCAACATCACTTGTTAAAGGGAACTTTGCATTTCTTTAAACTAATCACAAAATGAATCACTTCTATAGTGGAATAGTGGAGCTAGCGTTGCAGATATTTTGGTTAAAGTAACTATTTTTCAAAGGTACATTTTCCACGTACACATTTATATTCCAGCCTACAGCCTTTTTTTCCTCAGCTTTCACTAAAATCATGACCGTTAGCCCTGACACAAAGGCACAAAAACCTCACTATTAATTCTAGACACAATAGTGCATGAGGATGAAACACTCACAAAGGTTTAGGCTCTGTAAATTCTACACAAGACAATATGCAAGTAGCTTTTCGTTTTCTGCAGCACTGTTTCTTTGTGCATTTTGAAACGGAGCAAATGATGTTGGATAATATACAACTGCTTCTTACTGCAACATGGAAACTAGAGAAGAACCAAATGAGTCGATGCAGTTTGGCTCAGATTATTTGTGTTTACATTGTGAGCAAAGCAGATACAGTTACAGCCTTTTACACGTTGTTGCATTGAAACATTATGCTTGTGCAAGTCAGCATGCCGTGTAAACAGCAAATGACTGAGAAGTGGACTAAACCCTGCCATGTCTTTACATTTCTGTGCAAGTACAGCATAGATTTAGTGCAGTGTTTAAGTACAGATCAGGATTTAAATCAGCTTGTCTGTTTTTTCTATTCATTGGAGGCTAATTGACGTCAAATCCGGTTAAACATTAACTCACCTACTTGCCTGACTGCAGTTGACCCACGTTTTACAATCTCTCCATCTGACTCACGTTTAGGACTCATAACCCAGATGATGAAGAGCTGCTGCCGCATCAGATGATGATTCAGGACAAGAAATCAAAACAAGAGGCTTCATCAATAGAAGAGGAACTTCTTCTCACCCACAGATTACTGGTGAGTGGAGGAGGAGAGCAAGAAAACGTCCAGAAGGACTGAAGTGTGAGAACCTTCCACTGGAGTTAGTGATGATTCAGGCTTTCAGAACTCAGAAAAGAGGCACAAAACACAATATTAGTGGAAAAATGAGGGTGTTTACCTGAAGTTTAAAGCAGTGAATTGGCTTCAAAACAACACTTGTTAAAGAAATATGGCCACCTATTATCTAACTAATAATAATTACTAGTCAAGTCAAGTTGCTGTGAGGGTCAGGTTTAAGATTTACTGACTGTAAAAGCTGTTTTTTTTTGTTGTTTTTTTTTTGCTTTGTTCCGTCTGATTTTCTGATGTGCTCTTCTTTTTTAGGGCTGTCTGGAGGAAACTGATCCATCTGATGTGCTCCTGGATCCAGGACCGGAGGATCGAAGTCATCTGCTCACAGACAGAGACCCTGTGTTAGGAGGCGTTCAGGGACTCTGTGACACTGCAGGTAATTTTTTAATATAGTTTGTTTTCACTCCTCAGACTTTTACACCGGTCTGGGTGCAAATAGATTTCTGTTAAAATTATTATAATTGTAAAACTCACTGAGGGTTACTAGATGTTGCTAGAGGTGACATGACCAGGCCCTCTGGTGGTCATGTCAGAGAACTACAGCTTAATTATTTTAAGTGATTAAGATGTGCAGTGCTCCAGTAAACACAATAAATGATGTAAATACCTTGAGATGTGCAAAAGGCCCTGTGTTAATGTAGCACAATGTCATGGTCCTGATGGATAGAAGCCTTCTATTAAAGAAGAGAGAATCCAACAGTTTATGTTGCATGTAGACAGAGTTACAAACATTAAAAACACAGGTGACAGGAGCTGAACTCCTAAACAAACTAATAAACACATCTGTCATAAAAGCATCTTAGGTTCCCATAGTAACAGCTGGACAGATCTAAAGCACCATATGTTAAACCACAACAGCATCTGAGGTCTGAACAATAACCAAATATCCAGCTACAGCTTCACCTTCACATACAGGCAGAGCAGCTGCAGCTGCAGCTGGATACTGACTAATATCAGACTTTATAAGCAAATAATGACCAATAAATGCACCAAGTAACAAATGAAACCATCTCTCTTTTCTGTGGTAACTGCAGAGTTATCCCCCTAAATCGACAGTGCAATAAAAGTGGAAAAAACAGTTTCTATGGATAAGAAGTAATATAAAGCATAATGCAAGGGAATGCATCTTCAAAAATACTAAGCGTGACCTCTAGGGGGCTCCATCAGTCACATCATGAGCTTTAAGTCCAGATTCAGGTTGCATGTCTGGTTTTAACATTTATCCCTCTCAGAAATCTAAAGTTTTGTGTTTACTTGTGTCTCTTGCAGCTCTGATGAGGGACATCTTCATGCCTGACCCCCCTGAACTCTCCCCTCCTCTCTCCCCCATGAACTGATGGACTTCCTGCTAATCCAGAAGGTCGACTCCTCAAAGCGAGAAAGTCGACGCCAGACCTGAGCGCGCGCAAAATATAGAAACGCAACGCACCGCTAACATGTACGCACACAAATCCAGACTCACCCACTGTGTCACCGAGCTGCTGGATCCGAGCCGACCTCGCTGCTCGTAGCCAAACCAGGACAGTATCTCTTGTTGGGTTTTCTCACCAGTCTGTCTCTGTGAAGCGAGCTGCCTGTTGAAGATCAGAGAAAATAAGACTGGAGGTGCTGTGATCCACGGTCTTTAACCTCACTGTTTGTCGAGCTTCATCACTGATTTTTAAATGTGAGAAATCATGATTGAGGTCTGTCTGTTTTGAGGAAACAACAGGTGGTGCTAACTTTGTGAAATGTTAATCATCCTCAGTGGAATAGTGAGGTAAAATATCTCCTCGTGCAGCTGATCAGTTTGTATCACCATCTGTTCTCTGTTGCTGTTGGAGCAGTATCCATCCAACAGTTTTGTGTCATGTTTTTCTTTTTTCTGCGAATATCAATGGCACCGCTTGTTTCAGTGGCATATTTTTATGCACATATGAAAGACTTTTTTAAATAATGCATTTAAACTTCTGAGACTTTTATTACTCTGTTATTGTCAAATCACCAGTTGTCTGCGTATTACTCTTGTTTTAGTCTTCCTGAGGTGTCGGGTGGGTGGGCTTCAATTTATCGTACACTCCCTATAAGCTAACGTGAGGTGATCAATCATTGATAAAGTTTATAGATCAACTTCCAGATACGTCACCTGGAATGTGAAATGTTTTAAACCATAAAACAATGCAGTTTGATTTGTCCTTTTATCATAATTTTAAATGTAGAATTAATGAACTTGCCATAATGAAACCCTTATTAGGTGCAGTAAACTTGGCTTGTCTATATGTGGGTTAGAAATATGATTAAACACTAGTATTTTAGGTTTGTTTTTCTCTTTAAGTTTGAATTTATATTATGACTTGTAACCAGTTTTAGCTTGACATGTAGCCTTGTACTCTTCAGTTGCAGTGTTTGAGGAAATATTGATGTGGAGGATTGTTTTTCAGTTATTTCCCACTTAATTCCGTTATTTGTTTGTTTATTTCAGTCATGTTCACTCTTTCAGAGCTCTGTGTGCCTTTTACTATTCAGTGAAAACTCTGTAATCAAAGGTTTTTCTCTGTGTTGTTGGGCTGTTACCTGCGCACAATGATTTAAAACGAGGGAGAGGATCAAATACTGTTATGCTTTCTTTTATTTTTACTGTTTATCCTGTGTGTGTTCTGGAGCTAAATAAAGCTGTTGAACTAAAAGCTGAAGCTGCTGTGTGATGTTTGTGCAGAAATTGAACAATTACTCACTAAATTTTTGTCCTCAAAGAAATTATGTCAATGAGCATGTGGTGACAGTTTAACTAAAATTAGAAAAAGAACTGCGGGTTTGTATCCTCACCTGTTTTAATGCTGCATTTTGTTGAAACACCTCTTTTCTTGCACCAGTCTGTCAAATTCATCACAGTTTTAATGCTTTTTACTTAAATATTTCAACTTAATGCTACTTTAGATAAATATTGAGGTCTTTGCTGCTCTGAAATGTGTAGTTACTTTACAGTTAACTGAAAACACGTGATGATCTTGTAAAATACAAAGCACTGTTAACCAGAGATTTCCCATAGTTTAGGTTTGCAACTCTTTAGGAAAATCGGTTAAGGCGTGTTTCGCACTCAGATCTTACACCAAAGAGAACATTTACCTCTAAACTTTTTAGTTGCTTTAATCTACATAACTGTTCAGGCACAAAGTGGGAAAATGACCCAAATCACAAAGCTTGGACAGTAATTAAAACTATTGGCTAGAAATGGATAAACGGATGAAACGGTTAGCTAAACATACCAAACTTCTATACCTGTTCTGGCACAAAGAGGGAAAATTTACCCAGTATTTAATTAAAACTGCTAAAGTGGATAAATAGCTGAAACTTTTAGCTAAAAGTAGATAAACAAATGAAACTGTTAGCCAAGAGTGGACAAACATTTCAAACTTTTAGCTTTAAGTGGAAAAACAGATGAAACCATTAGCTAAAGGTGGCTAAATGCTGAAACTGTTAGCTAGAAGTGGATTAACAGCTAAAACCGTTAGCTAAGAATGAATAAACATATCGAAGTTTTAGTTAAATGTGAATAAACATATTGAAGTTTTAGCTAAATGTGGATAAACAGATTAAACCATTAACTAAAGGTGGCTAAATGCTAAAACTGTAAGCTAGGAGTGGATTAACGGCTAAAACTGTTAGCTAGGAGTAATAAACACATTAAACTTTTAGCTAAAAGTGAATAAACAGATTGAACTTTTAGCTAAATGTGGAGATTAAACCGTTAGCTAAAGGTGGGAAAATGTCTAAACTTTTTAGCTAAAGTGGATAAACACAATTAAACTGTTAGTTAAAAGTTTATGAACTTTCAGCTAACAGCTGAAACTGTTGGGTAAGAGTGCACAAACATGATTTTTTTGGCTAAAAGAGGATAAAAATCAAACTTTTATGTAAAAGTGAATAAACAGGTAAAACTGAGTGGATAAACGGATGGAATTGTTAGCTGAAAGTGGGTATATGGCTGAAACTGTCAGTTTAAAGTGAGTAAACAGATGAGACTCTTAGCAAAAAGCACAAAAACATATTGAACTTTAGCTAAAACTGCTACCTGAAAGTAGATAAACAGATGAAACTTAAAGTAGATAAACAGATGAAACTGCTAGCTAAAAGTAGATAAAGTCTAAAACTGTTAGCTAGTAGTGGATAAACATTTCAAACTTTTAGCCTAAGCAGATATGAACATATGTAACTGTTAGCTAAACATGAATTACCAGCTACAATAGCTAGACATGGATAAATAGCTGAAACTGCTAAATGTAATGGGTAGATGTTAAAATATACAGCTTAAGTTATTTAATGGGCATTTTTACAGTGTAATACTACTACTTTTACTTCAGTATGAATTGAAATATTTCCACCTGAGTGCTGTAATAAGTAAATAAAGTGAATAAAGTGTGCAGAGCAGGTGGATGTGTAGTTAATACATGAATTAGCAGCATTAAGGATTAAAACAACTAAAATCTACATCATCATTTTACATCACACATCTGGGTGGAGACATTTGCATCATTTCTTACTGAGAAACTGCAAATTCACTGATTTGCACAACGTGACCCTGGAGTCACCCGCTGGACAGGAAAGTATGTGAAGTGAGAAGGGAAATCCTCTGGAGGACATTTCATTACTTCTGATCACAGTTTCACAGCGGTTTCTCTGCATTGAGTAATGTTGGTCATGACGAGTCACTTCAGAGGAAACTTCCAGCGTGTGATGCCCTCAGACTAAAGCAGTACAACCACACCACTACTAAGGAACAGTACCACAGTGTAGAAATACTCTGTTGCATTCAGATATTTACCCAAATACAACAGAAATAACATCTGAATATACGTATAAGTAGCAAAAGTAAAAGTAAAGTAAAAGTATGCATTATGCAGAGTGGTCAATTTCTGAATAATATACATTATATTGTTTCTCAAACACCAGCAGTACAACAAGTACTAAGACTTCGTACTTATGTAACAGTACCACAGTGTAGGAATACTCTGTTACAAGTCTGGTGTACAGATATTTGACTGAAGTGCAAAAGCATTTTCACCCAAATGTACTTAAAGTAGCAAAAATATTAATTGCGAATAGTGGCCCATGGAAGAATAATAAATATTACACACATATTTATTTACACATGTTATAATTACATACATTTAATTACTTTTTTCACAGTTGGGTAATTTCCTGCTGGAATTTTCGTAAGTTCCATATTAATCTTATAATAAACACTATTTGATGTATTTATGACCAATTTTGTTGCAAATTGCAATGGCATTAAAGATATTCTGTTCCATTATATCCACATTTTTTGTCAGTTATATTTTCATTATCAGTCTGAATATGCTACAGTCAATTAAGATGTCAAATAAATGCAATGCAGTGAAAAATCCGGTATCTGCAGTGTATTTTATGTTTTTTGTAAACTTATTTTTTGTAATGACTTCATGCTCTTTTGTTGTATTTATGCTGCCGACCCAAAGAGCTGCTAAAGTGCCTTTTGCTGTTGTTTAACAATGACAATAAAGATCTGTTCTATTCTACTTGAGTAACTGTACTTAGTTACTTTGCAGCATCATTTAATGCTGATCAGTGGATGTAATAATGAAAATCAGGGAAAGTTTTCAGAGAATTGAAAGCTGCAGAAGAGCAGCACATTGTTTAGGAGGTTTGAATCTCTCAAAACAAGTAAACTCATTGTCTATTTCACACACAGTAACTTCCAGTTTGTGGTTTAACTGGGAAACGCTGGTTACAACCCTCATTCATCTGATCTCAGCTGACTGACCGTAAACAGTCTCTTTCACTTCCTGACTACAGACTCATCCAACCAGCTTCTGCTTTTTGTAAAACTGGACAAACTTCAGAAACACACCCAACAGATTCCCACTGAAGCAGGAAGTCCGATGATTAACCCAGTCAGTTTCCGGAGCTCAGTCTTCGAAATTATTCTCCATGGAGTGACTCAGAACGTTTCCCTGTAAATGCAGACTTGAATTACACTCCTGATTCCCTGGAAAAGCCCTTAGTTTTACTGGGAAGTGATGAAGTTTGTGGGAATTTATTTGAAGTAAATAAAGCAGGAAAAGCAACATGAGGCCAGTTATTTTCAGAAAATACAGGAACATTTACTCAGACACTGTGCTGGACTTGAATAGTTTAAACCTCTACATAACATATTAGTGAAGATAAGACAATATTTTTTGGTTAATAATTTCACCCAGTGTTGTTTTAAAGTCAGCTGTTGACATTTTCTTTCATTTTAATGCCGCAGTTCTTCATTCTGCCTTTTCTTTCACTTATTTCTGAAATAATCACTATGTAAAATATTTAAAATCAGCTCTTCTTTCATCAGACAACAGTAAAATGCTGCATATTTGGTAATGCACAAAAATTCAGCGTTTGAAATTGAAAATTAAATTTTTCTGAAAAAAGGATTGTCTGCATGATGTAATGCATATTTAATAAGATTGCATTTTGCTGATTGTATGTTTGTACTTTTGCCTAAGTAAAACTTGAAATATGCCTTCTTAAACTTTAGTATTGATAGATTTGCAGTGGTAACCAGCGTTAATAATAACTGAACAGTGTGCTAACCAGCTCTTAATCAGCTTGTGTGAAAGGATTATTTGTTTTCAGAGTTTTATTTAAGCGAATGTAAAAAGATACACTTTAAAACTCTGTTTACCGGCTGATCTGTATCTTCTGTTTTCTCTGGATTTAACTTAATATGCAAAATATGAAAGCTAAAGTAGTTCACTGTATAGATCTAAGTCTTTACAAATAACAAACATGAAAATACTCTATTACCAGTAAAAGGCCTACATGAAAAATCCCACTTAAGTAAAATGCCATTCAAGTACTGCTGTAAGAGTCCTGGACTGGTTCCTCTGTGAAAGTAAAATCAACAAAGAGCTCTCAGGGTGTCATCTATCATCTGTCTGTTCACTTTGTGTGTCTTTGTTGTTGGGGAACACATTTCTGTCAGTAGAGTAACTTTCACGTGGCTCAGCTTAACTACTGAAGAGTCGCCTCAGGGGTCAAAAGGTTAAGGTTTGACACCAACCGGAGAAGATGTGTTTACAGCCCTAAAAGGATTTTGTGTTTGGAACGATGGACTCAGCATTTCTAACATGGTCTGGACAACTTTGCCACAAGGTTTAAGTTTACAGCCTATTTACAACGAGCCAATAGGAAAAGAGTTTGTCCACTATAAATGCTGTTAAATTTCTACTTCCTCCTTGGGGGAGAGAGGGGTGAGGTCCCTCCCCCATGCTGAGTAGGGTCTATCCCTTTGCAATGATGTAGCTACTTTATTTCTCTGTATTGTTAATAATAATACATTTAGGGACAACCCAGCAGTGTGTGTGTGTGTTATCTTATTCAAGGGGAGAATCCAGAGTGAGTAAAACATCTCTGAATGATATATTAGTAGATGATTATTGGTAAAGCAGCAAGTTACTGTAAAAGCTGCTGCAGCTTTGAGCTACTTTACATTCAGGGAAAGTCTGAGGACTCCAAATAGGATCAAGGGGAGAAGAAACACAAGTCTGTCTCCTTTGGTGAAATACTGGATCATTTTACTAAAACAAAACCATGAGAGGAGTTTAAGGACAGAACATACTGTTTGGTGGAGCTGTTAACAAACCATAGACATCTGAAATGTGAGCTGACCACATGCTGGTGTTTGGAAGAAGCTGAAAGGTTGAAGACGACAGCTCTGGTCTTTAACAACGTGGTGTATTTTAAAAGTGGGTTATATCAACCACTGTGTCCAGTCTTCGTCTTTAATTTGACTAAAGCTGTCAGATGCATGAAGAGTACAAGAAAGTGCAATATTTTAGTCAAATTATGTTATTCCAATTATGATGCAGTGCAAATATGAAGAAGCATAAAATGGAAATACTCAAGTAAAGTACAAGTATACCAAAACTGTACAAAAGAAGAGCACTTACAGAAATGTACTTAGTTACTTTCCACCACTGAATTTAAAAACAAACAAACATTTTTGTACATATTACCAGGTCAAAATTAAAATGTTAAAATCTCCTAAAGACAACTAAACAGAAAGCCTATGTTTGTTCAGTTGTTCCTTCACTGCTTTTATCGAGTTACAAGAACATTTCTAAAACACTTCCTCCTCATTTCAGCTATTTGTTTGATTGATTCGATCGCTGACTCTGCATGCTAAGTGTTGCTGTGCTGTTTGTGTGTCTGACCTGCAGCAGATGGAGGAATCATGATGATCCTGAACAAATGAACAAACTTCTGCTCATTAGGAGAAAAAGTTTTATCAGCAGCATCTAGAAAACAATGAAAGCACAAGCTGGTGCTGTAAACTCTGATTTTACACAGTTAAACTCTGATAGTTCTCATATTGCAGGTGGATTGTTGCTGTTTTTCAGCAGAGAAAATCAGACATGTTTGACAATCAGAAATAAGTGAAAGTATATGTTAAATTTGCATTTGGTGATTTTCAAAGCTGCTCTCTAAAAAGTAGAGAACAAAGGAACAAACATCATGAAAAGACTTTTTTTTTTTTTTTACCTTTGAGAAGATATTTCTGTCCATCTGCAGCACCAAACGTTGAACAGGTGAACACAGGTGAAGCAAATGATCTTCAATCAAGGCCTCGTCTGCGTGTACACAGGTGTTCTTTCTACATTCTGGCCTTTTGTCAACATACAAACTCAAATGTCTTTCTGGAGAACTCTTTTCAGAATAAAGATTTTTCGAAACTTCCCTTTTTGACACATTTTGAACTGTGGTTTGGAAACCACACAGACATCGTGTGACTCTACTACTTCTTACATTTCATTTTTGTTTATTCATTCATTATTAAGAACAGGACAAAGGAGGCACATCTTTATGGGTTATTTATTGCAACACTTCTGCTTTATATTGAGTCAGACCAGTACGTACTCAGTGGATGTGAACTGTCACATGGATCGTCTGGTGTGTTATTATGGACGTGCTGACTTTGAAATGATTCTAAAATGCTTCTTTGGATGCAGATTTTTTTTAGTTTTCAACACTATTGCAAGTCTTGTGCAGACTGAGATGAATATATCTTCCCCCTTCGTTTTAAAAGATTCTCATCATCTTATAAACTATCTCAGTACAAACAGGACTTGATTGTAATCTCACATTATCCAGACGTGTCTCCACAGAGCTGTCAGCTCAGTTAAGATCTGGAGAAATTGTTTTTGTTTTAAAATGTCTTTCTAGTTCTTGTACACTGTAAAACATGTATTTGAACTACAGTTGAAGTGAATTACTGTCTGTTTCTGCTGTGGTGATGCCAGCTTTTAACTGTCTTTGTGGATTCCATCAATTTGAAATGACAACTTGTCCATTTAAACTGTTTTATTATAATTCTGGCAAAAGTGCAAAAAAATTATATTATTTTTATCCTCCAGCGTTGTACATCTGACTTCATGACATTCACATATCCTATTTTTTTCTGCTGAAACCAAACTGCTATTTCTTCTTGGAGGAAGGAAAGAACAGTTTAATGACAACATCTTAGGAGCCTCAGTAGAAATCAGCTGGTCTTAACAGGACCTGGATGACTGAGAATCTACACAGACATAGTGACGACATCAAGTTTGTCATGTGATATTTGGATAAAATAAAACTTAAGTTGAAAAAATTTAAAAACTTCAAGTCAGCTTTACTTTTTAGATAATTTGCAGCAATAAGCATTGAAGAGGAATCTAATTATAGAAGTAGATCTAACTTAAACCAGTGATATTAATATGAGTTGTTACCTTAATTTGGATTAACTTGATTCAACTGCATGTTAAAGTTGGTCCAACAACTCTGTTTTGTCAGCGTACGCAATAATGTGGATATTTGTCCTTTGTTGAAAAATGATATTCAGCAACAATATATCAAACACAAAACAACAGTTATTTCATAGTTTCTGTGGACTTAAAACTGCATATTTTGCAAACTGAGTACTACTGAGCACAGCAGAGGCTCTAATGTGGTGGTGAAGTGTTGCAGCAATGCTAAGTTCAGTTGAAAACTTGCAAATCTCACACATCTTAAACGTCCATAGGATACAAATAAAGCATAGTTTAAAATAAATCTACACTTTATTTGGAACTTTTAAGGTCAGTTTTAGCAGCTTAAAATGCTGTTTGCATGTGGATATTGAGGCCCAGAATATTGAAAAAACATCCGTGTTAGTGTGAACAAAGCCTTTAAGTGGAAATTCATTTCTGTGGATGCAGCTGAGTCACAAACAGTCCAGCAGGTCAAACAAAGAAACACCTCAACATTTATTATTATATAATTCTGTGCAATAATATAATGTACAAATAATCATTCTGCAAATAATACAATCCATATTATATAGTTCAGGTCTTTTGCCACAAAATAAAACATTTAATACATTCAAGGTCTGTGAAGGCGTCAGAGTGAAGGAGAGAAGCAGCAGGTGAAGCGAGGACACGAAAATCAGCTTTTCAAATCATTAATCAAACAGTTTCAGCTTATCTGAAGGATTTGGTCCACAACATTTACCTTTTCTTTCTCCTATGATTCATATCATTTACTCACTGAATTATTTTTGGTCAGTAAGTAAGAGGATTGATTCTAATTAATCAAATTGATTGTTGCTTCAATCAGCACTGAATGAACACAGGAGAAGAAGCACTTTTAAAGACCATTTTGGTTTCCAAGCCTTTCCTCTAAATATCAGCTGTACAATAAATCTGCTTAAATTAACATCACAAAACCTCCACCAAATGTCTGTGCAGCTCATCGCTGCCGTCTGATCACACTCAAAGAAAGAAAGAAAAAAAGAAAAACGCTGTGCAAAAGTCTCAGTCAACAGAAACAGTACAGAGGCAGTTGCCATGGAAACGCACAGGTTCCTGTGTAATAACAGCACACTGCCTCGATCAGCCCCGTCACTGACGGGAAGGATGGACGACGTCTCCAGAGCAACACTGAAAACACACACTCACACTCACACTCACACTGATGTCCTGTGAAAACCTCTTATCTCCTCTGTGGATGATGTTTCCATTTAATTCTCATCTAAAAACATTTAAGCAGTTAAATGCAGTAGTTTATCTTTAGGTTTTCAGCAGACATCAGAGTGTGAACATCATCCTTTCTCACACAACAACACATTTCATTTATAAGTGTACTTTAGTCCTCTTCTGTCAGGTGTTTGTGACCTGACAACTGGCCAATCAGCTTATCATCTAACATAGCACATGACAGGTGCTGATGCTGGTAAAAGTGCAGTTCAGGAGTCTGCCGCTGTCAGTTCCTGCTTCATGTTTCAGCAGCAGAGGAAACGCAGCAACAACCAGCTGTTAAAATCTCATTGCCAAACAACTGCACACCACCATGTGCTGTTCATGTAGTCTCATGTGAAGCCTCCGTCTGTCCATCAAGTGTCCTTGTCATCTGAAAGTGCAACGTGAAGCTGTCGGACGTCGCCGCTGCCCCGCTCTCTGGACTGGACCTCCTCGTAGGGCGGTGGGTTGTCTGGGCTCTGGCTGGACAGAAGAGGCCGCTGGCTGCCGTCTGACGGAGGCGACTGGTGGCAGCCCGAAGCCTCCTGAGCCAGCAGCAGCTGAGTGGGTCCAGGAGCCGAGCAGGAGGGAAGTCGCTGCCCCCAGCTGCCATAAACAGCCTCCTCATAGGAGGGAAGAGACACCGGGAGGCCGTCCACCATCAGGTCCAGCTGGTCCGAGGAGCGACGGCTGCAGGGACAGAGAGAAAGAGTGTTTTTCAATGATGGAAAGACTGCTGGGATGTACATATAAAATGTAAAACAACTAATGTGGCTTTGTTTTCCTGTAAATGTATTCCTCAGTGGATCAGAGGCATTTAATCAGTCATTTCAGTGGTGCAGATTAAGAGGCATTTGATCAGTCAAACGCCTCTCACCTTCAAAATACACATAAAATCCAACCTTACATCAGTTTGTAATCATCTCTGTGAGGTTTATTTTGCCAACAAACATAAAAATGTGGACATAAACATTGCTTAAAGGTCCCCTATTGTGCCTCTCACATTTCCCTACAGTGTGATTTTTAAAATATCTATATCTCAGAAAGTACTTGATATATTAAGCTAAAAGTTTACAAATGTCATAAGCCGGATTTTATGCTAGAAAATGTTCAGGAAAATGAGAGATGGTCTATGGAAGTTTATCACAATCACAAATCCCAATAAAGATAGATTTTCACTCCCTGGGACCTTTAAATAAATATAACATATATGATAATAATAAATGTACGTACCTGTGTGATTGGCAGGGGTAGAGGCGGGACTTGACCACCAGGCAGGCGGTGGTGGTCAGCAGGAAGATGGAGACGCCGACCGCCGTCGTGGCCATGCTGGGTATCGAATCATTCACTCTGTCATCAGACTTCATGTTCGGACCCTCTGAAGAGGAGAAACACAAATGTTTAATGGAAATAAAGAAACTACACAAACATTTGGCTTTTCCAGCTTTACAAGTGTGACAATTTGCTGCTTTTTTCTGTCTTTATACAAGTTTAGACTGAATATTTTACGTGGAAACGTCAAATTGGACTGTAGAAACGTGCGGTGATCAGCATTTTCACAGTTTTGACATTTACAGAAACCAGAGAAAAGCCTGAATAACATCCTTATTTAAGTGATTTTTTTCCTTACTTCCTCTATTTTCTGCAGGATTTAACAAAACTACAGACATCAAAACAGTAAACAGCACATAAAGCAACATAAAGTGATGCAGTTCTGCTTTGTCCAGCTGAGACGACCAAGATCAGGTCATTCTTTCTTCTGCAAATTTAAAAAAGGTTCTCCATGTTTTTATCTCCTCCAGACTTCTGCAGTGCACTTTAGCCAGTGTTACCATGCAGCTGTTTGAGCTTATTTTGAACAATTCTTGTTCATTTTAGACAGATTTCAAACTAAAACATCAAAAACTGGAACCTTGTCTTGTCATATTCATCACATATCAAATTCTACTGATGTTAGAGGCCTCAAAAGTTAGTGAAATGTTGATCGAAGACTGTATTTTAGTAGGAAACATGGATACATCTATAAATAGACAGTTGTAGGAACTTTTTTTGGCCACAATACCACCAAAGTTTGAATGTTTTCCTGGTTTGTGACCCCATGAGGCTTTGGCTTTTCACTGACATTGACGTCTTTGGACTAAAGGTGAACAAAAAGTGAATGGAGTTTGGTTAAGGCAGGATGTGCAGATGGGATTCAGCTATTGTAATAATCAATATTCAATGTTCAGCTCAGTAAACATGAAGGTCAGTCAGTCCAGAGCATTTCAAGAAAGTTTCTTTATGTAGAAAAAGCATCAAATACGAGTCCAGATTTGAGATTTTTGGTTTCTTTATGTCAGTGTGGGGGGGATTTAAGGAAACATCTAACTAACACGGCCGCCACAACATCCTGCCGAAACCCACCAAATCCAAACATCATCTGTTTTTTAGCAGGCCACCAAAGCCAAAGCACACCTGCAGACTCTGTGACTCGGTTTGATCAGAGAGCAGAGTGACGGAAAAATGTAAAAAGTGTTTGCGTGTACCTTGACGTCACTTAAAGAAGCCGTGAGAAAGGCAGGTTATTCGGTGCAAAGGGATTTAACAGAAATATAAATTATCAAATACAACATCTGTGAGGGGAGGTTTGTGGCCGTGGAGCTTTCCGTGATGCTCTGACAGAGGAAACGTCTAATGGTTATAATGGTGGCTTCACCCGCTTCCTCTTTCTGCGCTCCGACTTCCTGATGCAGCGTGTTTCGGGTGAATGGCGACAGAGGAAGTCGTAACTGGTCTCAGGAAAGTAAAGCTGCAGAGAGCGTCTGAGCCGATATGGTAAGTAGGTCAGGAGATAAACGAGATGAAGCTCAGTAAAGATAAACGACAGACCATCGTTGCTTTGAGACAAGGAGGTCAACAAGGTCTCTTAAAGTGCAAAAACTAACAACCACTGGTCCAGATGTTAGATTCTGGGTTCCAGGTGCTGCATCTTTGTCTGTTTGTGTCAGTCTGGGGGGTCCAAGGCAACAAATGGATTATTTAAGTGCAGAACAATGAAATAGCAGCCAAGAAGTGTTCAGCTTGTGTTGAAAACTGGATTCCAGGCGACACAGCAACAAAAAGAAGAACCAAAATAGTGTGGAAAGTGTTGAAACTTCAGTTTTACAGTTGTGAACAAAGTTTACATCCACTTGTAAAAACCATGTGTATCGTGACAGTCTTGAGTTTCCAATGACTCATAAGTCTGAATTTTCTGAACCACTGAAACACATTTATCTCTGTCACAAAGTACAATCATGCATTTTGGTTCATGAATGGATTTATTACAGGACGAAATCTGCTGGGTCAAAAATCTACATACAGCAATTCTAATATTTGGTTAAACATCCTTTTGACCATTTTCACCTCAATTAGGTGCTTTTGGTATCCACCCACAAGCTTCTGGTTGTACCTTTGACTCCTCTTGACAGACTTGGTGCAGTTCAGCTAAATTGGTTGTCTTTCTGACACAGACTTGTTTCTTCATCAAAGTCCACAGGTTCCTGATGGGGTTTAAGTCAGGATTTTGGGGAGACAAGTCTAAAACCATTCTACTAACTCACTCAGCTGTGTCCAAGATCCAACCTTCTGTATGATGATTTTAGGTTTTCCTGAAGAACGTGGAGGTAATCCTCCTGCTTTATGATTACATTCACTCTGGCCCCGGTGCATAATACTGCCACCACCATGCTAGATGATAGGTTTGGTGTTCTTGAGGTCAAGGGCCTCACTTTCTCTCTTCTAAACATGTTTCTGGTCATTATGGTCAAATAACTTTATTTTTCTTTCATCCGACCACAGCACTTTCTATCAGAGGACATTTTCTTTGTTCATGTGATCGGCAACAAATTTCAGTGGAGCTTTAAGGTTCTGCTTCTAGAAGAAGAACTTCCTTCTTCCTGGCAGCCTCTCGGCTCATGTTGATGTAAAACACTGTGGACACTGACAGCTGTGTTCCAGCAGCTTCTGATTTATTGCAGACCTGCTTTTTGGTGAGTCTTGGTTGACACTTGACCATCCTGACTAACTGTCTCTCAGCAGCAGGTGATAGTTTGTTTTCTTCCTGATTGTAGCTGTGACACAATTGTACCATGAACTATACTTACAAACAGATGATTTTGGGATCTGAAGCTGCTTTGAAATGGCTCCAAGTGATTTTTCTGACTTGCTCAAGTCAATGATTTGTTTTTTCAGATCTTTGCTGAGCTCCTTCTACTGTAGTGTTTGTGGCCGAGGTTAATGAGTGGATCACATGGATCCTACTTAAATTGGCTCAGAGGAGTCAGCAGCTGTAGTCAATTGTAATCACTCACAAGAAGTGAGGAGGTCATGCATTTTAGAAAAGTTGAAGTTTCAAGTTTTTCAAATTCAAGAACTGTATGTATATTTTTGCCCTAGCAAATTTTGTCATATTTCCAGAAGACCTTAAATGCAGCTATGAAAAAACAAAATGCATGACTGTTTTTTTATGACAAAGATTTAGGAGTTTATAGGATTCCATCATAGAAAATTCAGAGGTATGAGAGTCATTAGAAACTCAGGACTGACATGATACGCATGGTCTTTACAAGTAGATGTAAACTTTTGTTCACAACTGTAAATGTTAATTTGGGTGGTTGTTGATGCTGAAGCTCTGAATACAATCTAAATGCATCACTGTGGGAACGGCTGATTATTCTTGTTATTCTAGGTGGAACAGATAAAACTGCTGCTGGTAACAGGAAGATTCAGGCCTCAGATGTGAGATGCTGTAATGATTATTAGCATGTCAGAAGACACCACCCTGAAAGATTCAGAGGTTCAAAATTAGGTCAAGCTTTCTTCCTGTTTTAACTGAATAAAGTTAATGTTTAGAATCAGATCTGACAGAAGGCACGACCAAGCACAAAATATGATTAAAAATTCACTAACTATTCAAAATAACAGGTACAATAGTCCTCTGATGGAGCGTAACGAATTAGCTATCTGCTTCTTGAAAACTTAAAACAAGAACCGAGAAAATGGCTAATGAAGCTTTAAAGTGTCTGCGTCAAAGCTGCGATGAGTCACAAGTTCATTATAAACTGAGGATCGCTGTGATTCCTGCTGCTGCTGGGAAAACATTTAGAGTTTCCCAAGAACTTCTGCTGACGGGTAAAGAAAGGAATTTCAAAGTCATGTGATGTTTAAACTGAGAATCTCCAGAGAGAATCCAGACTAGTTGACCACAGGACTGAAATATTCCCTCCGCAGAAAATCAGGCTTTTTGTTTTGGTAGTTTAAACATGAAATGCTTAATCAAAATGCAACCAGCTGCCTCAAACGTACACAAAATTAGTATCTTAGCTCAAATATATGACTGAAGAAGCAACCTGGAACTCTACTTTTCATAGATTTATTGTGTCTAGAATGCTAATATTTATGTTAGTACCACCTTTGATAATTTTTCAAATTAGAAATGTGCATATTATTTGAAAAACCGTGGTGAAATCCAGTCAGCATTAGTGATATGTTTAATTTTGCACGCATCTTATTTCTTATCAGCATATTATCATGTTGTGAAATGATCAAACTGGCCTCTGGGCTTCTAGTCTTCTCATTAATTGTCCCTTTATTCTATAAAAAGCTACTGTGAATAACACCTCGAATGAAAACACTCTCAGTGTCCTCCCTTACACAAAGACTGAGCTGGTCACATGTTTACACCTTTATTTATGTCTGCCGGCCAGTTTTCAGCTTATTTTAGAGCCTTTATTATAGAGGAAACTGTTCATCTTAAAATGCAAGAAAAGAAACCAGCATCATTTCTTTTGCCTGACAAATGGTCCAAAAGCCAGAAATGATGCATTTTTAAACATAAAAAGCGAGAAAAGCAGCAAATCCTCACATTTAAAAGGCTGAAACCAGAAATTCTTTGCAATTTTTACGACAAATAAATAGGTAGCTAGTTGCTCAAATTGTCAAGTAGCTGAAAGACACTCAGGTTATCAAGTAAATTCAGTTTTGCGCCTGACTTCTCAGGACAGAGAAGCACAAAACGTCAACTTTAACAGAGACATTAAACGTAAATACATCAAACTTTGTATTCAGGTGTGTTCGGTCTTCTTACCTTTGATGGGGATGCAGGCAGGTATCGGAGGGTGCCACCTGCCATGGCGACACCTGGAGACGGGCATCTTGGTGCTGATGTGGTATCCAGGTTCACAGAAGAAGCGGATCGAGCTCTTGTGAGGGAAACCTCGACATGGAGACGGATCACAGCGGAAGCCTCCATGTTCAGGCACCAGAGGGTGAGAACAGTTACTCAGTCGGCCTGCAGACACAAAACACAGAGACCAGAGACACTTTTTAAAAAAGATGACTTCAAGGTTATCAGGAGCCAAACAGTGCAAAAATATGTTTTTTTTAAACTGAATTTTTCTTAAATTTGGTGTTTGTTTTTACAGATGTTCCCCTGTTGTTAAAAACAAATAATATCTAATAAAGCCACAGTAAAGAAATATTAATTTATACATCAACCCTCAAAAAAGGCCAAAAATGTCCATATAAAAATCTGTATTTTTACATTTTTACAGATATTTTTAATGTATTTTTCTGGGACACTTGCTGCCACATTCTTAAGAGCTTTCTTTTTTTTACTGTGCACCATTGCTGCTTCTTCTCCTTATTGTTTACACTATATTTCTGAATCAGAACAACATTTCCCATAAAGCCTTGTTCTTGTTTGCTGCTCCGTGTGTTCGTTTGTTTTGGTGTTAAACAACACGATCAACATTCTGCAGGTGATTTTCCCTCCTTCCTTCCAGCAGCTGAAACTCTGGGAGGTTTACCTTCTTGTTTTGTTGCTGCAGAGCAGATTTCTGCAGACATCTACAGCTATTATCCTGTAACTGACGTGGTAATAGTTGATAGATTTAACCTGATATTTTGGCAGAAGAAATGGGTCACACGTTTCTAAGTCCTGGAGCAACTCAGAGTCCATTTGTAGTAATCAGAGCTCAGATGAAGACATGCTGCTTCAGAGTACAGGTGTGTACAAGGTGATGTTGTTACTGCAAACAGATGCAGAAATGTGGGTAAAAATCTCCACAGTGTCAGGATTTTAGATTTACGTCTCCATAAATGAATTCTGCAACTCTCACATGAAAATGCTTCCCTCTGCTTTACCAGCGGGCAGCCGACTGCTACCAACTTCCACCATTTCTTCATCTACCACCTCAAAAGTGTACGTCTGCAAAAACGTTCTGGTTTCACCGCCTCCGCAGACTTACCAACCCCAAACATCCACTATGTAGAGTAGGTCAAGTGTGAAGCTGCGAGTGGAAAATCACTAGAATTTACTGCAAACCAGTGAATGAAGTCGAGGCTTTCAAGGGATTTTTAGCTGATCCTCTTAAATTCACAGAGAAACAGATTTATTGTGGAGACGTTTAGACTGAACGGAGCAGAAGTTATGTTACTTATGCAGCAAGAAACTCATTTTAAACTGTAGCTTTATGAAACCACATAAATTAAACAGTGTGAAGAAGAAAAAAAGGCTGTGATAAGAAAAAAGGAACCAGAAAGTAGGTTTCAAACGTGCACAGAAACTGATGGCATCCTGGTTAAAGTTCATTCAGTGTTTCACAATCAGTCACGACAAAGGTGAGCAAACTGTGTTTCAACACAAACTACTGCCGAGCTTTTATATGTCCGATTAAAACCAAAGTTCTGAGTGATGAAGATCCACTGAAATGTTGCAGTTTCTCAGTGAATTCCTTAAAAAGGGGTTGTTCAGTTTCTTGCTGTTTCATTATTACTAATGCAGGAAAACAGGAATGGGAAAAACTTGACTGAAACGAGGAGACGCAGCTCTGGAGAGGAGAATGAATGAATGAATGAACAAAGGATGAACAGGTGAGTGTTTACCTGCAGTGAGCAGAGGCGAGACGGCCAGCAGCAGGACTCCACAGAGCAGACTGAGTCCACCTGGACGCAGGACGGACGCAGACATCAAACCAGATTCCTGAAGACACAACAGAAAAGAAGAATCAGACAGGAAGAAGACGCACACAAACACACCAGTGGCCATCTTTACTGTGTAAATACATAAACAGTGTAGAAAAAATGATGTAAAAAAAAAATGAGATTATTGATTTGAATGGTTTTTTTTCCAGTTTTGACAGTTCTGTTTGTTTTTTTGTTGTTGTTTTTTTACTGTTGTTTTTTTAACATTACCATGTAAAGGAATACTTCACTTCTGTTATTTTACTAAATATTATTTACTGTAATTTAACAAAACAAGCATCTGTAAAATAACAGTTAAAAAATATATGTACCATTTTTAGTCTTTGATCTACATAGTATTTATTTAAATGATGCCAAATAATTTCCGTAAAAAATAAATAAATACATTTTGCTAATATAAATACAATTATTTTCATAATTTTATTGGTCAAATGATGCAAAAGAATAAATTATCATTTGTTACTAAAGTAGAGATAGTTTATATATATAATAAAATATATAAATATATCTATAGTATTTTTGCTGATAATAGATAATATTGCAATTTAACAGAACTGAAAAAATCTGTAAAATAATAGTAAATTGTTTGAGAACTACAGTTTAAAAAGTGTATTTTTACAGAGCAGAGGTCGAAGTCACACCTTAGTCCCAATAATGAGCTGCTTAAAGCTTTTATCTTCAGCAAACGCACCCATGACATCACAACTGTGAATGAAAAGGGCTTTTTGTCAGCTGTGAACTAGCAGCCCATCGTTGCTTTATTTCAGACGGAGTTTCTGTTATCTGACTTCACAGCTGTCTTCACCACACATCAGCTTCTTCTGCTGCTTCACCTTCTTTTTAAAACCAAACCTAAGACCACAAAACTTCAGCTGCAACTCTGACAGCAGCAAAGATCTGATGTTTTCTGTCTGTTTTCATTTTAAAAGGTGCTTTACAGGTGCAGGGGTAATTAACAGATACACTGGAACACGGCTGGTGAGCTAATGTCGCTTCACCTGCAGCAGTTTGACATTTTCTGTAGCTCCTGTTGTAAAATCAAACAAGCAGGGACTTTCCAGTGTTGTGTCTCTGCCAACCAGAGAGGTTGACCTCTAACCTTTTAGATATAACATGCCATCACTGAATCACTCCTTCATTACAGACAAAAACGTGTTTTGGGAGTTCGCTGTAACTTTGACCACCAGTCGGTTCATCTTTAAGTGAACAATTGTTTTCACAAATTTCCTCCAAGTGTGCAATATTGTATGAAATAAAACAATAGTAAATTATATAGCAAATTATTGGCAAATGAAATAAAATAAAAATATAAAATACAATATTAGTAAATTAGCTGGTAAATTCCTGTCAAATAAAACTAAACTATAAAATAAAGTCATTATAAATTACCTAGTAATTACTTGCCAAGAAAAATAAAATAAAATAAAAAATAAAATATAATAAAATAGCAGCAAGTAAACTGGTAAATTATTTTCAAATAAAATAAAATGTACATAAATTAACTAGTAAATTATTTTCAAATAAAATAAAGTAAACAATAAGATAAAGCATACGTAAATTAACTAGTAAATTCTCACCAAATAAAATGGAATAAAATGTAAAGTGATATAGAAATAACAGCTAAATTACCTAGTCATTAGAGGATTACTATCACATCTTAAGATCTGCTCCTGTGTGAAGCTTCGACTTCTTGTCTTCCCATCAAACCTTGAGCAACACGTCCTAAACTACACCTTTCAGCTGATCAGACTGAAACCATCACCTTACTGTGTTTACTGTTTCAACACTGACCAACACGACACAACCGATCACCGCAGCACCTCAGAACCCTTCTCCAGATGACTTTCACCTTCCAAATGATAAAACTAGTGCCAGACCTGCCAGCACAAATGCCACAGTGTGTGAAGATGTGTGTAGGTGTCTCTGGTGTGTGCTTGGTGCTTTCATGTCAACAGAGATGCCAGTCATCTCAGGAGCAGCGGGGGAAGGACCGCCGCCGCTTCAGCATGCCAGTCACGCTCACACGCACACACACTGAAACACACACATGCGAACTCACACACAAGCACACACTGAAACACACTCCATCTTATGCGACCACAACCTGCGTGGGAGCTCTGCTGCTTCTTAGTCATCGTGGCCCTCTGTGATATTATAACTTCTGCTGTGATGTTTGTCAAGTTAGAAAGAAAGAAAAAACAGGGAGGCAACACGATTATAGTGGCAGCAGAAAATAAAAAATGGCAACTAGAAGGCTGTGAAGAGCACTCAGACCACATTTTTACAAATAAAACTAAAGCTAAAAAGCTAGAAAGACGTGATGCAGCAGAATCACCACAAGCGTCCCTGCTGCAGCTTTAAATGTCAGACGTCCTGCTGGTTTCACTGTGAGCTGCTAAAATCTGACTCTGCAGAGGCGACTTCAGACGGACAAACTGGTTTCATTTCACAGATAAAACCTTCCTGCAGCAGGTCTCCAGATTGAAGCTAAAACATCTGCTGGAGGCCCACAGTGGTTACAACCCACATGAAGTCATGTCAGATGATGTCGAGGAACATTTTCTGGAACACAAGAAATGATGCGTCTCATGTTTTTGGCTGCAACAGCGATATGTTTGGGACGAGTCAAGCTATTTATGGAAAGAAGTGACAATAAAGAAAAGCGCTGCAAGACCGAAAGAAGAGAGGGAAGAGTAAAATGACATAAGTAAAGGCACATATCTAATGTAAGGCTGGTTTAACAGCCAAAAAAGAAACAGGCTTCAAAAACGTCCAGTGTTGCTGAAGCAAAGAGTCAGGATGCTTCACAAATCAGACCGTCTTCTTTAAGATATACGATTTAATATGCAGAGTCTGAAAATTAGAGCACTGAGGAGGACTGAACTGCAAATCCACTAAATGGCTTAAAAAACAAACAATAAAAGTCCCCAGTTGCCTATTTAACCCCTAAAAACTCCCCTCTGTGCATCAAAGTCACATATTGAGCTGTTTTGTCCATTAAAAGAACCCCGTCATGCCTTAAAATGACTTACTGTTGAAGTCTCTCTGCTCCCTGTAGCTCGAGCACACCAGCTCACCTCTGACTCTGCTCAAACACTGTCAAACTACTTTACATGACACAAGTTGTAATACCGGAGAAGTTCAGCCAAACCTGCTCAAAACAGACGCTGATTCTGAAGAAGAAGAGGGATGATTTTGCAACTTTGGTTTTTCTGTTTCACGGTGGAAACACTTCACTGTCGGGTAACTCTGGTGCGTTAACTTTTAATTATATGCTGTCCCTGCAAAAATAAACAGGAGCAAACATAACATGTCTTCTAGCATCTTCTCAGCTAAAGAAGTGAGGAAGTGAAATTCCATCAGCACAAACCTCAGAGATTCAGGAAGCGTTGCAGAGTTTAAAACCAGCCTCAGAGTTTAACTGGGGTCTGCAAAATGATGAACTTTTACTTATTGTATTTATTATCTAACACTGTTGGAAGTTTTGCGTAGTTTTATTTTGTGTATTTGTCTTGTTGTTTTTTTGTAACAACAGATGCAAACCAGCTGCTAGCAAACTCTGCTGTTACTTTTAATTGTGTGCTGTCCCTACAAAAATAAACAGATAAAAAATACAAGATATATAAAAATGCACCACAATGAGGTTAACAAGGTGAAAAAACTCGATTTTAATCAGAGGAGCTGCTTAAAAACATTCATGAGCGCAAAAAGTAGGCTAGGTGTTGTTTCCTACAAAATAAAATCAAATGGCAACACAAAGTAAAGCTACTCAAAGCAAATGTAGCAATATTCTGACTGACAGTCACTACAATAGATACAGGGAAGGCTTTGAGGTGTGTAGGCTCACAGAGGGAAACCAACAGTAGAATCCCTTGTCCTTAAAATCAAGTTTAACTGGGAGTGGCAGCACAGGGCAGTTTATATGAGCAGTAAAAGCACAGATAAAGGACTTTCACTGGGAAAATCCCTGGAAAAACCTCTGAGGATGAAGAGGACAGTAAAATGAAAAACAACAGCAGGACAGTTGCTGGAATTTGACACACTTGCAGCAGTTTTCACCCACTGAACCACATCTGGTTGATCAGTAGCTGCTCAGAGACTCTGCCAACCTGAACTTTGCTCTTTGTGCTCTGCTGCTTCTGAAACCAGCAGCTGGAAACTCTGCAGAATTAACATTTAATGTCAGGCTGCTGTTTTATTAAGTACTGATCTTTAACCACATGTAGGGGAAATATGCACGCACTGTTTTTATTATGACACAGTGAGCTGCAGTACTCGGCTCGCTTCTTCAAGACTCTACCAAGTTAATGAGAAATAAAAGTGAAGATGTTCCAGGAAATGGTGCATTTAGGGTCCCTGGTGCTTCATTTGTTTTTACACAAAATCCTCCCACAGAAGTTGGTTAAAATGTCTGTTTTTTGAGTCAATCCTCGTCTACAAATAGATCTTCTTCACAGCAAACAGGTGAAGCCAGTTTTGTTAACAATAGCTAAGTTCCAGAATGCAGCTCGCCAAAATAAAACACAGTTGTTTAGTTTCACTGTGTGCAGGAAAAGTTAGTTAGTTAGTTGACTAAGGGTTTATCCAGGTCAGAAGAAAAAGAAATAAGTACTAAGTGGAAAAAAGTCGTAGATTTTGCAAGAATGGTCACACATACGTCAGCGAGGAAGCAACCAAATTTCAACAAAACACAAACCAGCAACACAAACCACGCCTCACAATGCACAGAGAACACACACAGTGGAAGTGCTGATGCTGCATTCATGAACAGCTCACTGGGATTCAGTGTGGAGGCAGAACTGGTCTGATGTGGGCAGCAGATGTGTGAATATAAAGGTTTTCCTGGCTAAATCCATAAAATGGTTCAAGGTCAACGTGATGAAACTGTCAGATAATAAAGTTAATCATAAACTGATATGAAAACACAACCAGCTTCACACGGCCCTGCAGCTGCTTTGTCAAGTGAAACAGACAATAATTTTCATATTAATTCATCCTGTGTTGCTGCCTGTAACCTCAATGTTCACCTTCTGTAGCTTCTGAGGCAGTTTTTTAAAAAATATATTTAATTACCATTTCCACGTTGAGTGCCAGAGTTAGTGCTAATAATAATACAGTTTGTCATGTGGTACATTTTTCTTTTACCCAACAAGCTAATAAACTCCAGCCTTATCTGTGGGGCCACTTCATGATAAGAAGCTCACAGTTCAATAGACTTGCTCTTTTATACTAAACCTGAGATTATGTCCAAAGCAACTATTGTGTCTTGTTATACACTGTAAAAAAAGCCATCAAAAACAGTGGGAAAGTTATATTTTAAAAAATGGAATGCTGTAATGTTCAAAAACTGTAAAAAAAATTTTTTTAAAAAAGTGAAAATATCAGCAAATATCTGTGAAAACAATATTCATCCTGATTTAAATACAGTAAAATATTTTAATTAAATGGTCCATTGGGCTGCACGGTGGCTTGGTGGTTAGTAGCGTCGCCTCCCAGCTACAAGATCCCCAGTTTGCGTCCCGGATAGGACGCCTGGGATCTTTCTGTGTGGAGTTTGCATGTTCTGTGCAGCATGGTTGAGGTTAACTGATTAATCTAAATTGCCTGTAGGTGTGAATGAGAGTGTGCTTGATTGTCTGTCTCTATGTGTAGCCCTGTGATAGACTGGCGTCCTGTCCAGGGTGTCCCCTGACTTCACCCAAGTTGTCTGGGATAGACTCCAGCCCCCCCGTGACCCTACAGAGGATGAAGCGGTGTATAGATAATGGATGGATGGATGATCAGATGCTGTGAAAGAACAAATTACTATTTGTATAAGTACTGAATTTTGATGTGGACATTACTTACAGTTGTGGTCTGTTTTTTGGTTACAATTAACATGTAAATTAATACCTTTTTGTAGAAAAAATCTGATTTTACATCTGTAATTTAAGGCAGGTAAAATCTGTAAAATAACAGCTAAAAAAATTATTTACCATTTTAAATCCCTAAAATACGCAGTTTTTCTTTATAATAGCAGCATACATGTGTAAAATAATATTTATGTTCTTTTAAATACAGTAGAAGAGTGTCATTTTATATCCCAAAAAAATGAACGATTTACCATTTGTAAAAATACAGATTTTTGATGTGGACGTTTTTTACAGTGTTGGCCTCTTTTTTATGTTTAAAATACAAATTAATACTCTCTCTGTGATTTTAGTGGTTATTGCCTGTAATTTGATAAAACAGGGAAAATCTGTAAAAAAAAAAAAAAAAAAAGAGATCATTTTTATACCTTAATATACATTTCCCCCCCAAAACAGCAAATATTTGTAAAGCAAGAATATTTTGGTTAATTTCAACATGCATTGTTTGATGTAATTTAACAAAGGTTGTTCCGTAATAAACAAAACAAAACAAAAAACTATTTCACACTTTCATATTCACAATGTATTTATGGTTTCAATTACTACAATGATTGTCCATAAAAGGGAACCACTACATAAATGAATAATGGCAACCACACATTCTCACCACCCATGCTTACGCCTTCAAACTGTTTGTTGTGCTAAACAAACAGAAAATCAGCAATGTCCAGTAAATACTACTATTACGGCAATAAATGACTGAAAAATATCAGCTAAATATGAAAATACCTGCAGATTTGATTGATTAACCGATCAGTAAATCCAACCTGCAGCCCTTGTAAGAACCCTGGTGTTCATTCAAAGACTCCTGCAGACCTGAACCCTCCAGCATGAAGCAACAGCAGGTATTAAAGTAAAATCCTGGACTCAGTTTTGCTTTCAAACCTCCACAGACCCTCAGTGATACTGCTCTGTATTTAGAAACAGTTTATTATGTAAAAAGCTGCTTTTGTTCCTCAGCAGCATCAGTGGCTCAGTGGAAGCTTCATGACAGCAGCTTGTTCTTGTTATTTCTAACCATCACAGCAGCTTGAATCAGTTAAAAACACCCAGTCTCTGAGTACAGTAACAAGTGATGTTTTTTAAAATCAATTCAGAGTTACGAGAGTACTTAAATCCAACCTGCTTCCTCAGATCAACACAAAATCACCGCCTGATTCTTTTACTCAGGCTCCAGTCAGCGGGGCTCGGAGCTCCGGCGGCCGCTGCAGGTGAACTTAAAGCCCCGACAACCGCCGGGGCGAGATGGAGCGGATGAACCGGTGGAACGTCTCACCTGAGAGCCGAGGAGGAGGAGGCAGCAACGGCGGGTCCTGGAGGAGGGGCGGTCCGGGGAGGCTCAGCGGGCTCTGGAGGGGATCTGTGACCGGGGACGAGTCTCTCTCCGCGGTCAGCTGACGGTTCTCGGCTCCTGCTCAGCAACAAGTGGAACCTTTTGGGCTCCGCTGCCTGAGTCACCGATCAGCTGTGAGACTCGGAGAATACCGGCCTCTGATTGGCTGCTGCCGCCGTCAAGCACCGCCCACCTGCGCGGCTCCGTCATCTTCTGGAAATGCACCCTTTGTACCACAAAACACACACACACACTTACACGCAGACACACACACACTTACACGCGGACACACACACACACACATCGCTATGTAGGAAAAGGAAGCTGCGGCCAGTTCTAACATAAAAATAAATTCTACACAGAAGTCACTGCATAAGATTAACGCTAAACTGGAAACCAAATAAAATCAACTTCTTCTTGGAAGCTTTAAAGTGACAATCTGTATCAGATCTGCATCAGTGGATCTACAGACATGTTTTGTAGTGGTGACTGATGAGGCCACAGATAATCTTGGGCACATAAAAAAACTAGCTGTCTGAGATCCTACAGTGTTGGTAATTATGGAGAATAACAACTGTAATAATATAGGTAAGATGATTAATTTTACAACTTAGAATGACTAACTTATGTATTAAGACTAAGACCCTGCAGTATTATTAACAACACTCTGACTAATCTGGAACTGAAGTTGTGACTTATCAAATCCAAGGATTCTCTGTGAGCAGGCTTTGATTTTTACTTTATGTGGATTTTGTGTGTATGTGTTTTTTGTTGTACTTTATTATTATTTTTTGATTATTATTTGTTATATTTTATTTGAAACTGCAGGATTAACACTCTGTAAATGAAGAGATCCCCAGCAGAACCAGGCTCAAGGAGCTAAATCGTAACTGGATTTCAGGAATTATATTATCCAGCGAACAGTAACCTTCAGGGAACATTCCTCAAACCTTCCGCGAAAGCTACTGTTCATGGAACCTTCAGAGAACGTCCAGAGAACACTCCCTGAAAGTTCCCAAAAGCTACTGTTCATGGAACCTTCAGAGAACGTCCAGAGAACACTCCCTGAAAGTTCCCAAAAGCTACTGTTCATGGAACCTTCAGAGAACGTCCAGAGAACACTCCCTGAAAGTTCCCAAAGCCTACTGTTCATGGAACCTTCAGAGAACGTCCAGAGAACACTCCCTGAAAGTTCCCAAAGCCTACTGTTCATGGAACCTTCAGAGAACGTCCAGAGAACACTCCCTGAAAGTTCCCAAAGGCTACTGTTCATGGAACCTTCAGAGAACGTCCAGAGAACGCTCCCTGAAAGTTCCCAAAGGCTACTGTTCACTGACCTTTTAGAGAAAATCTAGGGAACGTTACCCAAACATTCCATGAAGGTTTCCTGAAGGCTCCTTTTTACTGAACCTTCACGGAACATACAGGTAAATTCCCCCAAACATTCCTTAAAGGTAAACAGTTGATGAATCTTTAGACAACATTCAGAGAACATTCGCTAAAAGTTCCCAGTAGGTTACTGTTCCCTGAACCTCCAGCCATCATCCGAGGAGCATTCCTTGAACATTCAACTAAAGCACAACAACAACCAAAACTAAACTAAACTAAAGATTACTGTTTGCTAAACACTAATCTTTAGGGAATGATTACCGTTTAGCAGTAATCATTCCCTAAATGATGGGATGATGGTTAGTTGTGTCCCTGGGCACAACCTTCAGATAATGCCCAGGGAATGTTCCCCTAACATTTTTGAACATTCCCAGTAGGTCACTGTTACCTAAACCTTCAGAGAATGTCCAGAGAATGTTCCTCTACATTCCCAGAAGGTTAGTTTGCTGAACCTTCAGACATCATCCAGGAAACATTCCCTGAAGGTTTTCTGAGGGCGCAACAAATGATCCTTGAACATTTCCTGAAAGTAAGAAGAAAGGAACATTTTGGAATCATTCCCTGAGAGTCCCTCAAAGACTACTGTTCACTGAACCTTTAGAAAATGTCCAGGAAATGTTCCCTAAACATTTCCTTAGGGCTACTGTTCAGTTGACCTTCAGACATTATCCAGGGAACATTCCTCGAACGTTTTCTGGGGATTATTGACTGCTGTACATTTGAACAACACCCTACTAATGTTTTTTTAACATTCCCTGAAGGTTACACTTTGCTGAACCTTCAGAGAATATCCAGTATTCCCCAAACATTCTTCGAAGGTTACTTTGCCCTGGACTTCAGACATAGGTCAACATTCCCAAAACATTTTAGTATTATTGTCTGCTGAACCTTTGGAGAGCATTCGGGGAACATTTAATAAATAAAATAATAAGCTAATGTTCATTTCATGCAATAATAACAATAATATCAAAACGTACAACATAAGACAGCAAACATCCCATTTGTGAATGTATAACTGCACAAGCCATAAAATCCATAAACAGAACCTGTAGTAAATCAGCTCAAATAAAAAGAAATGTTAAAATCATAAACTTATGATGGAAAAATATATATAACTGTCCAGATACTGATTATTAAATTTCAAAGAAGGTAAAACAGCTATAACTGATCACAAATATAACAAAACAAATATTAAAAAATAGCATACTGCACTGAATTTGGATAATAGACCCAAAAATGACAGGACCAACATAATTAGCAATTAATATGCTAAAGCAAAGCTAACTAAAAGAATATACTGGAGAAAATACTGCTAGTAATAATAATAATACCATTATTAATATTATCATCATTATTATTAACTTTTTTTATTTAGCACCTTTCAAAACTGGAATAAAATAGTAAAATGCAACAATAACTCATAGAAAAGGCGATAGATTATTATATGAATGCCAATGGGCTTCAAAATGCTTTTAAACTGACATTTTTAGAGATCCGACAATTAGTTGGAGTTTTCTGTTCATGGTTAAACGTAAACTCAGACAGAACGTTTTAATTTGAACACTCAGAACATGGCTAGAGAACCTTGCATGATGATAACAAAAGAACGTCCTCAAGCCAACATTCACAACGAACAAACTTCATGCTGAAAACGTCGCCAGATCCTTGCAGATTATTCTCAAGAGATTTTTACAACAAGGAAAGCACTACCAGCCAAGTTCTAATAATGTGTCAAACTTAGTATTCTAATCCAAAGTTCCAAGAACATTTTTAGGGTATTTCTCATTTCCTCGTGGTCCCGTTAGGTGAATGTTCTAATTGGAATATTCAGAACATGTTTGTAGAATGTTGGATGATAATAACAAAGGAAGAACGCTCTCAAGCCTGCATTCAAAAAATGTTGTCAAGATGTTATTGAGCTCTCAGTCACAGAGAGAGTGTTCTTTTATAAAACGTTCCTGTAATGAACATATCAACAAAGGTGGAACATTTTGCTGCAATATTCTGAGGGCGTTTTGAGGACGTTGTTGAGGGAACACATTATAGAACTTCCATAAAACACTCTCACATTGTCAACAAAGAAAGGACGTTCTCAATGCAGCATTCACAAAACATTTTAGGAACATTTGCAGAACGTCTTCAGAGACCTTTATCTTGCCTTTAACGCTCTGGGAACTAAAAAAATAAAAGGTCCCCTTGAAAACATCACCAGAACCTTCTCAGAACGTTTTCAGAACAAGAAGATTGTCGCTGTGCAGACAGCTTGCCTTGTGTGTCACTGCGATGGTGACATGTTGAATGTTTTCTTGGACACTTTGAGCTCCTTAATACCAACAATGATGGTTTGAACTCCACAGTCTGAGTGTTGATCACAGTTTACCTTCTTCTAATAGCAGCTTTCACCTCAACAAAGCACCAAGTCACAGTCAAACTCATCTTTAGCTGGTTCCATGAACACAACAGTGAGTTCAGTGGACTTCCTCTGCAGTCAGCTGATCTGAATCCAGAACATGTTTGGGATTTGGCAGAACCGGACACTGCTGGTGATAAATCTGGAGAAATGATTCAGATCTCAGAGGTCGGTTTCCAACATTTGGTGGAAAGACTGTCCCATTTCAGGCGCTGCTTCATCCTACTAAAGATGTGAAAGTCAAGACAAACATGGTGAAATCAGACAGTCAATGGATGATTTTCGATTTACATCAGCAGCTGTTCACTTCCTTATCCATGTGTCTCCTGTCGCCTAGCAACAATAACAGCTGAAGATGACAGTTGGGACAAAAGGCAAGACGGAGCTGGAAATGTAAATATATTTTTTGTCTAATGGAGTTGATCCAATTCTCACAGTTAAAATCTTTAAATGTGACAGTTCTGCAGGCAGAGTCCAACATTTTCTCAAAAATCCAACCGTTACCTGCTTGCAAATGAATCTTGGGAAAGATGAAGAATCCAACACATTCACTGCTGCATTTGAAACAGGACAGCCTCCATGTGGCACAGTCATTCTTTGAATGCAGCCATAGATACATGTAGCTCCTGAAACCAAGAACTGAGGCTGTTTGAGAGCAAATAGAGACTGAACCTAGTATAATAGATTATCATGGAGTTCCTAACAAAGAGCTCTGTCAGTTTATGCTCCAAAACACAATGTGATTCATTCAGTAGTTGTTGGTTTTGTTTTGTTTACAGTTACCATGTACATTAATACCTTTTTCCTGGGATTTTACGGGCTAATATCTGTAATTCTTTCTGTATTCTGCAATTCAATCTATACACCTCCTACCATTCAGAGATGGAAGGAGCTCTTTTATCTCTAGAGCTACGCTGCTAGCAGGGATGAAAAATTGCAAGTCTGAGATAAATCCTCTGATTTTCATCCCAGTTCTTTTGTTGAAACCATCCAGATTTCAGAGAACCCTGACAGATAACATTTATTTACAGATCAGCTCTTATGCATGTAATCTTCACAGTTTTCCCTCTATTTTTGTTGTACTGTTCCTATACATGTCCAGAACTATTGACCTAATTTCACGTATACTGTGAATAATCACTTTCTCTGACAGGAAGAACGTTTTCTCTGTATTTTTAAACTGACCCACCCTGACATGCTCTGCTGCACACTAATCCTGCATTAAATGTCCTCACTTCCTCTTTATGTTGAATCTCACACAGACTCCAAACACAGCTGCTATAATACTGTTATTGTGTGAAGCCTCTCCTTCACCCTGCAGGTCGACTGTTTACTGGTAAAGCTCTGCTGTGGAGCTGCAGTCGCTGCTGCCGGAAGTTGCTAAAAATACAACAGGCTGCTGCTGTGATGCTGCACAGAGAGTTTCTTCTTCTGGGTTTCCACTGAAGCCTCTATCAGCTCATCAGGAAGCATGTGAGCACGTTATTAGGTGTGCAATTAGTCAGGTAGGTGGCTGAAGAATCGCTTTCAATTCAGGCCTCAGTGTGACACCTCAACACTCATTCACATCACAGTGTCGGGTCGGTAAATCCTTCATTATTCCACTAAGTCCTGCATATTCCTGAAACACCTACCTGCCTATAAAGAATGATTATAAATCCTCACGACAGCTACGTCCACAGAGTTACTGAAAATCCCCATTTCAAAATAAAAGCTAGGCTTCATAGATGTAAAAATGCTGCACAAATTTATTTTCTGAGCCACGCAGCTTGATGTATCTCTTCTCTTTTTCTGATTTGGTGTTAAAAGAATGCAAAGCTAGTCTGATTTTACATTTTTAGTTTGAGATCTGAAACACAGAAGTCTCAGTATTTTGCACATCACAGCATGATTTCAGTCTCTTTTGATTTCTGTATTTTCATCTGCACTTTCCACAACATTCAGTGCAGAGAAATAAAAGTGACACCAGCATGTTGGAAGAGTTCACTGCTGGTGTCTGAGGTTGTGTAACACAAGTTAGCATTTAACGCTAACATGCTAAATCTTACATATTAAATATATTCATGTCGACAAGCTGCTGCTAGCATATTAGCATTTGAATATTAGACATGAGCTTTAGTGTTAAATTCTGAGCACAGATGCGAGAGGCTGTGACTAATGCCTATTTTCATTGTTGAGTAATATATTGATTATTTTTTGGATTAACTAATTAGTTGTTTGGACTATAAAAGGTCAGAAAATGCTGAAAGATGTCAACCAGAGTCCAAGACGTCATCCTCAAAGGTCTCGTTGCATTCACAAGCCAAAAATGTTCAGTTTACTGTCATAAAGGAGAAAAGAAAACGAGAAAATATTCAAATTTAAGACACTGCAACGAGAGAATTTAGAGTTTTTTTCTTTAAAAATGACAAACTAATGAATCGAGTCTCAAAAGTAGCTGGTGACTCGCATTTATAATTGCATATGTGGTTGACATCCCATTACATCTTCCCCCCATTTTTATATTATTTTAATTTATTTATATTCTTATTTATTATTTTTACTTTTATTATTAGTGGTTTTCTTTTTATTATGACCATTTATTCATCTATTTTTACACATATATTCATATATACACATATTTATACAGATCCTTGTCAGTTTATAAAGTAATTGGCTAAAAACGTTGAAGTGAACCAAGAAACTGTAACCAGCCCATATGATTTCAATAAAGAGTTCAGAAAAAAAGACATAGTTGGCGATTATTTTAATTGCTGATACTAATCTATCAACCATTGCAGCTCAACAGTTGAGGCTGATAACATGCAGCTTACACTGATGCAAGTCTGACAAGAGCTGACAAGAGCTTTCATATGAGATGTCCCAAAAAGGCCACCGTACATATGAAAAACTCTGGCGCTGTCTGAAAAAAGCCATTTTTTATATGTCTGACAATCTTTTTTGAGTACTTTCATGTTTATTATATTTATTATTATAAACTAATTAGACTAATAGATGTATTTTGAATCTTAAAAGTAGCTCCAGAAATGCTATGTATCATACATGTTATCAAATTAACCTAACTGAAGCATAACAATAACATTTCTCTTAAAAAACTCTCAAAAAGGGGGCTTTTGTCAAATTATTATCTTATATTGTTTTTCCAGTGGCCATAATACTCTGCTGAAACCCAGTATGATGCATTTATTTTCACCACCAACTTACACTGTCTGAGAAATCCCATTTTTCTTCTTTTTTAGGCACTTTCATGTTCGTTTGCCAACAAGCGAATACATTTTTCTCACTTTAACACATTTGGTCCCGTGTGAGAACGTTTTAATTCCCCAGTTTCTCATGAAGAACAAAAACCTCTTTACACCTCCTCTTCTCCTGCTGAGTGAACAGCACCACTCTGTTCATCTCTGCAGAAACAGAAACATTTCAAACACACAACAAAGACAGAAAAAACAGATGCAGAGGATCTTTTACAAAAATTGTATTTGCAAAAAAAGTAAAATTTGCAATGTGAAGTCTATGTTTTTACAATACCAGTGAAATTTACAAAAAAAAACAAGATGGTGCAGGTACAGTTGCTTGTATGTCAACACTGCAGCAGATCAACAAAATCAGCTTTAAAACAAGAGGTGAGTCAATGTGAATCATAACGGTCTGTCAGAGGAACAATTAGTTTCATTGGAGTCGGCTGGTTTTGAAAACCAGAATGGGTCCTGCAGGGGTTTTTCCAAGAAACAAGACGTAACGGGATGAAAATATCTGTTAGGATGCCGTTAAGCAAGGCACTAAACCCTGTAGAAATCAAGTTACTGAAAGAAGAAATCAATTCCAGCAGCCCTGCTTCCTGAAAAATCCCCCCGGACAGAAAATACAACCAAGATGAAAGAAGGCGAACGCATTTAAAAACACCTCCTCGATGTGAAAACTGAGGAATGTGAATGAGAGCTGTCAGTCTAATGTAAAGATGTGAGATGAAAACGTCTCCTTTCACCGTCACAGTCGTGTTTTAATCCGCCAAGTAGTGATTGTAAATGTTAAGGCATGAAACGTCTGCAACACAACTGCAGACAAAATCACAGAAGCACAAACACACACAGCAGTAAGATCTGGTCCATCAAAATGCAGGTATTAATCTGTCACAACCTGTAAACAGATTTTAGGTTTTCACATTGATAAAGAAAAGCTGATTAGATGTGGGATGAAGCAAAATAGGACCAAGAACAAGAGATTGTGTTTGTTGGACAAGAGACAAACAGACTACAGGGACTTTGAGTGTTAGAGCCACCAAAATTTCACTTCAAGAAAGTTGGAATAAATGGAGAATAAAGTTGAAAATTTCGAGAAAAAAGTCTAAGTTGCAGGTTTCACCAACCAACACCCCATTATTATTATAGATTTGAGGATGCTAAAGAGAAAAAAGAAACCAGGCCAGAAATGCTATGAATCATATATGTCATCAAATTAACCTAATTTAAGCATATGAATAACATTTCTCTTTAAAAAAAAATGTCAAAAAATTGACTTTTTTTTCATCTCATAATGGTTTTCCAGTGGCCCTAATACTCTACTCAGCCCAGTAGCAACTTCTAACCTCTAAAAAAGTACAGGAGGAAACTCAACAGATGCAATTTACCAGCATTTAGCAGTAGGAAAGTTCGTGTCATCTTAATTAGTGTGACAAATCAATACGTGCAGGCTTAAACTGATTTAAATGACTAAATTGGGATCAATACCCAAATCTGAGATCAGATTCTCTCAGTCTGATCAGAATTATCTTCACTACAGTTGATCAACAGCTGATTGTCTTTTCATTCAGCTCTGCTATCGTTTCTGTGGTTCTAAGAAAAATACAAATGTGAAACACGTTTTGTCCTCTGTGAGTCATTACTGGTTTGTTCCACAATTGACCACAAAACAGACACGGATGAAAATTTACTGTTTGGAAAGTTGCCAAGAAGACAAAGTACAGAACACCTACTAGAAATGTCTGCTGGGCCGAAGCCTCTCAAGGGAAAAGTGGCAGGAACAAAGGTTTGCGATTAACCTACGTTCAGCCTGCAGTGGCTCAAAACAAACCGGTAACACACGTTTTTATCACGTTAATTTTCTCTACTCCTACTGGGATGGAAACAACAGCAGGGCATCGACTGAGACAGCAGAGTTTAACCGTGTCAAAGCCCGACGAGAGCTTGAAGATACAGGCGATGACGCCTGGAAGGAAGTTTGTTTTATTGAGGTTAAGGTGCAGCCTAATGGAGTCTGAGTAACCACAGAGACAAACAGCACTGTGACGTTCTGCTGCTTTTACTTAGAAACCTTCCAAACAGCGAGCGACACATTATCTTCAAGCATCTTCAAACCACTGCTTGCTGAGCTTTGCAGAAATGAAACAATATTTTAAAACAAACTGGAATAAAACTCTACTCTGTGCTGCTACTCTGTACAAGGCCTCAAAGTTGCTGGTTTCTCCATTTGCACATGAAGAACCCACAAAGGGATAGCTGAGCTGCAGTACAGCAGCTGTGTACTATTTTATACCGTAGAGAAGTACCTGATGAGGTACTGGGTGTGCTACGTTGTCTAATAAACCTCCAGGTCCTCATTTAAAATTTTCAAAAAGCCAGACAGAGGATGAGAAGTTAGAACATTTCTCTGTGTTCATTTTCAGCAGAAGCAGCAGATCAGATGGAAAATTCTGGGTTTGTGATTTTAAAAAGCTACTCTGGCCTGATAAAATGAGGCTCTCTGCAGCAGCTGAACTGGAAGACAGAATTAAATAAAAAAGCACAGAGAGGAATGTTTCTGCAGGCCACGTTTATGTGCATCTTGAGTGTGAGTGAATTATACCAGAGAAACTACCTTACTCCTAATTTTATCTTCTGTATTAGTGGCTGTCCATTGCTACAAGGTACAAAATGAAACTACAAATGTCTGCTGATAAAAACGCCTCAAACCTTCCAGTCTAAGGATCATCAATGTAAAAGAAACAAAAGCTACATAGACAACTCTGAACATTCTTCTCCTCAGCAATGTTTTCCTAGTTGCATCTCCAGCTGATCGCATCTTTATCCTTGTTTGGTAACCGAGCAACTTGACAGTTGGGACAAAAGCTGAGACATTCAACAAGATCAAGCTGAATTTTTTTTTTTTGCTTGTTTTACGAAGATCCACTGAACTGAAAGTGTAATCTTTAGCTGCAGAAGCTCCACCTGCAGTGTCCACCATGTTGTCAAAAATCCAACCATCACCAGTGTGAAATGGAGCTTAGGATAACACCAGCAGATCAGGTTGAAGTATTCTCAGACTGCAATTTTAAAGAGCTACTGGATGGAGGTCTGGTGTGATGAAAAGAGGCTCTTTGCAGCAGCTGGAAGACAGAGCAGGTATGGAAAGAGAAGCCTTGGCCAAGAGACAAGAATGTTTCTACAACTGTTATATTTAATTTATTCTTCTGTAGTGATGTTTTTTTAGTGCTACAAGATGCAGTATGAAACTGCAGATCGCATCTTCCAGCCTGAGGAACATTAGAGCCAAACAGAGTTGGCGTATAATCTGTAATTACATCCATTTTCTTGTGCTTATCCAGAGTTGGGTTGTGGTGTCAGCAGGCTACACAGATCATTCCAGACGTCCATCTTCATAGCAACGGTTCCCAGTTCCTCCTGGAAGATCCAGAAGTGTCCCCAGGCCAGATGAGATATATAATCCTTCCAGTGATCTTCTCCCATTTGCCCAGAAAACCTCCTAAGGAAGTCACCCAGGAAGCATCCTAATCAGATGCTCACACCACCTCAACTGGATCCTTTCAATGTGAAGAAACAGCAACTCTACTCCGAGGAAATTTGGTTGATTGTATTTGGGATCGCGTTCTTTTGGTCACTAACCAGAGCTCATGACCTTAGAAGAGGGTCGGAATAAAGACTAGTAAAGCGAGAGCTTTGCCACCTGGCTCAGCTCTTTCTTCACCTGGATTACTGCTGCTGCACCAGTTCTTTTGTCCTTCTCATGCTTTACTTTAATGTTACTTGTGAAGAAGATTCAGAGATCATTAAACTTCTTACTTGAAGAAGCAAAATCTGTGCTGAACTGAACTACTAATAATCGTTTTAATTTACTGTTCTGAGGCAGTCTTTGGATGATGTGTGAAGGAGAGGATCAGTTGTCTGTGGCATTTTGTGCTTCGGTGGTGACCATTTGGGGTAATTTGCTATTAGTCATTAAATTAAGTGATTCAAAAAAGTGTATTAGATTAACCTGAAGAGGCTGGAATGACAGAGTACAATTATTCTTTCTGCTGTTAAATGTGTTTACATTGTTAGCAGCTGTTGCTAGTGTTCAAAGCCTTGTAATCACCTCTGTTATCTGCCTAATGGTCCACTTTCACAGAAACCACATCCATGCCGAGTAAAACGCAAACACTAAAATAATCACGTATTCCACACCTTCTCTCCCCTCTCTCTCTCTCTCTCTCTCTCACACACACACACACACACACACACAGATACTACGAGCAGCACTGCACATGAGTGAGATAAATCTCAACAGAGTCGCTACTGTAGAGTTTTTCTTTAAACAAACGGCAAAGACCTGCTGTTTGCTCCTTTCAAACGTTCGCACTAAGACGTGGATTCAAACAACAGGCTGCTAGATCCATTAACTCCGCAATCAAACATTAATTGGACAACTGGCGTAGCAGAACAACACGATGAGCTCTCTTGCACGTCAGCAACTGTCCATTTACTCAAAACAGCAGCTGCAGTGTGAAAACAACCTGCCGACCGTTCAACTAGCAGCATGTATTCATTTTCTATATCAAAAGAAGCATTAGTTCAAGTGGCGAGTTACCTCTCGAAAGGAAATAATGAATTAAGTTTCCTACAAACACTACGGTATAACCTGTTTAAAATAAAAACTAAAACAGAAGACGACTCATTTAAGTGGCTGTGTGTGTGCCGAGTGAGTGATCATACTCAAAAAGGTCCCACATGGTTTAGATCTAAAACAAGAAAATTAAAATGTCTAGTGTGTTTTATCTGCTGAAATCAACTGAGAGTGCAGCTTCTATCTCTTGTCAACAGTGCTTCAAAATAAAAATCATCACAACTCACTCTAAAATAAAACCAGGAAACAAATCATAATAATAATAAAACAATCACAAAATAGAGATGGTAAAACATCAAAACTGATATATCTCTCTATGTTCATTGTACTTACACAGGAAAAATTAGGAAGAAAGAAGAGAAAAATTCATCTGTTACCACGACTCCAGTGTTTACCTTTTCACTTAGTGTAGGTTTGCTTGTTTACAACAGGAACCTAGAATTTTTATGGCTACAAAATAAAAGTCTGACTCATCTCTGACTCTAAAGTCTTCCTCTCTCAGTAGTAAGTTCTGGGTGTGGTGAGGATAGTGTCCAAGTGTGGGATCTGTCTTTGAGAGAAGTCTGTAGTGAAAAAATATTCCAGATTGTCCAATAGTGAGAATAAAACGTCGCTCCGTCAGTCTCTAAAAATCATCTCCTTCAAAACATCCGACTGGTGTGCAAAGCCCCACCTTCATTCACACTTAAAATCCAGGTAAGGTCCAAATAGGAAAAAATCTTTAAAAAAAGAAAAGAGCCACAGGTGTTGATGTTTCCAGGTGAGGCTCTTCAGTTCAAACAAAATCAGCTAAAAATCACTCCACAGGCAAACTGTGGCTCCTCTGCTGTGTTTATTCACACATGAGCCATGAAACGCAGACAACAATAATGTCAGCAAAATATGATCACACACATTCACTCACACACACAAACAAACACACACCACCTTATTGCCTCTTGTTCAGGGAAAACGCTCCCCACAGTTCAGTGACTCACATAAGAAAAAGAGAATACTCCTGCACACTTTTCAACACCTTTCCGAGTGTTTTTGCCTCTGGTCGGTGACCTCAGACCTCCGTGTGCAGGAGTATTCTGATCCACCTGAACCTGCATGACTTTCCCTCCACAGTCCTGAGGTCTCAGCATGTCCTCTCATCTCATCCTATTCTGTCGCATCAGAGGGACGATGCAGGACGGTGGACCAGCCTTCGTCAGGAAGGAGTGTTTGAGGAGCTCACTGGCTGTGGCTCTCTGTGCCGGATCTCGAACCAGCATCTTGTCCAGGAAGCCTTTGAGCAGAGGGGAGACCTGAGAGAAGAGAGAAGACAGAGGGAGGACACATTCAGAGTTATTAGAGGTTACAGATTCCAAAAAACAGGTTTGGCAAGTGGAGAAAATTAAAGCTTTTATTGCTCAATGGTACAAAATGTGGATATTACAGAGCTGTGAATCAATCGTAGACAGCCAGGCAACTCTGTTGGACTGTAAACTGGTTGGTGGTTGGATCAGATAACAGTTTTACAGCAAACAAAAATGAAACTATTAATCAGACGTCTCCTCTACAGTTTACATACTCTAAAACTTGACTTGATTGTTCAGTATGTGCGATATGCAGATAAAAATTTTCTTTTTGAGACAGGATTTGAACTGACAGTGAAAGTAACACAGATTCTACTTCCTGTATTTGTGTTTGAAATTTCAGTTTCATGGCCTTTGAGCAAATTACAAACTTTTTCTACATACTATGTACTAAAGTACACACTAGGGATCGACCAGTACTGGTGTTTTTAGGGCTGATACTGATGACAAAACCGCCAATATTTGGAACCGATATACATTAAATGTAATGTTTTACCAGCATGTGACAGCAGAGAACCTGTTACTTATAGCTAGGCTTCTTCATTAATAAGGGAAACTATAACTGAATATGTAAAATAGAAATAGGAGTAATTAAATTAGGATGCTTCATGCAGTATCATACAATTAGGACAGAATACTTCATCATAACAATTCACCTTAAACTTTGAAGCAGAATCCTCGCAGTCTGTACTGTGAAACTGAAATTGTTCATAACTGTGTGAGACATATGTGAATTTTGGGCTGTGTGAATGGCCATAAAAGCATGTTCAAGGTAATCGTCATTATCCCTGACGGGCAAATGTGTCTTGCAGTCAGCAGTACACCATACTGGTATAAAATTTCACCACACTAAAACCACACAACAGAGTAAAAATAAAAGACAAAACTGCAAAGCTGTTGGGTTGAAAACTGCAAAATCCAACTGATGTAGTAGGACATCCTGGTATTTTTGGTTTACAACATTTCACATAATATGTATTGGAAAATCTTTCGCTGACTATATTATACAGCATAGATGCATTTTTTTTAGTTTCAGTCTGACTTTTAGTCTGGATTTTATCATTGTGGATGCAGGATTTCATAGCCAGTTACTAATGACAGCACCACATTGTTGGGTCTCTGTCTAAAATACTCCCACACATCAGATGATCGTGGGCGAGTTTTTTTAGCTGCAGCGTGTTTTACCAAAGGAATCCATTCTTTGACTGGGCTGAGCCATCTTTGTGTAATCAATAACGTCATTACATCGCTGAGTCACCCCAGCCCTAAATGCAGCTTCATGTTTATCTCTTTCTCATCTAAACAACTTCAAACTAAACACTGCACTTTCTCAGGCCATCAGCAATATACATGCCAAGTTTGAAGTAAATCAGTCAAACGGTTGTCAAAAAAAAAAAAACAACACAGACACAAATGTGGGTCAGTTCAAGTCAATTCAGGCAGAAATCAGGAAATGTGTGGCTCCACTGTCTCCGATTTTGTTCACTTATTTGTTATTTCAGATTAATAAAATGCTGTACAGAACTTAATTTGGGGTTCCTAACAACAGATAAGTGAACTCTGAATTATACCCGGGACAGTGATTCAACACTGCTATCTGTAATGACAGACACACAGAGAGTCCTGGCTTTAATAGTAGACGGATGTATTGCCTCTGTGAATCACACACCATCATTATCTCAGGCAGTAACAGTAATGCTGGGACATGTGCCAGCATGCAGATAACTTCTGCTATTGTTGTTCAATGAAGCACAAAGTCAATAAAAGGCCATAAACTACTCAACGCTCCTTTCATGGTGTGTTAGTTCTCAACCTCAAGGTACCTGAATCGCTGCAATAAAATAATGACACAGTTTTCTGCATAGTCAGTGTGTACAAAAGGTTTTTCTTTCTCTTGCTCAAGTGTAACACTACAATACGACGACATTATAATTTTCTAAGCATTTGATTGTGTTGCTTTAGCTGCGAGAAATCACAACGCTAAACACTCAAACAGATTTCCAGATTGTATGGAGCGTCCAGCTTGTGTCAGTGTTTGTAGTTATTGTTTTTGTTTTTCTACCTTGTGCAGGTTCTTCAGTTTGGGAGGCAGGTTGTCTCGGATCATTTTCATGGCTTTGAGTGGTGGTTCATTGAAGTACGGCGGCTCTCCGTCCACCATCTCTATGACCATGATACCCAGAGACCAGATATCCACCTGAACACAGCGAGGCGACACAGTTACTATTGAAAAGACAGATAACAGTGAAACCCTGAAAGAAAACTAACGCTGGGTCTTACCTCTGGTCCATAAGGCAGCCTGGATATGAGCTCTGGTGCCATCCAGTACGGCGTCCCAACCAAAGACTTCCTTCTCTGCACTTCTTTTGACACCTGAGCACAGAAACCGAAGTCTGACAGCTTCACCTAGACACGGATCGAAATGAGACAGAAAATGAAGAAAAACAGGTAGAGAAATGTTAGGATTACTTTATACAGAAGGTACACTGAAACAGTTTCGACATGCATGTAAAGTTGAAGAATTACAAATTCTTTGTATCCATTTAAACTGTTTATTTAAACTTTACAACTAACACCGCTCCAAGTAGACCTCACACCGAAAAACTGCCATACTCTCTTGGTACAGTACAACACATTCTGTGAATGATGAATATTCTGTACGTTTAAAAACGCTGTACAATATTTATTTTTCTACATATACTTGAACATATGCTATATCGGCATTTTTCTACTTAGGTACACTCTGTGCAACATAAATACTTCTCTCAGTATTTTTATTAATGAAAGAATATGTGCAATACCACTGGCATGTGCAATACTGTTATTTCTATACTAGAATTCATGTATATTTTGGTTTATTTTTATTTTTGTTCTACATGTCCTAAATGTTTGCACTATCTTTTGCTGCTGTAATACACCAAATGTCCCCAGTGTGGGATTAATATAGGCTGATCTTATCTTAATGCTTGCCAAGCAGTTTTAATGCTCCCAGAGTCTTTTTCTGGCTCTGCTACATAAAATTAAATGTTAACTTTGGGTATCTGAGTTACAGCTTTCTTGTTCGTCAGGCCTCACTGCATTTACACCTCTTTCTGAGAAAATGTGTGCATCGCTGGGTATCTAGACAGAGAACCAGCCTTTAATGCTGACCACAAGTCTGACTGAGATGAGTCGGAAAGAGAAATGAAACAAACCTACAATGAGAAGTGGTGCCAACATGTACGTACACTCCCATATACAGACGATGCAACTTAAGAAGAATTCTTTCATAGACAGCGTTGACATTTTGTACCTATACAGCGTATTTTACATTAATGCTAACCAGAACAAAAAGTCAAATGTCTAAGCTTATATTTTAGGACAAGAAACCCTCATTTAAAGAGACCACAGAGGACACAGGTGCACTGAGCCACACCAAACAAACCCACCCTACTGATGAGAAACGCTTTAGGCTCGGGTGAATCTGCTTCCCCTGTCAGGCCACACCACAAACAACAAACCCAGCCCAGCACCAAAGCACCACAGCTGCCAGCACGAAGCTCTCTGTGTGAAAGTGTGACCGCTCAGACGTCTTCCTCTAATCCATCTATCATCAAATGAAAAAGCACTGACATGCATTTCTACTGCTTCAAAATAAAAAAGACACAATAAAAATGAATTAAAATCAAAAATTAATATTATTTTTTATAAAGTTTTCAATGCAGACTGCACACTGACTATACTTTCATTACATTTTTGGATACTACAGCGTTAATTACTTGTCATATTCAGCCCTGTGTTGTTAAACAATTTGGCTAGTGCATAAAGCTTAAGTATGTGAGCATTTGATGCTGCGTCTAATAGTGAAAATGCTTAATTTTATCTGGAAATTCAACACATGACACACAAAAACCTAAGGCTAGTCCCGAGTATTTAAATATTCAATCATTCATTCGTTGTGGTGGTATTCAGACAATAATTTTGATATTCGAATAGTCGTGAGGGCCGCCGCCGAGCACTGCCAAGCGTCACCGAATGCTGCAGAACGTCACTGAGACTCTCGTACACCGCCGTGGTTCTAGTATGCAGACCTGCCAACTCCAGTGTCACACTCCGGTGTCCCCCACCCCTCTCTCCCCCGGCTGACACCGTGGCACGAATTGAATATTCGACGATTATTGGATCCGAATATCCAGAGCACAGATATTGCTATTCGGACCAGCCCTACAAAAACCTTAAAAAAAAGAAATCAAACAAACCTTCACATAACTACCAAAGTGCTAAAGGTCATTACATCTACCAAAATACACCATGCACAATACTCCTTCTACTTTATTCACTGTTGTGTGGACACAGTGCTGTCTGAGAAAACCATTAGCAGGAGAAACATGAAACACTGCAGGTGCTTTTTGTGCATCACAGAACACAACACTGTCAAAACAAAGCACTTTGGTATAAGTGTGACTGAGCAGGCTGCTGGAGGCCGAGGCGTCGGGAGAAACCACAGCTGATAAAGAGTTTAAACCACAAGCACTAATCGGCTGTCATGAACAACGCTGTGGTTCACACATTAGCTTGTCTTAGCATCAAACGCATGACTTGCAAATATAGTACAAGCTATTGTAAGTAGAAACCTCAGCAAAAAATGCACCACGCCTGTATGTTAACTTGCATATGTAATTACACTTAATGTAACTGGAAATCATTTCAAATATCAAAAACATAAATTATGAAGTTTTTAGAGAAATTCAGCCCTTCATAAATAAATAGATAAAGAGGAATTGGATGACACAGCTGCTATCGAATATAACAGATGATCAGGCCATACTTAGATTAACATCACATCTGCAATCTTTATTTGCACATGTTGACTGATTAAAGGCAAGTGAATTAGTAGCAGGATGTGAAAATGAAGCTGTTTGAGAAAATCCTCCTTTCAAGGAATCACTTTCAACTTCAAAACCAGATCAAGAATATTGCAATTTCAGTTTTTGCTAAAGCACCTCACCACTTCTAGTGCATTTAGAGTTTTCAAACACTTTTTACTAAGTGAGTTGACATGTTTTTTTGAGAAGGCAAGAAAGGATTCAGTATCTCGAGCTGTGAGTCAAGATAAGCAAGTTTACAAGTATGCACATTACCATTCTATGTGTGGACAATTACTTATAAAGTACAGCAGTTCCTTTGCAAAATATGTTTTTTTATAATGTGACAAACAAAGGCACTGACAACATTTAGCAGGATGTTTCTCTCAACTTATCAGCTTTGTTGAAATGTTTTGTAATCTGGTAATTATGTGGCTGAAACCACAGCTGTGAATTCTGCAAGAGACCAAGTGAACTGCATGCACATCTGCAGTATTTGTCATCACACATTGGCCGAGACTGAAACATTACAGTCCAAACTAAAAGGCATAGACTGTGCATACGTTTGCTGACTGTGACAAAACAGAAGTTCCTTTTTTAGTGGCCCTGCTGTGGAACCATGTTGGTTTCATTTTCTGTAGAAAGCAGAAACTTGCTTGTCACCAGGCAGGAAGTGATTTGCCGTCTGCTTCAGTTCTATATCAGTGGTTAATGCAGAGGCATTCAGTTCCTTTTTTTCCAGCCACCATTTTCCTTTTATTCTTGTATAAGTGGGTCGAGTTTGTCAGCAACTACAGTTTCTGCATCCTGTGAGACAAGTTTTGAATAGAACTAAACCAGGAGCACCTCTATGTCCAGCATGTGCACAAAATAATCCTCTCTACTGGTAGATATGTTGACATGTCATAGCAGGGAAAGCTTAAGTTTAGGTAATAATATTGATGGTTGCAGCATTCTGCTTAAGTGAGAGCAGGCTTGCATTTAAATATGTCCGGAGCTATGATTATTGTTATTAGAGACAACTGTGGTTGTCTCGCTGTGCTTATTCAAGACATGTACTTTTTAAAAGGCCTAGTATGCTATTAAGAAAAAAAAGTGCAGCCTCAGTCAGTGTTGTGGTTTGACATATAAAAGAAGCTGCGTGCTGCTTGCAATTTAAAAAGTGAACTGCATTATTCACGGTGTTTCTGTAATAACGACAATAATAGTTTGTTTTTACAGGTTTAATAGCATTCTCTTTATAATCTATTCATTCCTGCCCAAAACAAAGATGCAGCTGTTTTATCTGGTGTTATGTTGCAGAAACTTGTGTGAACAGATCCTCCCACAGGATGCTGGTACATACCCGACCATCATGAGTGAGAAGGATGGAGTCGCTCTTTATGTCTCTGTGGATCACACCCTGAGTGTGGAGGACAGACAATGCCTTCAGGACAGACAGACACACTGTGGCGATCTGCTCCTCATTCATCCTGTGGAAAGACACAACAGAAATATGCCAATTCAGACTTTGGTCATCACTTGTTTTTTCTACAGTTGTACCTTAGTTCACTGTTTCACTCTAAAGTCAGCCATGACAGTTCTGAAGTCATTGTGATGTGTATCAGCAAAAAGATGATATAAGATGCAACTTTTCGTGCCAGATATTGCTCAGAAAAAAATGACATAAGAAATGCAGTGCCTAAAAAGTACAAAAGCAATAAGAATAATATAAGTGCAATACGTTTCTAAAATAAAATACGTAAGGTAAAGTAGACTAAAATAGAAGAGTAAAAAGGAATGCTGGCTATTATGCTGAGGTAATAAGGAACACCACGCATGAAAATTAAATACTGCACCAGAAAAATGTGAGGAGAATGAAATATTGCAGATTATATTGACAATGTTGTCCATGAAAGTGAAATATTGCACATGAAAATGAAATGTTGCACATGATACTGAAACTGATATTGTACAAACCATTGAGAAAAGTATTACTGCAAATGATATTGATGGTAATATTCAGATGTAAGTGTCTGATGTCTTTGCTGTCATAAAACAGACCAGAAAAGAAAGATTTGAACTTAGGGTTTTACGGTTCAGACATTTAGTCAGAAGAAATTTATTTGATGTGGGTTATATACATTAATGAAAAACTGGTGTTGTGATAAAAGGTGTTTTTACTGTACACATCCGTGCAGGATATATTGGCTAACGCTGCCCTCTAATGGAAGATTTTGGTAGATGAGGGGTTTAATGAGTGAGTGATTTAAAATGAGTTAAACCAAGTGAAAATGAAATGATTTCAAAGGAGTACAAAGACATAAATTATGCATCTACTGTTCAAAGCCCTTAGAAGCTGCGAGTTGCTACACAGATGAGTAAAATCTAAAGTTTCTGTTTCCCACCTCGTGTGCGTCACAATGTCGGTCAGAGCTCCTCCCTCCAGAAACTCCATGACGACCCAGAGCTCGTCTCCCACCAGGTAGCTGTTGTACATCTCCACCACGTTCTCATGGTGATAGTCGCGCATGATCACCACCTGCAGTTACCACGGAAACAAACGGACACAGACACAGCATATAATTACTGCGGTTACACTGCAGCTCTGCCTGATTACTCATAAGGTGATTCTCATGTCTGAACTGTACTGTGTCAATTAGCAGCTAATGTGAGAGTGAAACAGAGCGGTGTACTCTGCTACAATTAAACCTCTAATTTCTTCTGATTGCAGGTCTGACTCATGAAGTGTGTCTGAGGGAGCCATTTTATTCAGCGTTTCTACCTCTAATGAGTGCATGAACTGCATGTTAGAAGAGCTTTCATACCTTGTTTTGCTGCCCTGCTGTCTTTACGATACAATAAATCTTTTCCATAGTGAGAAAATTTGCATTGGTACAGCAGAGAAGGGGATAGTGCAAACATTTAGGAAATATCAGTAGAAAAAAACATATAAATAAAAACATACATAAGTACTAGTTCAAACTGACTGTACATGTGAAATATATGCTTGTAAAACTAGCTGGTGTTAGGAAAGTGTGGAATAGGATTTTTAAATTTGTCAGTGTTACAAATTAAACTTTATATACACAAGAGAAGATTTTACAACCAGCACTCCTCCCAGTAGACTCAACATTGAAAAACTGACATCTTTCGCCCTAATGCAACAACACCACATTTAAACTTGTGCATTAAGAATATTTTTGACACTTAAGAAAGATTAACTTTGCTACATACACAACAATCTGTGATATATCAGTATTCTCTACTGTAAAAAAAAATCTGTGCAACAAAGATAAAATCTGTGTAGTATTTCAGTATTTCTTTTGTCAGTTCTTCTACTCATTGAAGAAATAAAATGTTTTTCAATGTGCAGATATGTGTAATGCTATTTTCGACATTGGAGGGCTCTGTGCAGTATCTGAATTTCCACATATGGAAGAATCAGTACAATAGCAATAGCAAAAAAAATGTATATTTTTTGCTGTTTTCATTTTTCTAATGATATTTGCTACACATTTATATTATCACCTTTCAAAATTGCAAATTTTCCCTCTGTATGATTTATAAAGGCTTATCTTATATTATCTTAGAAATGGTCTGCACTATTTCTAAAAGACAGTCGTTGCTTTTTTCTGGGGTAAAGGCACTGATCACAAAGAACAAGTCATTTATTCAGACAATGTTAAGTCCCATCCATATGCACACAAAACACCCAAATGTTTCAGAATGAAACTGGGTAGCTTGAAAAGTGACAAGACACCCGATTTCCAATTTTGTTTAGTTCACACAGAGCAGATTACAGTTTATAGATGCAAGCTGCAACTTTTTCACAAATTAGATACGAGTACATTATGTGGAAAATTGATTTCACTGCAAATCTTTTTGCTGCTCTCCTCATATGACTTTTAAGCGCAGTACAATTATTGGAAACTGTGATGGTGAGCTGCTCTTATATTCAGTGTTCTCCTACCTCGTTGAAGAGGAGCTCCCTGCGTTGCTGTTTCCTCAGGTCCATCTTCTTCACAGCAACTAGTTTTCCGGAGGTCTTCACCGTGGCAATACACACGATCCCCGTGGACCCCTCGCCTATCTTAATGTAGTGGTCCAGGTAGGTCCGCGGGTCACCCGGATCGACCACCATCTGTAGTGCCGCTCTGAACTGCTCGTGGGAAACCCTTTGGGGCTCCCTTTGCGGTGAGCGGCCCTGGGGAGGAGCCCCTGATGCTGGGGGTCCAGAGGGAACAGGGGGCCGCGGGGCTGGAACATTAGGGTGAGGGGTGTGTGGGTGCTGGGAGGACTCAGGAGTCAGGCTGGGATGGGAGGTATGGTGAGGGTGCTGGTGGTTTACAGGAGGCTTGGAGCCAGAAGAACCTCGACTGGAGCCACTGGAGGGTCCATTCTGAGGGGAGGATTCATGGTGTCGACCCGGCTGGAAGAAAGAGAGGAGATGTCATTACAAACAACATATAATAAATCAGGAGGAAGCTGACTTACATTATCTAAAATATCAATATCACATTTACAGAGTAGGATTGGACGGATTTCAGTATTTTTCATAGTTTTGACTAGATCAAACAGATTCTCTTGTGTCTTATGTTATATTATGTTATATGCGTGTATTCAAACATTATTTTTCTCACATATATTTAGAAAACCATTCTCAACTCCAGAACTTTGTTCTACTTGGATTACATTATGTACCATTTTTCCTTGTTTTGCGGTACAGCCTGCTCAATCAGCTATGAAAGTTCAACAAAAATAGTTTTCTTTTCATTCTTGTGACAAAGTATTTCATAATAAAAATTATTCCATATGTTTTGTTCTACATTATTGTGACATGCAGCTACATATGGTTCACAAATTATCACTAGTTGACGTCTGCATTATCAATTTTTCTGTTAAGAGGAGCTCAAAGATGAGACTTTTTATGGCAGCTAAATTTCAATGTGCAAAAAAAAAAAAAAAAAAAAAAATATAATATATATATATATATATATATACACACACATTAACACCACATTTACAGAGTACAATTGATTCAGTATTCCATCACGAAATTTCTGATGTCATTTCATGGTGTTAGTACATATTGTAATCAATACGAAATTTGATTATATTATTTACTTCCTAATTTGGCAAATGAAACACCTGGTTAATCAATATTCTTCATCGCATAGTGGAAAGAGTTTGCTAAATAACCATAGTTATTTGTCAAATTGCCTGCAATTGACTAAAACACAGAGATATTAAAGGAATAGTAAACCAAGTTGTCTGTACATAAAAAAAATCCAACAAAGCCAAAACAGAAACCTTAGACTCAAATAGTCTGAATAGTTTTAAATAAATTTGATATTTCTGTGGGGCACTTTGACACCACACTGTCCTGTTCCTCTGTACAAACTTAACTTTATCACTCATGCATCACTTTCAGAGAACCAGGACAGAAGCAGCTAAATCTGATCTGCAGAACAAGGTGATAAGAGCTATCATCCATCAGGTCCTGTACTCAGTTTGCACCTGTACTCTCTTTCCTCTCTGTTAACAGCTTCCCTGAGAGTGGCTGCCTTTTTGTTCCCTACCTGTCCAGTGGGGCTGCGTCCTCCCTCGCTGTCCGTCCTCGGGTAGGTGTTAAAAGGCCGAGTGGTCTGCTGAGCGGTCTTCATCACTCCCTCGGTTACTGGCAGGTTTGGGGTGCGGATGTTGGGTCCTGAGAGAGGCCTCTTGTCCCTGGGAGACTGAGGGCTGCCATCTCGGGCCACATAGCTGGATTTGGGCCTGTGATCGCTGGGTTGATCCCTACGAACCACCTGGTCCTGAGGGATGAAGGAATTATTATGAAGCATGAAAGGAAAAACTCATGTAGCAAAGGTGCAAAAAGCTCAAGGTCACAGACACATTTTAAGTGTTGACCTTAACTCTGCAAATCTATTAGGTGCAGCATTGTTGACTGTAAGGATATGAGCTTTATCGTTTCAAAACAGAAAGAAGATAATAGGAAAATACATTTCTTAATATGGGCATATTTTTCATTATCAGGCTCTACTTTGTAGATACAAACTGTGGTTTGGAGGAGACTTGTTATGTAGTTTTATGTAATTTCTTTGGGAATTAGGTCTCTAGGGTGGCATCAGCATAATATACCCAAGACCAAAATCATCAATCTGGGATTTTTCTAGTGGGAAATCTTCATGCCTTGAAATATACTTAATGATAATCTGATGTATTTATGAAAGCAAGACTTTAGTAACAAATTTATTCTCATAATAATTGTGGAAATTGATTGATAGGATCACAATAGGTTCTCTTGAGTTGGGAATAAACTTGGCTTTCAACACCAAAGTCACAAGCTGCAGAAAGTGTGAGTACATGTATATTTATAGTAACTGCTTTCGAATTTACCTTCAAGCATTGCTTCAAATTAGTAGTACAGCACTGAGCTGAGCATGTGATGTCCAAAGCAACCGAAAATTACATTATATGCATGTATTTAAAAATTATTTTCTTAGTTTCTCTTTGGAAACTCCAGGTCTGCATGGATTAGACTGTCTTGCAATATTTTTTGTTTTTGTGGTACAACTTGTCATCTCTGCTCAATCAGTTATGAAAGTTCAACAAACAATAGCTTTCTTTTCATTTTTGTGAAGATTATTTCATATTCAAAATACTATATATGTTATTGTTTTGTATTATTGTGACATGCAGCTACATATGGTTCAGAAAATATCCGCAATTAACTTCTGCATTTATGAATTTTTTTTGTTCATTTGTGCTCAAAGATGGGATTTTTCATGATGGTTTCAATGGTTTTTCACATGTTTTAACTCACCTATAATCAGAGATTATTTGATCTACTTGTCCAATATTTCAAATTCCAAAACAATGTTATGATGAGAAATAAAAGTGGAAATCAGGCCTTTATCTTGAACAGTTCCTGAGATATTGTGGTTTAAGCAAATTTCAATGTGCTCAAATTTCAATGTGTGAAAAAACTTGCTGAAAGTGGGTTGATAGGCAGTTACAAAAATATATATTCCAGGAAGTTGTTGATAAATCAAGGTAAAACTTCACAGACACAATTGTAAACATTAATAGCTTATGATAAAGAAAGTTTCAACCAAACCAGAGATGGCTATGAAGAAGGAATCTGATGATTTGATAAGGAATAACCCATATACATGTGGGAAAAGCAACCCGCAGGCTTGAGTCATCTAAGTCCAATGTTCACCAATGTCAAAATAATGAATCATATCATTAATAAATATAACATCGTGGGTCTGGGTTCCTGCTCTGTCTCTACCTGGTCCCGGTCCCGATGCTCTCTGTCTCTGTGAGGGGGAGGGGGAGGGCCAGAGTCTGGTCTGTCTCTGGGGGCTCTGCTGGGTTCTTGGCCTCTGGGCTGCTGCTGAGGTCGACCCTGGATTCCTTCATCTCTCTGAGAAGGACGGACAGACCGCTGACGAGGGTCTCCTCCGCCGTGGTGGTCCTGTCTCGGTCGATCTCTGAGAATCAGACGGATGCAAAAATTAGTATTGATAGCTGAGGTGGAACAGCTCTTTGGTTGGTAATCTCTGCTCTGCTTCTGTGTCCATCATATTTTTATCTCACAATATATGTGCAACAAGCTGCTGCTTTAGAAACAAGCACAGAGTAAATAGACAACAATCCTTTAACCAGGAGCTGCAATGTAACTCCTCACCTGTCCTGTCTGTCTGAATAGTGTCTGTGGTGGGGATCTCCGTTCTCCTGCCCTCCTCCTCCTCCTCCTGAGGAGCTGGAGTCCCTACGAGGCTGGATGGGAGGACTTCCTCGTCGCAGGGAGTTGGACCGAGTCACTGACATCGTGTCAAACTCATCCAGCAGCCATGTTAGAGAGCCATCCACTCCCAGTTTGCTGCCACGTACGATGGTCTGGAGGATTTGACAAAAAAAAGTGGACCATAGTGAATGACAGGATGAGAGGTATAAATCTTGTTGTCTCAATCAGTCACAATGGCAAACAGTCATTATTTTAGGATTTTGCATTAATTTACAAATGCAAATAACCGTGAATGTTGTTGTGAATGGTTGGGAATTATTTTTTGACTTAAATCACAGTATCTGTTAATTCTAGTATAAGAACAATTTCTGCACAACCATTTCTAATATATCTGAAATTTTTATTGCTCTCTGGGATGTACAAAAGAGAAGTTCACAGATAACATGTATATACCTGTACCATCACTGGCGGTAACTGAATTACATTAATCAACACTGTAAGAAGCAGCAGTGGCAATCTGATCATCAAGAAGGATTTCAACATCCCTATTTGGGGAGTGGTGGCCTAGTGGTTTGTGAAGTGAACTTGTAACTAGTGGGTCGCCCCACTGGTTCAAGTCCCCGGACTGGCAAGAGGTTGAGGTGGGAAAGTGAGAGTGACCACTTGTCCCAGTCACCACTACTGTGGACCCTGGAGCAAGGCCCTTAATCCCTGACTGCTCCCCGGGCGCTGCACTGCGGCAGCCCACTGCTCCTAGTATTCAAAAATAAAATATGGGTATATATGTATAGTTAAGGTTAACTATGAGCAGGATGGGTCAAATGCAGAGAAGGCATTTCTCCAAGGGGATCAATAAAGGCTAGATTATTAGATTATGATTATTATTATTAAACAATAAGAAATGAAAATGAGTCCGATCTTCCACCTGTGGACGCACTACAGGAACATCATTTCCCGTATTCAGTGGGGTAGTTGGGGGGAGTCATTGTAGCAAGTTAATTTGTGACAACGTAATAAAAACACAACTTCACTCTTTTACTTGGCATTTGAATACCAACACAATGCAAAGACTAAGCTGTTGTAAAAATGCAACAGTCATGGTTGGATATCATAATTGCATCAAAATGCAGCAAAAACAAAAACAAAAAACCCTCAAATTTATAATTTTCTTTAGCCAACTGCTTGTTTGTTGTTTTGATTTTTGTTCATCCCACCTTTCGTGGCTCTACAGTAGTGATGACGGTGGCGTCGATGAACGGTTTGGGCCTCTTGGCTGTGTCTTCGATCAGCGACTGCCATTGCCGCGGCAACCCGACAAACTTCTGCTCCTGCTCATCAAAGTCTGTATGTACGCGATGTTCAAAGTTAGAGGGAGCCGAGATCTGGATACGAGACTTCTTCTTTTTGGTGAACATGATGGCGGCTGAGGCAGCTGCAGCAAAGCATCAGAACTGCAGGAGGAAGGAGGAAACGGACAAGAGTGAGCAGAAAAAACGAAGAATGCAAATGTAAATCTTCCAAGAGGTATATGTAAGCATACAGGTTTGTGGACAAGCACAGGAAGCAGCATCAGAAAACACACAATGATTGACTTTGCTTCTTGGAAGTCTTGAAAGCTTCTAATGGACGTACTAGTAACACGCCTAGTTAAAAGTATCAATCAGCATTTAAAATAGAGTGCAGCGGGCAGGCTGGGTGCGGTTTCCTGCCAAACACAATCAAATATTGACACAAAGTGAAAATATTTAAAGCTCATTTAGCTTCATTCTCAGTGATTAACTAATGCCTCATATTCTCTGACAACCAGTCAAACTGCAGTTTACATCCACGCCTGTCCAGACTCATGATATGTAGTGCAAACTCTGCATTGTGTACAAAACACAGAGTCAAATTCCACAATGAGAGGAGCACAAAGCTGCAGCCATGACGGTAGACAATGCATCAGTATGGATAGTTCTACAAAGAGGTAACACATTCTAAAACATTAATGCCTCCTATATATTTTTAAACTTTGTAGCACAAAAAAAATCAATAAAATCACCACAATTTCAAACCCAAGATTAGAGTCACCAACTCAGTGTCCAACTAATTGTGAAATATGGATTTCTCTTTCTGTTCTTACAGCGCTGAATTATAGCCAGAAAAGGGTTTTTGCAGGAAGATTATTATGTCTCAGTAAGGTTGACTTTTTGGATGTTAACATTGCCACTTCATCATTTCATAGTATTAAAAACCCTTTGCTGCATGTCTCTCTCCTCTCTACCCCCTTTACTCTGTCTGTCAATAAAGCTTCAAATATCTCCCCCAAAAAACAATATTTAAAAAAAAAGTATCAAAAATTATGTCATAATTAGTGTTGAATTCTTGAGTAATGGCCAGAAACATGATTTGTGAGATCACAGTGGCCTTTAACCAGAAATTTTAATCATTTCATTTTTTAGTTTAGGTGAACATTTGTGCCACATTTGTACAAACCCCCTCAAGACGCTGCAGAGGTATTGCATTTTTTGAACAGACAACCAAAAAACATAATACCTCCAACCATGAAAGTACCTTGCAAAACTTCCATCACCACAACCAGGCAATTTGTGGTATATGTGTGTGCGTTTAGAGGCCTTGTGGCATTAGACCATCTGTGACCTTTAGCTGAACGTGACCAGCTGGATCAACCACAGGTTTGTTCAGCGAATGGCAGCTGATTCTGCTCCACCGTCTTCTGATAGGAATCACAACACAACCAGCCTGGAGGGAGATTACAGTTCACTGCAAAGCATCTTCAATGAGTAATTTCCTTGCCACCATTTGCGACTTTGCTCACTGTCTCAACAACATTGTTAATATATCAGATAAGCCACCACTCTGTGCTACGTACATGAACACAGTCCAGAATGCTGCTGACAGCTCACTTTCTGTCAGACAAAACAGATGCACACTCTATTCTGGATTATGTTTATCTAAAAATAATTATATTTATCAGAGTGTGAAAGTTGGAGGATGCTTGTGAGAGCTTTTTCCCAGGCCTGTTATCTGTCATCTACACAGACTGTCTGGTGACATTTTCCTTTGAGGACATTTTGATATGTGATGGTTACAACATCACTGGGATACAGACTGTGGTAATGTGAGTCCTAACCAAAGGAATGGGAATAATATCTAGAAAAGGAGTCAGAGAGTGGATCTTCCACCAAGACCTTCTCCCTACTTTGTAATTTAGTATTATTAAGAAGTGATCCGGATCTGCATCTGTTTTTGTACCCCTATTTCACCTCTCCAGCAAATTTCATGAAATTTGGCTACGCAATTTTTTGCATAATCCTGTTGACAAACAGACAAACAGCAGTGGAAACATACTTCTACCTCGGCTCTCACCTTGGCACATTAATGATTTGCTCCTCTTTACAAGAAATCACAACAAGGAAGACAAAATACTAGATAAACTAAATATTACAGTAAAGTGGTCCACTACCATAACCTAAAATGTCCCTTAAACTAAGTCAACATTGTGTAGCCTCTTTCACAAATGCCATTTTGACATTTCAAAGAAGGAGAACTACTTGTGTGAATTAGAAGAGCAATCATAGAATGGAGTCCATCACAATTTCAAAGAAGTGAGATAGATCTACACTAAAATTTAATGGATTCTATAGCCTCCTGAGACCCGACCTTTTTTGGGCCATGCATTTTTGATTTACCCTAGTTATGTGGGATTAATAGGACCTAATGAATGTAAAAAAATAAGCTTTGTCTTTGAATAATAAATAGTCATAAGCAGTAGTAGTAATATGAATAGTAATAAGTAATAGCAGATCACGGCCATGCACTGCGCTCACCGCCGGGTTCAGCACACAGTTCCTGAAGAGTCATGGACTAGCTAACACAATAGTCAGAGTTTTTTAAAAGTTTTCAGACTATCAGGGTTAGGGTGACGGTACATGGAAACCAAAATACAATGTCCACGCATATGGATGCAGGGCCTCAGGAGGTTAACCTCACCAAGAAGTTTCATTAAATTCAACTCAGCAATTTTTGTGTAATCCTGCTGACAGATAAACAAACAGCACTGAAAAACATACCTGTACCTTTGCTCTCACCTTAGCAGAACAATTCTGCTCCTCTGTACACAAAATCACAACTTGGAGGAGAGAATACAAGATAAACTAAATATTACGGTCCACTGGAGTACCATCATAAAGTATAACAGAATTGGAGCAATCAGAGCATGCAGTTTGTTTAAAAAAAAAATCCAAAATTTATTGGATTCTTCAGCCATGCTCTGCCTCTGCAGCAAGTTTTATAAAATTTGACTTGGTAGGTTTTTGCATAATCTTGCTGACAAACAACTAGGAAACAAACTACTAGATAGGCAAAACATTACAGTACAACCTATAACCTAAATTTACCCTTAAACTGAGTCAACACTGTGTAGCTTTTTCCACAAATCACACTTTGACATTTCAGTCAGAAAACTATTTGTCTTAACTCCAAAGGCACTCAGATAGTGTAGTTCTCTGCCAAGGTTAAAGCTCTACCACACTTTTTCTAATGATGCAGATCCATATCAAAATTTAGCAGGTTCTTCCTTTAACCATGTTCTACCTCTCTATTAACTTTCATGTAACAGCTTGGTAGTTTTAGTGTAATCCTACTAACAAACTGTACTGAAAACCTCCTCGACTCCACCTTGCATCGCACTCTCCTATGCAGTTGTCTCGTGTTTTACTACTGCAAAACAATTACCGGAACAAGTGCATTATCACAGACGCCCATAGCTAATCAGTAGAAATCATTAAAATCATCTGCTGTTGTGGTTTCCTGGAATAAAAACCTGCAGATGGTGGGTAAAAACAGTCTCCCTCTTAACCTCTCTGCTTTGTTGGTGGGTATCAAAAGAGACACTCCCAGTAGTCAAACAAGAGGCCTGCTAGTGATCAGTGTGTTAGAAGCAGATCCAGGCCGAGCAGCTGACCAGAGGGGTCAACTGAAGAGGTGGGACTGTTTTAAGATGCTGCCTTCTCTACAGAACACTGAGCCAAACTTACTGTGTTCATTCTTGGAAAGAGAAGAACAAAAAACAGGAGAGAGTTAAAAACAAGGCAGCGAAAAAGATGCAGGGATGTGTGGATGGAGGGCGGGTCATAAGTTAGAGGGCATGAGTCATGCTGCTGAGCTTACAGACTGCAGTATTAATAAAGTCTTTCACAGCAGGAGTGTTTGAAGTCGAGCAGGACCCACCCAGGAACACACTGAGAAAAGAGAGCTTCACAGGCAACCACGCAGCACTGACACAGGACTCAACAACACAACACCCAACTGCAAAAACCACAAAGAAATCTGGAGAAATGGCAGAAATGGAAAACACATTTATACATGCCAGCCTGCTTATAAATGCAATTAGTGACAAACACCCAAACACAAATCAAACTTGTTCAGAAAGAAGAAAACAACAGCAACTAATATTCTTCGGCACTGTGTGCTCATTGCATGGATTTACTGTAGTATTGCTAGCGTGAATAATAAATTACTCTCTAATGTCAAAGTGTTTTAATGAGAGCACAGAATGAAACAATAAATCACCAGTCAGAATGTATTCCAGCCAAGAAATGTAAAAGCTCTACAAATTTACCAGATGTTGCAATCACTGTTATCCTCAAAGGTTTAGCGAGCAAAGCAAACTTTCTGGCATTCTTACATCTTTTTGCACGTTGACCTTTTCAAATCAATCAGATCAAATGATTACCTATAGTGTCAGCGTCCTCGAAAATGTCATACAGTTATTCATGCTACTGTGGCACAGTCCATGTTATTTCCCTTTAAAAATGGGTTAATTTCCACCCAGCTACCAACTCTGGATTTTATTCCCATTACCAGAACTATCTCGTAACAGCGTAGTTACAGCACTGATGATAAATGCCTCTCTCCGGTCATAATGAGTCTAGTGACAACAGAAACGAGGAGTATAAATCACTGCAGAGGCCTATCATTAGTGTTTGGCTGAAACAGCAATACAGTCAATCAATGCTGCTGAACTGTGAGAGACAAAAACTATCGCCTTTAGGAAGGTTGAAATTAACAATGAAAGACTGAGGAGATAAATTGTTATAATTTCTACAGAGTATAATGACATTATTATATATGTGCATATAGCTGATGATTAGCTAATGACTCAAGCATGAATATATTTTCAAAGTACTGAGAGCACAGGAAGCGTCCACAGACATTAAAATCAGCACAAAAACTGTCACGTGAGGACAGAGTGTGACACTGCGCATCTTGTATTTACAGGCAGCGGTCTGGCTGTGAATCAAGCAGCACTGTGGCTTTCAAATCTTGAGTTTTTTTCCCTGCATTTGGAAATATCTGGATCTCAGAGCCAAAAGGCAGCACGAGAAAAACAAGATTTTACTGCCGCTGTCAAGAGCCAAGAAATGATAAGATTTACATGTAACGAAGGCTGAATGGCAAACAGCACACAGATTACAGAGTTATGACCTCAAAGATTCTTTTGGTTTGAAACAGAGCTTTGGTCACTAATGAACATAACTGTGTGGGTGTAAATAAAATGCTTACATGACATGATATGTGAGTTTAGGTACGTAAATCAGTGGAGTTTGTTCTGTGAACAATAAATACACATGTAAAGAGAAGTCACTGATCCATTCTAGCACACCATTAAAATATGAGAATGTTAATAAATGTGCATTAAAGTCTATTATAGTATTCTTTATGATTAGTGCCTGCATATGTAGACCATTATTCCTCTACCACACATCTAAAAAACTGTACTAAAGACATGTGGCATTGACATTTTCCAGTATCAAACAAGTTTTGTGATGTCAGACAGGTGTTAAAGAAACAGGTGAGCTCCAGACATACAGACAAAGGGAGTGAATATTAACAGGTGAACAGTCAGGCCAAACCCAGACAACTCAACTGACCATCTGACCCCCGACATCACCATAAAAAGGAGACATGAGTGAAACCAACAGGTGTCTTCTCCTCCTGACCACTTGATTTTTTTCATGTAGTCTTTGGGTTTCTGAATAATTTCAACAAATGCAAACCTATTTTGCACACATTTACTCACCGAAACCAAGATTTTTTTCTCATCTGTGATCACAGGTCTCTTCTTGTTCAGTTTTTGATTATTTTTTTAGCACAATCAAAAACAAAACCAAGAGCTGAGTGTGGAGATATTTAGCTGGCAAGTGAGATGATCAGGAAGTCGGTGGTGCTCGGTGGCGCTTGGCGGCACTTGAGCACACTGACTATTCGAATATCAAAATTATTATCCAAACACCACCACAACAAACAAATATTCGGGACCAGCCATAGCTGAAAGTCTCACTTTTTCTTCGTCGCTGATTTAGTTCGTCTCTCCCTGCATGATGTGTAAAACAACCCGTTTCACTGTTATTATATTCCAAAGATAAACCATTATATGAAAAGCAAAACGTAGAGAGAGAGGAGTCATCTGATGATAAAGGGCGCAAATGCAGACAGGAAGATACTGACTGAGGCAGTGAAGAAGAAAAAGTAGCCTATTGCATTCAATCACAAAAGCTAATGCAGTGCTATGGCTGCAAAACAAGTGTTAACAGCAATTGCAGTTTTTGGCTTCCCACATTTAAATGAACTTGATCAACTGCAGTTTAAAATGTGCTTCACTCGTTTAATTTGGCCAAATCTGGCATTTAAACATCAACAAAATCATGTGCTGGTGCAACCAACTAGAAAAGCTGAAAAGTTACTCTGGAACCCTGAAAATGCAACATGCAAGCCTTATCTCTTAGCCTTGAGATCTGTTATGACACTCTTTTCCAAATCATTCAGATACTTGACATTGATGGAAAAGTTGTAATACAAAAATAACTTAAAACAAAGCCTAAAGGCTACAAACATGTTGTTGATCTTGTAATTCAAAAGAAAAGTTGTTATTATTGAATACTGTTGTTATATCCGTGACAAAGCCCACACAGACAGCTCAGATATAAATGTGCCCACTGACCTCAGGCTAAGGTATAAATTATGTTCTGCAAATGGGACTTGGCTTCAGACAGATCAGTCTAACAGTGGGCTGTGAACCGGAGGCTCCACTGCTGCATCGGCCCACCCACTCAAACACTGTTAGCGCTTTAACACACACAGTAAACCAGATTCTACACAAGGACTTTTGCTCTGATACTGCAAAATAAGCACATCCCTCCCTAAACGCAACTGTAGTTATAGCTTCCCTGCGTTTTCCCCTCCCTCCCACTCAAAATCCATCTCTGGCTATCATCCCCCACTCTGTCTCTCTGCTCCCCTTTTCCCCTTTAACAGTTTCCCACCCTCCTCCCACATTTCCCTTCTCCCTCCTAAATTCAACCTTGCTCAATTTGCCGCCCATGTATGCCTGGCTGAACAGTGAGAAAGCCTGTCTGGTCAGCAGGCCAGAGCCAGGCTGATGAGCTCTGGATGGAGCTGCTGTCCTCTGGCCTGATTCAAGTGCTGTACATGGGTGGTCCGCACTCTGAAACACACCATCAGTCAGTGTAATGATAGCGGCTGTACCACGGAGGACTGGTTCTGAATTAGAACCAGATCCAAATATGCATGGGACTTGGGAAATACGCAGTTTGATTCTGCTGCAGATGTACCAATTACTTAACTTACAAATTTCTCTCTTTCTACCATTCCATCTCTTTTTCTTTTCACTAGTCAATTAATGACATTTAACAAACAACACCAGGCATGTGACCCCTGTTCAACCCTGTTCGACCTGCATCACCCGCATCATTATGTTTGTCTGAAAAGGATGCTATTGAGCAACACATGCTGTTATCAATATCGGGGCTGAGCGAACAAAAGACAGTATCAGCAAACAAACACTTGTACATTTTGCTATATCTAAAACTGGAGCAAGTCGAAGTCAGAGCTACAACAAGATTAATGTTGTGTAATTAATATATATCTTAATAAGACAAGTAGATATAGTCAGTTCTTTTGCACATTTGCAACAACATGCATGTTGTGCAAATTTTATCAAATTCCATCTAACAATGCCTTAATGTTTATCCAACACAGTGCAGCATGAATAATGTATTTATATTCAATAATTAGCTGACTTGCGTACTGTTTAATTGTAAACCATTTTTACATAAAAATTGTAACTGGAACTCTAAAGTGCAAGAAATGAGCATCATATTCAAATTTCTGTTTGAACCAGGAGGTAAAAACTGAATGTTTTCTGACCTTATAATTGTTTTTAAATGGATAGGCTTGTTCAAAACTATTATCAACAAAGAGGTGATCTCAAATCGGGGAGCTTACCACTGATATGTCTATTTTAATGACTAATAACTCTCTCATCATATTAGCTCCACCTCGTCATAGGTTTTGGGAAATGTGAAAGTCATCTTTAAGTAAAAACACCTCCTCAGAAGCCATGACACATTTCTACCCTTTACTGTAATGATTTTCTAACTGTGGCTCAGTTGAGGCATACCTTACATAACTATCTTCATAAGACACTAACAACACTCAGGGGTTAAGAAGGCCAACGTAAACAAACTTCAAACAGCCAAAATAAATCTTTACGACACTGGAGGATTCATTTCCATCTTAATAATCCACCTTGCACTCGTTTGCATGTAGTTGATTAAATTACAAAGCAAATATCAAAAGTGAAACTTGACAAGAAGACTGTATAGTTTAGCTTGTGTTGAACAAATAACCTCTTGAATACGAAAACAAATATTTAGAAATACCTGTATTACAAGGTCTGGTACTTCAAAACAAACTATGAACTGAAAAGTGATGCTTAACTGCAGTATTCTGAACATTTTTATTTAGTTACCACAAGTTTAGAGGTAGTTCTAAGTACTGCTGAGGTCTCTGTTCTCATGCAAACAGCAGGGTTTTTGAAGCTTGGCAATATGTTTAATTAAAGCATAGAAACTCTACTGTTTACATGCAGGCCACAATGACTGATAAACCCTAAAATTTTACAGCCAACCACATTTCCAGAGCTGAGGTATTAAACAGTCTGTAAATGTTGGTTGGGTAACCTCCCAAAGCAACTGGTAGAGTCAACAGAGTTACCAGCCAAACAAAAAAACACTAGCGTTTGTCAGATGGCAGTTTCTCACACTGATTTTTCCGCTGAGACAGAAAGCAGAGACGCTGATTTTAAAAGTGATACGCCAAAAAACAGACAGCAGTATTCAGGTTACCATTGTTGTTGTTGTGTTGCTCTTACATTAGCTTGCTGCTGCTGAATCAGGGTGATAATTAATAGCCTGTTCTCTCACTACTGCAAACACACACAGGACAGAAGCTCTCTCCCAACGTTTCCCAGATTTATAAAGTGCTGTGCAAACATACTGTACATTGTTTGACCTTGGTGCTACTGGCTGCTCTAATGAACATCGGTCTGCTCACAACACTGTGCGTGTTTGCGACGGTTTCAGTTTTAGTGTTACACCCAGTGAGCTTGTTTACATCCGTCTGCAAGTAATGTAGCTTAAAATACTAATTTTGCTGTTACACTTGCTCAAGTTCTCATGGTATGAAATGGCATGAGCAGATGATAGCCAGCTGGTGTTAATAATATCACATATTAACAACGTAATAAGGAAATTCAATCACTGCATTACAGCACATAAAAAATGACTGGCCAAAACAGAACATCATACACTTGCGGATTAAATCTGAAGCCATGTTTTATGGCATTAAAACCTGGTAAAAAAAATACACTTTGCACTGTTTGCTTGTTTGTTTGTTTGTTTGTTTTTTGCTTAACAACATAAAATTTCTGCACATCAGAAGAGTCCAACTGTCTAACAAGTTTCAACAAAAAAATATTAACGAATCACCAACTAATGTCGATATACAAAATTAAACACAATAATTTATATTAAAGATTTAAAGAATTTGTAAGATTTTATTGAATTCCGTTATTTCACCCACATGTTATTGGTCCAAAACCAGCCATATGAACCTATAATAACAAATAGGATTTGCTTATTCTTTTAAGCTTCAATCAATCAATCTTTCTTTATTAAAGACACAAGTGCAGATACATGATCCATAGTTACGTTAAAACAAAGGAGAGCAGAATGACTGAAACACGGTAACTGTGACATTCACAAAGCACACATTAAACTTCCTGACCAACATGTTCGATTGCCCATACAATTTACACAGCTCCCAGTGCATATCCCTGTCATCAGTGAAGTCACTGCAGATATAGTGACCCAGGTACTTAATGATAATAATAATAATAATAATATTAATACATTTTATTTATAACGCACTTTTCATTTCAGGAAATCTCAAAGTGCTACAGCACACAATAAAAAAAAAACAACATAAAAAAGAACATCTCATCTCTCATCTCATCAGTGACATTAAGAGAACTGCCACACAGACTGAACTCAGGAAATGTTAGTTTCTTATCATCCTTCGTTCTCACAATCACAATATAGATTTTCATTGCGTTATATTTAATATCATTTTCGAAGCCATAATGAGAACAGATATTCAGAAGCTGTTGAAGTTCTGCACCAGACAGAACACAACCAGGTCATCTGCGTACATGAGGTAAATAATCACAGATCCTCCTGCAGCACATCCTGTTTTACAGTTATTGAGCTGTACAGAAAGATCGTCCATGTAGATATTAAACATGTAAAGCTTAAACTGACAACTCTTAAAATGAACAGGCAGAAAAACACAAAATGAGGAACTTCATATTATTCATTTTTGTCGTTAAAAAACATGAATTTCTGCACATCAGAACATGAAAACCTAAATTCCAAGCAAGTTTTAATACAAAGACAAAATGAAACACGACTCTTCCCCTAGGTTTTAACAATTTTAACTCACTTTATGTTATTCATAATGTTGAGTTTGCAAGACTTTACTGAATGTGTGTATTTTACCGACTTCTTATTGGTCCGAAACCAGCCAATTCTTTGTCCTATGATAAAAAATAAGATTCGCTTAGCCTTTCAAGATACAGCTGACAACATTCAAAAAATGGACAATCCCAAACAAAGGACTTCAGCCTACTCCTTTTTGTTAAATAACTTAAAATGTCTGAACATCAGAGCATGAAAAGTCAGCTTCCAAGTAACTTTAAACACAAAGACACAACAAATCACTACTCTACCTCTGGATTTTAACAATTTTAAGTAACTTAATGTTGTTCATGATGTTGATATACAAAATAAAACCCAGAAATTGAAGTAAAAGACATACAGACTTTGCGAGGCTGAATCTGTGTATTTCTTCATTTGTTGCTGGTTGAAAACAAGCCATGGGAGCCCAATTCTAGGTGTAATAATAATTATAAATACAATTTTGGGGGGTAAATGACATCAAATTTCAGCACAAAAAAGCACAAAAAGCCCAACTTCTGAGCAAATTTCAACACAAAGACACACCGAATCACTATCCTCCCCCTGATCTCCATGTGTCACCAACACTTGTGCAGAGAAACAGATGAGGAGTACAGCAGCTGTCTAACAGTCTCAGATATGAGCAGCCAGTAACAGGTTTGAATGGCGTTAGTCTGAGAGAGGAGGGAGGAGGAGAGTTAAAGGAGACAGCCAGCTCCCAGCAGAAAACATCGCTGCTCGTTTGTCTCCCTCCCTCGGCTCCACACAAGCCAAACAATAAAGTTATTATGCTTTTTTCTCACTCACAGTTAATCCACGCTGCGAGATTTTAACAACGGACTTCTGTTGTGGCCCGATTAACTTTCTCGGTAGCAGCAGTCTCCATGAAAAGTTGTACTTTAACTCAACAAAACTCCAAATCAAAGCACCAAACATCGATAAAAAGGTGTATTAAAACGTCAATTTTCTGCCGGGAATACTCACTTTTAAGCAGGTAAACCTTCAGCCAGCAGCAACACACGATCCACCTGATCTCATGTCGGAAACGGAGGACGAGGAGGAAAAAACAGGATCCTGCCGCGGTAAAGTTGTTTCCTCGGACGAATTAAAGTCGGTTCAACCGACGGAGCGTCGTTACTGATAAACGGACCCGGACACGGTAAAGATAACGGATGGCTGGGTGATAAACACAGTCAGAAAAGTGTTGTGGCTCTGGGCTGTAAATACAAAGTGTGTCGCATTCCGATGGTTTCAGCAAAGCGCGGCCCAGTATCATGACGTCACCGGGAGAGAGAGGCACAGAGAGAGATTAGCACGGGTTAGCACGGCTCCATTCACAGCCTCATGTCCTGTTAAACAAGGCTAATAAATAAAATACAGTGAGGCCTTTATTCGCCATAGTTGTCTTTCCTGCCACACGATCTGAATCTGCTGTTACAGGTGTTTATTACCTGTGCCATCACGTGACTACTTCACTTCCTGTAGCCGCGCTGTCAAAACAAACTTTAAATTTAAAAAACTTTTTAAAAATTACATTATTTTTTGAAGCTCCAAAGATTACTATCAAACATGTACTGCTTATGATCTCGATTAATCAATAATACAATGTGTCTATAAAATGTAAATTTAAAGTTAACAAGTTGATTAATCATTTCAGGTCCAGTTTTTAAACTAAGATTTTATGTACAATGTCTTGTTATTTTACAAATTTGTCCAGTTTGGTTAAATCACAGATGATGACTAGTAAAATGAAATCACAGGGATTTTTTTGATTAAATATTTATTTATAAAAGTATAAATATTTATTTATACTTTTATATGTTAGCCATAAAAAGGCCAAAATTGTACAGAATGTCCACATCAAAAATCTCTATATTTTCACTAATGGTAACTCATATTTTTACAAAGTTTGATTGTAAAATTATTTTATTAATAATTATTTTATTACTGTATTTAAATCAGCTGAAAATATCATTATTATAAAGTTTTGTACTGTTAGCGTTATTTGAAATAACATTTATTTACATTAAAGATTGAAACATGTTGAATTGTTTTTTTAACAGTCTTACGTTTGACTGCAAAATCACACAACTTTTCTGTATTTATATCCACTAAAAATATCATAATTTCATATTTTATCAATATTTGCTGTAATTCTATTCATTTTACCAGTCATTGAGTAGTACTGTATTCAAGGTTGTTTTTTTTTTCATATTTTATCTCTGGCACCATTGGTGCCAGATTTGTTTAACAATATATATACATATTTATTTATATTTTTATACATATATTTTGACAGTGCGGCTAGATTTTACGACAGCAGTATTTTTATTGTTAATTAAGAACTGAAGAAGCCTCTTGGATGGGAGTTGAAATGTCTTTAAGACCATAAAATCAGCATGAGCCTCCTCCTTAAATCATCTCTGATTTGCTTGATTTTTTTTTATTATTATAAACTGGATATTTAAAATAGCATCTGTGAAATGGTAGATTGTTTCATTAAGTATTTTCTGAGAATAATTTTTACCAAACATATTTCAACTGAAGTTTTAATGTGGGAGGTTGTGTTATTCTAAATTTTGATACCAAAATATAAATTTTTACTGCAAATGTATTGATCTTAAATATCAGTTATTAGCCTCCTTAACTACCCATAACAAGTATCAATATGGCCTCAAAAAATAATATCGGTTGACTCCTAATTTGAACTATATCATTAGAGCAGTCATTACAATATATTTTTATTGTTTCAATAAAAAATAACACATGAATACCCTAAAGGTAAACATTAATACGCATAAATATGCTTTCAGTCAGTAATTTATATTAATGATGCGCCTATATTATTGCTTTACAGATGAACTTTAAAGTATATTTCTTTTTTTGTCACTTGTTTGACTGATTGATTTCGAGAGAATATCTAATTACATTTTGTCTGACAGACATTGTGATTTAATTTGCAATATAATTTTTTAAAGCCAAGCTTCAGATTTACATTACTTGTGTAATAGATTTAAAAAGATGTGATGCCATATCACCACGAGACACAATAAGAAGCATGACTGTCACAGAAAGGAGGATGGCATGAATTTGTAAAAACACTGACACAACAGTTTAAACTCTGGCTCAGACAAGCTGCAAAATGTGTGAAGTATAGCTATTAAATAATGACACTGGAACAATATATATATATATATATATATATATATATATATATATATATATATCCCATAATGGAACTGGGTTTATGTCAGCCTGAACTACATACTATACACTGATCAACGAGCAGCATAAACAACGCCTGAAAGTTTAAATCTTCTACAATCAAATGAAACTGAATTACCGCATGAGTTTCATTATTTATTAGCGACACCTTGTCTTCTCTAAACTGCATTCTTTGCATTTTGCTAATTGCTTTGTTTCAGATTGAAACCGATTAATTGTTCAGCCGCAGCCACTTGACAATATGACTCACTCTGGCACAACAGGCTCTGACAGTATGGCTCCAATTAGTGCTATTCATAGCAGTCTGATCAGGACAGGCTACTGTGAAATACCATGTCTGCCTGCTAATATAAACAGATCCATCACCAAACACAAAGTGAGTCAAGGCTAAATGACAAAACACAGACCTGTGGGCAACAGTTGCTGGGGCACTGTGTCAGAAATGTTGTTTTAAACACATACCTAAATGCTGCTTGCAAAAACAAAAAAATACTTTTTGACTGTGTTCTGGTTTGTAACTGAGAGTGCTGCCAAAGCAATTTAATGGCACAAATATTTGTTTAGTTTCAGAGGAGGTGATAGAAATTTATTGCAGAGAACACAAATTAGCTAAATTGAAAATAATTACACACCTATTCTATATTTAATGCTTTTAGGAGTCTCTCAAATAAAATTAGATTTTGTATTTGTCGCCATACTAGCCAATGGCTTAAATTCTATATGTCATTTTAGTCTGTGTGAGACTAAACCTCTCCTGACCTTTCCACTTCCATCACAAAACTGTAAATAAAACATGAAAACATACATTTAAAGATATAATCGGTTTTAAATAGGTGTTCCTTATCAAAGCCAGCTGAAGTGCATTTATTACCTGCTATCAAACAGACTGCAGTGTCAGCCTCAATAAGGAAAAAGGCTTGTTGACATTCCTTTGAGCGTAAAAATACAGCAGGAAGTAGTCCACTCCACGTATCAGAGCCAGAAACCGCAAACCTGCCAATCCTGTGGCCGAGTTCAAACAAAGCATGCAGTGTTGCAGCCAATGAGGGTTGACTTCCAGAGGCAGGTTGTGGAATGTGGAAAGGTCAATGATAAAGACAGACGAGAGAGCGCTAAGTAGAGCACACAACCTAGTTTACACATATTTCAGCAGACACTGGCTGAGAAAGGACCTTCAGGAACCTTTGCTAGCTTTGCTCTCACTGACAGACACAAAGACATAAAGACATATTTTTCTAAAGTTTCCTGGGTGGAGTTCATGAGTCACCTACAAGTTCAAGGTTCTAAAGGATGTTATGGGTCATTAACAAAAACACTAAAAAACATTTAACAAAAGAGAGGCATATACATGCAGAGATGGGTTTGACCACAGCAACAGTTGCAAGGTGGAAAATACAAACACTAACAAAGCACCCAAATGTAAGTAATCTAATATGCCAAGTCACTGCACACAGAATATTCACAAATAAATCGGATAAAACTAAAGAATGCAAAATGGACTGATTCTGGATTTCAAAGGAACATTTATAAATAGCTGCAAGCAAGCCAGCCACAGGGAAAAGAAATGCATAAAAGATATGACTGTATATGCTATTGCTCACTGCAAACAGAACTCAAGAATCATGACTAACCGAGATATATGCATAGTAAATTTCCATAAAACAGGAGCAGCAAGATAAAGTTCTGACTGCATTGTTTCCATTCTCCCTTATGTAACCTATAAAACTGATCCTCTGAGGCATTAAAAAAACCAAAAGTGCTCATATCTTTGTGCAATTTCTATTAAACATTTTACGAGGAGGCATTTCATGTGTCTTCTTAACAGTGTTTGCAGACGACAGCTCTCTAATCTAAAGTAACCATAGATTTCAATTCAAGTTCTGATAGCAATATGAGCAAATCAAAAAGCTAAAGTTGCAATATTATTATTTTTATGTGAATATCTGGTATAAGTAAGTGTTTGTAGTGTTAATGGGTGACCCCTGCACTAACTGGGATATACTAGTGTTCAACATGTGAAGCCTTTAGGCAGAGAGCTGCAGGATTTTAATGAATTTTTAGCTAAGCTTCGACCAGCAGCACAAATAATCAAGGTAACTGTGTTGTTTCTGCAGTTATCTGTTTTCTGCAGTCATTGCACTAATTGTGCTGCTGTTTGCAGGACTTTAATTTCCTCATTCACTGTATAGTTTTATATTTAGCATTTGATAGTTTGTAGTGCATTTTTCACTTTAGTACATTTTTAATCATAATATATTTTACACTTTATTGTGCATTTTGTGCTTCAGTTCACCGTTCTTATCTATTTGCATTGTGGTGGTGGTCACTTCACCCTTTTTGCTTGCTACTGTAGCAACAGAATTTCCCCTTGGGGATCAATAAAGTATTTCTATTCAATTCTATTCGCAATATGTTTCCCTTCTTCATGGTACATACTTGCTCTGGATAATTACAGGTTACATCAAGCTTCATCTAAATATGCTTTTGGAATTTTTTGATTTAGACCAGCTAATAAAGAAGTTATTATGAGCTGATCAGTAAATGTTTTATCAAATTCAGATTCAAGATGACAGTCTGGTCACTAAAAGAGCAAGCAATTAACTTTGTACTACTGTCACTATAAAGTGGTGGTGACCCATAAACACACGGTGCTAACACACAATGCTAATGCCATGCTAAACATCAAAGCAGGCTGTTAAATGAGTGATTCAGAGCAGCACCAGCCATCAGCTGTGGCACCATCATTACATAATGACGGCATGTTGTTGAGACAGTGAGGTGATGTTGTTGTGCTGGACAAGTCAAACATCACATCAGTCTCCCCTCTCATTACTGAGGCCAGTCATCATCTGATCTAAGAATTACAGCCTACAACATAGTCATGTTATCCATGAGTAAGTGAAGACTAGTGACTACAAATATGTACTCTTTCATGCCAAAACATTCCAGTTACAAGCAGTTGTTTCCTCAGAAATCCCATCTGAGCCTGGACTAGATTATTGAAAACTATAACTTCCTTTTAAAGTTAATAAAGTTGAATTTCCTGCTGTAGTTTACTAATGTAAAGATCTGACTACAACTGTTAAAGTGCTAAATGACAGTGTATTTAATTTTATAGCAGCATCCTGAGAAAGGATTCTCTGCTTATTTACAGTCTACCTATGTCACCCAGATGATTCTAGCTATAGGTGAGCAAAAAAAAGAAAAACATCAACAAAAAATAGTTTTTTTCTCACTTGCCTCCCCTCCCACTATAAAGTACTACCATTCACCAGCATTGCAACACGAGTACAGCTGAGGTGAATGTCGGCCACCATCCAGAAGTCTCTTTGTGTTGTGTTTGTGTTTGTTAAACCTCCACAGGAACATGCAGGCCCAAGCTTGATTTTTCACTTGAAATTAAACAACTGTACAAGCACATGCAAGAACAAAACCCCTTACTATGTTCCTGTGAGGAAAGCAATGGGCACTGGGATAGTATTTGCTATTTTTTCACTGTGTTTTTAAGTGTACACAAGGTTGGCCTGAATTACAGACTTTGTAGTTGAAGCCAGCCTGTTATTGTTATGATAATGATTTTTTTTATTCATACAGTGTTCTTGCCTCTGTTCCTGAGCACCTACAGGGCTGTGTTGATGTTGGCTTCTGCCGTCATTCCAGAGAGGATTTTTTTCTTCCTCTAAGGCAAAAAGCCTAGCCCTTTCTTCTTGTTATGGGGGGAATCATAACACTGGGTCTGATATGACTCTTGGTGCGTTATTTCTTTTTTCCCCCATCCCTTCTCTGCCCTACCCTGGGCTTACTTAATTTAGCTTAGCTAGATCCTCCAGACACTTTTAGGTTTTTTTTTTCGAGAGGCTGAATCTCACAGGATGATTTTAATAGTGAACAGTAGACATTTCTGCATGTGAAAAATAGCTCAATTTGCATGATTTTACAAAGTTTTCAGGCAAAAAATGAGAAATTAAATGAAGAAATCAATTAATTAACTGGAAAATTATTTTAAAAACAACAAAAAATGTTAATTTACACTAGGTTCTTCTTTGTTCTCGCCATCATTTCGCTGATATATGATGGAGTCAAGGGTTTTTGCTTGCTGTTTTCCCCCAGCAGTGGATCTGGTTGTTTGGCTGTTAGCCTGAATCTGAATCCAGCTCAGTTAGCTCTGCACCTCCTCACTCTCTCTGAATCATCCCCATGAATGCTCACACCTGCCTGCCCATACACACTTTCATCTCCGGTCTCTACCATATCACTCACCTCCATTACCCTCTCTCACATACGTATAGTCCATCCCCCTTCTTTTTCAAGCCAATGCCATATTTTTTCTGTGAAACCTGATAGCAGTAGAAAGATGAGACGTTTTTAATGTTTCCACGCTTGCTCATCCACAACAGCATAAACTCAACCAGCAAGGACACAAAGGGGACAGAAGAAAAGGGTGGGAGGGGTCAACTGCAAATCCATATAAATAAATATGTACTTCATAAAAAACATCACAAATAAACAGATGTCAAAAAAGATGCATTAAAATTACTTGTTTGAGCCACCAAGCAGCATTTGGATTTCTGAAGCTGTACTTAACAAACATTAACTTTTCAATCATTTAAGCAGTTACAATTCTACGTTGCACAGAAGTAGAGTTTATTTCTCCTCTTCATGCCATGACATTTGTTAAATGTGATCGGAAATAAATTAAATACTAAAAACTGGATCTATAAATTATAATTCACAAAACTAATGTCTCATGCTCATAGCAAAAACATGGCTGCAACTCTCTGATCTTATATATTTGTGAACAAAACTCTACTTAGCTTTCACTCAGCTCAAACTTTTTCAACATCATCACTTTAACGCTTGACAATAAATCAAGCCGGGCTTTCAAAGCTTTCTGCCTCTAGCTGTCACCTTGTACAGTATGTTGATGTGAGAGCTGTTTGGATTTCACAGAAGACGCCCGAGCAGCAGCTGCCTTTGGCTCTTTCACTCTGTGACGGACCCTCGGGTCAGCTACATCAAAGTAATGACAACATCCCTCCTGCCATCAGCTCTGCTCCCTGCTGGAGACGTCTGTCAACAGTCATCTACAGTTCTGATTGCCTCCACCTTTCTGGCTCAACTCCCCTGCTGTGTTTCACCATACACACCCCTCCTCCAAACCTGGGTTTTCCAAAATAGGCTGATGATCAAGAGCAAAAACCATCAAATCGGCTTCACCGGCCACGTTCAAACTGAGTGGCCTCTGGGTTACATTGTTGTTCCTTTGTTTGTGCTTAGATCCTGCACATACTAAATCTGAAGACATAGAAGTGGATATACAGTGACTGATCAAACACATTTTTTAATACCTCTTTTCTCCACTTGTATATCTGAAAAAAGTCTAAAAGCTCAATTTCATCATTCAGTTTTTGTTACTAAGTCACAGTACTTTGGTCAATGACACTGTAAATGTTAAACTGCTTTAAACTGCCTTGCAAGTGAATTTATGAGGCATACCCCAGGAGGTTCATTTTGTAGCAAATTTATGATTTAGAGAAGCTGAGGCTGATAAAAAACCTGCCAGCAACAGGTGACATTTTAACCACTGAAGTTGAGTTTTGCTTTCTGAAGTTGCTGGAGCTCTCTAAAAGTAGAAAACAATGTAAGTCTTGTGCGATCACTGTTTTTATTACACAGTGCTGGCAGACAAGTGACAGGAAATGAAGGAAAAAAGATGCAACAAAGCTTATTTTACCAGAGACACTGTGGTTTATTGTTGTCTGGGTCTCAGCCGATAAGCCAAGGGAAATTATTTTGACAAAGTGAAACTGATTGTCAGTAAATCTCTTTATCCTGTCAGGTAGCATGACAAGTTTCCTTATTGTGAGCATTTAGTTGCACCTAAACTTTTAGGCCCACAATAGCCTATTCTGAGCTCAAATTAAGATTTTTGAAGAGCAACTTAACTTTTCATACTGAGAGCAATGAACTTTTCTGTTCGGATCCATTCTGCAGCCTCCAGGGCACCATAGAGCCTCTGTCTTGAGGGAGAAAGCAGAGCTGACTAAAGGATATTGCTATTGATGTCATAGTTTCTGCAAAGCATCACAAGTTCCCTGAGCAATGTGTAATCACGCCAAAACAAACAGTAGCAGGCAGCTTATACTCATTTACTCTCTATTATAAGCAATGCAGAGTCATTAGTTTCTCCACCTTCTACCCATTTACTACATATGTGACTGGAACGTAAGCAAATTTAGTTTATCAAACACCTTATCTGAATATATTAGTGAGGAGAAGTGTTTAACCTGCCAGCCTGTTTTTCCTGTTTGGGTGCCTCTGTTGGCTCCTCATTTTACACAGCAAGCAAGAGAGGATGTTTCTTATTACAAATGTGGGAGACTGGATTAGAGATTTTCATCTAAGCAAACTGAATTAGCTTTACAAACTCCATCATTAATCACTGAGCTAATAATGTAACAGGACTGCATCCAAGAAAAGCTAGCTAATTATGAGCAGTACAAATACTACCTTAGAAAAACATAACTTATCAAACCTGATTCAAAAGTATCCTGATCTACCAGTGCAACTTTTGTCATCTGACCAGCAGTTTCTGGGGATTTCCCAGCTTGACATCCTTTTTTTGTCCCTGGCACAGTTCCTGTTGCTGAATAATATACAAAACATGATGTAGACACTTGCGTTTGGGTATGTTGTACATGTGAGAGAGAAGAGTGACCCCTCCGATACCGCTCTGGCATCCCAGGAATGTGCGGTGTGCCCAGCACCAAGAGCACAACCTTGCTGACAGAAAATCTCTTTTCCGCTCACTGCAGACACATGAAAGCCTCAGGCATCGCACACATGCAATCTAATACAGCAGCTCTGCCATAAATTCTACTTTTATGAAGCTTCTCCTTATTCACACTTTGTTGACACTGCCATAAAAGTGATAGTTATACTTTATATTTAATATTGAGGTCACAGTGTGTGGTTTGTGTGCATTGTAGTGCATTATACTTAAAAGTGTTTCCTAATATTTTGTCCAGCACACTAATACACATGAGCAAGGCAATACATTAAGGAACAATTTCAAATGCTATGCAGTCCAGTACACCACCACCAACATAAAGAAAATTATAACCATTTGGACAAAGTCAACAAAAAATGAAAATGTAGAAGCTCCTTAACAGTTGAATTTATGGCAGTGCAGTAGTGTTAGATGGAATTAAATTTCAAAGGTGTATACAATAAAGAAGCCAGTGAGCAAAAAGATATGGAGAAATTATCAGTATAAAAATTGGAGAACTAGATAAGACCTCTTTGCTGCTTCACAGGTGAAACATAGTCGAGAGTAACAGAAACCGTTCAAACTTAACAGCAACAGAGACCCATTGACTAAGACAAGCTGTCCACATAAATATAATAACATAGCTGAAGAGAAGCTAATGTTTCTAGAAGCAGCTTTTTCTCTTGGATTTGCCATCAAGCCTAACAGCAAGCTTACAGCGTTTTAGCAAAAAAACACGAAAAATTAGCTTGTCTGGACGCACAAAGCAGCAGCTTTTAATTGTTGAACTACTTTCACAAGTGATTCATCGCCTTCTACGTTAACCACATCTTATACACCACAAACCTCACTATCTACTGTTAGGAAATCTTCATAAAACACACACACCGAACAGAAGGAGGTAGTTCTGGTCTCCTCGGATCCTCACCGGACTGAGAGCAGCTAACGTTAGCCACCGTTAGCGACTCAACGGGGAGCAGAGAGGCGCCACAAGCTAAAGCTCAACGCGCTTTAACTTCACTTATTAGTTTACTCACACAGAAAGTCCCAGGAAAACTTTTCTTTGCTGCCTCCGAACTGTGGAGATAAACTTTCCTGCGGCTAGAAGAACATGAGCGGGCTAACTTTGGGCAAACTGAGTGATATTAGCCGAAGTCTCACTTTCTCGACGCCATGTTGGACAGGGGAAGATAGTACATCCGGGAAACTGCGGCCAAGATCTCCATGGTAACCGACTTAGGGACGCTGGGAGACGAGTGTCCCTACACTAATCAATCTATACTTAGTTTTTAGATTTGTTTTTTTTTTTAAAGTTTTCACCACTTTTATCTCTGTTTTACTGCACTATCATCCACCTTTTGCTATTACTATTTACTTTTCTTCACTGCAGTTTTGCACTAAAACTCTGGTTCACTTCAAACATGACTCTTAAACAGTAGTTAAACTCTTATTTGCCTTGTACAACCTGTTGCATTTGTGTAAATGCATGTTTATTTTGTTTGTGTAAGTACTTTGACGGAGAAAAAAAAACCCAAAAAAGACAAAAAGTCAAACTCCTTGTATGTGTTACCATACTTGGCAAAAAAGCAAAATCGGATTCTTTTTGAGGCTGTAGCACCTTTTTCCTGGAGTGAAGTGACAGCCAAAGGATCTTGACACACCAGGATCCTAAGAATAATAATAATTATGTACAGTTAAATTAATATAAAATGTAAGGTGCTGTGTTCTTGGCAGTCCATGTTTCACATTAATATCACAATGAGTGCAGGCAACCACAGCAGGTGTTCTCAAATTGTGTACTTTAAAATTGGTCTATTTTATATGATTTACATAGATAGTATTTTTATTAATTGCATTAAATAGTAATTTGAGTGGCTGAGTCTTTAAATAATCAAGAAAAAGAGATGCACTAAAATTTTGTCCATAACCTAGTGATAATTTATCTAGCAACTTAGAATAAAGCAATAAAATGGTCATTATTTCTGATGAAGGCCCTGAGGTGGCCGAAACGCGTCAACTGCGGTCCATGATTTATTAAAGGACTTTTAAGTAACTTATCTGGAGTGCCTCGGACCTCTCTCTTTTGCTGTTACAATGGTTTTTTCCCACGGATCCTGAAGAGCACCCGATACACGATTTCTTCTACCCACTGATGCATTCACCTTTCTCGTGTTTTTAAAGCAATAAAATATGCTGTCATTATTTTTCATTAACCTGTTTCCATATTTTGGGAGCGTCAATGATATGATGTGTTGTATATGCATATGGGAAATATCTATACACATAAAAATATCACTGCTTCAGGTATGCTGCTGTGAGACTGTGAAATGAAAAAAAATCTCTGCAATAAACCACTTAATAAATTACATGATCAGCAATTACAGTGAATTTGTATCATAAAAGTTGGAACAGAAGTAAAACAGTTACCAAATGGAAATGAGAAAAAAGACATTGTTAATATTCGTCCACAGAGAGCAACATGAAGAAAGACTGTTCCCTAAGAACCTCAGACAAAAATACTTCAGTTTGTACATGACGCAAACTTTAAAGCTTTATCTTTAAAAAATTAACTGATGCCAATACATGAGAAGATGTGACTTGCTGGAGAGTACGGATGAGGTCGACGATAAACGCCAGGTTTTACTGTTATGAAAATAAAATGGCTGAATTCCTGTATTCTGAATAAGGACTCTAGTTTTATTCTAAAGAAATGTAAAGAGATTTTTATTGCAGTGTGACTATCCTGAGATTTCCACCACCAAGTTCTTCTCTATTGAATATTTAATATGCAATCAATGAGACCTAATGTACCTGTATGGAACAGTGGGAATATGTGGTTTTATTTGTGATTTTTCTGATAAATTTAGCTTTAACTATTCTGTCAATACAATAAAATGACGAAAAGGTTTTACAGTTAACCTTAAAACAATGATTCAACAAATTGTGGTGCAATCTCATACTGAAGCAATTCAAATGTAAGAAATAAGAAAATATGATCAAGGATACTGAGAAATGTGTCTTATCCAGTCCCAACTAAAGATAAAGAAGTGACCTTTAAAATCTTGCACCATTCATTCACTTCTCTCACAAAATATAAGTTTCAGCAGTGATTCAGTCTGAGAATATTTAGCTGCACTCACTAAATATGAGGTCAAAGATGAGCTCATATGAAAGAGATTCTGTTAGAGAAACATTTTATTTTTTACAGTATTTATGCAAGACCTCCGATCTGTTAAACTGGGATTCGTCCATTCATTTATTCTTTTTTAATGAAGCACTGAAGTCCCTGCTGTTCCTTAAGCGATGTTTCCTTAATAATGTTCTAGTTTCAAAATGTTAAAAGCCTAGTTTTTCTAATGGTTTGATGTACAGAGTGAAATAACACTCTGTACATCAAACCATTAGAGTTTGCAGGAAGAAACATATTGAAGGCTTTGTTGCAGTTTTCAGTTTGGCCTCATGGTGGCAGTGCTGTCTAACTGTTACAGCCACTGAACAAAGAGTGGAGCTCAGTCCTCCACTAAGACCAGTTTTATGTCACAGTTTCACATAAAATGATCCAAACTTTAACATCTTCCTCCTTCAGTCGTTCTCCACCTCTACTCCAAGTTTCATCAGCAGTTGTAGTTTTTGCATAATCTGCCTGACAAAAACAACACTGAAAACATACAGTCAAAACATGTAACAATAACAACAACAACAACAACAACAACAATAATGATAATAATAATAATGATGATAATAATAATAATAATAACAATTCAGTTATCTGCCCTAAAGGAAGTTCAGGCCGACATATTTCTCATATATGGTTTTAAATGCAGAGGTTAATAGTCAGGTTAAAAAGGTCAGAGGTCAGTTTACGCCTATGGATTCTTTCCATATAATCAATTTTTTGTTAGACTTCATGATGGATTGACCCCAACCTGCAACATAAACACTCAGGGTTAATCTGTACTACAGTCAGTGCATAAAAACACATTTTAACTGACTGTGTAGGTCTGAAATGTCCTTTAATGCACTAAACAGGACAAAAATATGATCATGAAAAAGAGCAAACAGATAAAAGATGCGCTTTGCTAATGTTTTGTGACCATTATATTACTTTGTGTCTCTGTCTTGTCCAAAATCAGTTTAAAGAGAAAACAGAGCAGCAAAGAGAAAACAAGACTTTATTGTGTTAAGTGCTGTGAGATGACATATGTTGTGCATTGATGCAATATACACTGATCAGGCATAACATCATGACCACCTGCCTAATACTGTGTTGGTCCCCATTATGCGCTCAAAAATGCTCTGAACCATTGGACATGGACCAGAAGACCTCTCAGGGTGTCTTATGGGGTCTGGAACCAGGATGCTGGCACTGGATCCTTTGGGTACTCTGGCTTGTGCAGTGGGGCCTCTGTCAATCAAACTTGTTCCACTGCATCCTGTTGATGCTTGATCAGAATGAGGTGTAGGAAGTTTGGAGGCCAAATCAACATGTTGGGCCATTGTCATGTTCCTCAACATGTTCCTGATTGGTTGATATTGTTGCCATGTGATGGGGTGCATTTTCCTGCATGGGGGAGGCCAGTGACATTTGGGATTTCCATTTGCATGAGGGAGTGTGTTTGTTGTGGGACAATGTTTATTTGGGTGTCTAAGTCTCATCAACACAGATGTTAAAATCCAAGGTTTTACATCAGAACAGCACATAATACCAGTATGATCAATGTTGTTCACTAGAGAGCAAAAACACTTTTTTAGAGCAGGACATGGGATCTGAAGCTGGCACACTGTTGAAAAGCACTCCTGTTTCATCTCAGCTTAAATCTTCTTCATGTTTAATTCACATACACCAAAGATTCATTTTGTTAAGTGGGCGATTAATTATTTCTCATCTTCAAGCAGAACTCAACTCAAAGGAGACAAAAACTCAACCGTGAGTCCAACTGGCAGGTTTTTATCTTAGTTTCATGAAGTAAACCGTGAAAAACAGCAACAGTCACAGCTGAAACTATGGCAGGACTAGTTATTAATTAACCAGGAGGGACAACAGAAGGACTGATGTGGCTCCTGTAATCCCAGTCTGTATGCTGAGCTGGTTGACCATCATGGCTCCTCTGGTGCATGTTGTGCTGCAGTGAAGAGGTGGGCGGTCAGATCCAGGAGAGCTGAGGACAAAAGAGAGAAAGTTCAGGGTTGGTTTACAGCAGCTAAAGCTTGTAAAGGAAGTTGCAACAATCTTCTTAGCATCCAGAAAGAAAACCATTTTGCAGAAATCAATTATGCCAAGCAGAGCTGCACTGCAGTCAGAGCAAAGAAGGGTTTTCTCTCTTTGGCTGAAGAGGAAATAAACTCCTAAAATTTGTACAAACTACTCCCTGAAGCACAGTGTCCTCTATGGCAACTGACCATATTGACCAGTCTGCAATTCAACCTCTGCAGCAGCCTCATGTTCAGACGGAGAGATCACTGTGTAAAGACAAACAAGCTGAGAGACATTGCTGTGACTGTTTTAGCTCATTGACTCTGATACAAACAGATTTGAAGGCAATAGGATGTCGAGGGCTCGTCATCACTTGTTTTCTGAACTGAAATTCAGTTTTGGGAAGGAATTCTAAGAGTTGCTGGGTCAGATATAGAAGAAGAAGATGATGAAAAGTATAAAGTCTGAAGAAAACACATGTTCAACAGTTCTAAAGCAGGTTATGTGTCAGGCTTGAAAAGGCTTCAGAAACACTGCATTTAGGTTTCTCAATAAGGAATTAGAACATATAAAAGGTGTTTAATTACTATAAATTCCTTACGTATTGTTTTCTTGCCTGCTGCAGACTGTTCTAGTTGTACGTCTTGATTATAGTTTTTAAAAGACTACTTTAATCATCAGTTTTTTTTAGATGAGACAAAAACCCTCCACCTCTAAAATAAAAGACCATCAGTGCAGAAGTCCATCTGCATGTCCTTGTGGTTTGTCAGTTGAGTAATGTATACAGTTCAGTGATCTGCTCCAGGTCATGTTAACTGATTAATTGGTGGATCAGTGGTTAAAGCCTTGGGATGCTGATCAGAAGGTCTTAACCGTTTCAGTTCCAGAGGCCCTAGCGTAGCTGACCCCTGCTCTGACCTCAGCTTCCTGGGATATGCTAAAAGAGAATTTCTTCTTGCAGGATCAAGAGATTATATAAAATAATAAATATATAACAAGGAATTATTGTCACTTAAAACTAGGGAACACTGACAGAATGTGTTATAAATCATGTTTACAGTAAATAAATGTAATTGAAATAGCTTTTGCATTGCATTTTTGTCAAATTAAAGTCTTTATTAAAATGTCATAATTTTAATTTGCTCAATTCACACAAGAACCCTGAAAACTAGATATAATTTTTTATGTTAATGGTTGAAACAGCCTAATGACTCCTCCATCTCTCCTGTTTTTTGTCTTTGTAGGTCAGCAGGACGTTATTGACTGTTTCCTGGTATCAATACAGCAATAGATGGACTGACATACTGCAGCTTTTGAGCTCCGTCTGAACAGATGTTCTTACATATCAGACTGCACACTGCTGCAGACACATTTATCTTTAGTGTTCTGCATTTATTGGACAGCAACAGTTATTTTCCATAGAAGACATATGCTGACAGATTTAACTGATACTTTATTTTAGATAAGTGAAATTTGACTTTTAATAGAGTGTTTATTTCTGCTTTTAGTTAAAAAAAAATATCTCAATACTTTTTTCATTACAGAATAAATATGATTAAGGAAGACACAAAACACATCAGTCATGTAAATAATGTTTAGATTAATGCCATGACTGAACTGTGTTGCAAACAAATTCTTCATCTGTGTAAATATCAGCAAATGTATTTGTCTGCTAATAATAATAACAATTCATAGCTATGACTTTGCCTGGTTATGTGACCTCATATAATTATTATAATATTTCCAGCAACACTTTAAAAAGCAGTAAATTAATCTCACTGCAGTTTAATTTGTACAACACTGGCCTCTAGTGGTCAAACACACTCACTTGGCTCTGGTTTCCAAACATGTTCAGGTTCCTTTCTGACAGAAAAAAAAAATTAAATTATTTCAGTTTAGTGCACTTTAATGTCCATATGTATGAATGAATGAATGAATGAATGAATAGTTTAATTTTGTCCCTCATGGATCAGAAACGTGTTTACAGCACAGTAATACTGACTGTATAAAGATATGAACTGTCTGCATATCCAAAAATATAAATAAAATAAATAAATGTACACAGCTTTACGGAAATATATACAATCATAATCTTATAACAACTAAATCTAATTATGCTTCACTTTATGTCACATATCGTATTCAGTTTGTAAAAAAATTGAGTAAAAAAGCTCCATCTGTAACAGCTTCACTGTGTTCTTCATGTTTACTGTACGAACTCTTCTCTAAACCGTACATTCTTATTTTGAGCATTTGCAAAATTTCTTCTGCAAACATTTTTGTGCTCATAAATCACCACTGTTTGTGAACTCCTGCAGTGAAACATCAGTTAGCTGGTTTCTCTCCTCAATTCAAGTAGTTTAGATGTAGAACCGTAAAAACTTCAGCCACGTGCAGACCGACAGTACTTTAGTACATTTATTATCATAATAAAGTTCAGATGACATTGTCCTTAAAATAATCTGCTAACCTGTGAAACATCAGATGACAAATTAATTAAAAAAAAATAATTAATTAATTAATAAGTCAATAAAAATAAACTATAATCAGATGACTTTAAAATGCAGACTTCAGATACTTAAGCAAGACCAAAAACATCTTATGATTGAATATATTACATTTTTAAAAAGAAAAAAAAATCATAAAAATAAGCTGAAGAATAAAAACTTTAAGAATACAAATACACAATGAGATTTTCCTTATAATGAATATAAATAAATTATAAAGTTAACCTTTTACATGACGTAAAAAAAAAAAAAAAAATTCCTTTCATTTGCTTCCTGCAGTGGAAGCAGATTTTGCCAAACCTCAGGTAACAGCCACTTTTGTTGTCCATTGTAAATTCAGATCAATATTCTTGAATGTGCTGAAACTGCAGATTCTTTGTGTTTGCTACAAGTTTAGTTCTGGACTTCATTCGTCCAGGGAGATGTTCTCTGTGCGCTTTTCCTATTTTCATTCCCTGTCACGATTATTTTACTGCATATGTTTCTTGCATATAAACATACATATCTGAATCTTGTTTGTTCTTTAACATTCCTGCTTTGCGTCTTACTGTCTGTTTATTTATTTATTTATTTTTTTGTGGTTGAACACACTTTTATTATTCCCACAGCTGTTATTAGACATGTAAATGTGTCTGGATGTGAACTGTCTGTTTCAATAAATCTCATGTTAAAGGTCAGGCACAGAAGAAGGCAGTAATATACTCGAGGTTACAGGAAACACTTTGGATCTGCACAAACAGAAAACTCTTTACTAAATGACTCCACAGCTCAGCAGTTTGGCCTCACTGGTTTCCCTCCTCCTCCCAAGTAATGAAAACCCTGATTGGATCGCACTGAGCTGAGCTTCATCATCAATCCTGCCACTGATCAGCGGCCAGCTAATTAATTTAACAGGGTTGAGTGTATCGGACGAAGGTGGTGAGGAAGAGGAGAGGATCCTCTGTGAAATATGGTCCGCTCTGTTTCGTCACACCTCACAAATTTCTGGTTTTACTGCCTGAAGATTGAAGCTGTAGAGCCATAAAATCAGACATTTATCGCCTGCATTTGTACAGTAAACAAACTGACTCGTGATGCAAAGCAAATAAACGTGGTATTGAAGTAATTTTATGCACAAATGTTGGGAACAGAATCCAATAAAACACACAAGGAGGAAAGAAAAACTGCAGAAAGCTCTTGTAAAGTCATTTGTTTCATCAGGTTTTACTTTGCTGCAGCTGAAAATACAGAGGAGAACATCTGAAGCTGCAGTTTCTAATTCGCTGCTGATGAAGATGCTTGTCACTCCTGCAACCTTTTGCTGATAAAATGTCTGTTTACATCAAATTGTGGCCTTTTGCAGCTTTTTTCTGCCTGAACATGAGCGAGCTGTTGGCTGACGACCAACCAGCCTGAGGAGAAGCAGCTTCAGCCTTCAGAGTGCTGCTTACACTGTAAAAAATTCCAAAATGACACACAGGCTGCAGTTTAAACACTAAAATAAATGATAAATATCAGCTGGAGGAGCAGGAAATGTTCTCTCACTGCTAGAATTATGTGTTTGATAAGGAAAAAAGGATTCTTAAAGGCTAAATATGACATTAAATGTTGATTTTTAAGAACCTTTCCGAGTTCTGCTGGGTTCATGTTAGCTCTCAGCTGATCAAGAGTCTTTGCTTTTGTTTCTACAGGAAGGAACTACAATGACACAGCTAGAATTTTTATTCTGCAACAACTCTCTGAGAAAGTTCTGCGAAGTTCTACAAATGTTTTCTGAAAGTGTTTGGTGATACCAATGTTGAACCGTTAAGCTCTATGCTCTCAAAACTTAAAGTTACACCGACAACGTTCTTCCTTTGTTATCATATAACATTGTGGGAACGTTTTATAGATGCTATAATATGTTCCCTCGACATCATTCAGAACACTGCAGCCAGAATGTTCCACTTAAAAGTTGATATATGACAGTAAAGGAACGTTTTATAAAGAACATCTGAGGCCTCGATAACATCTTTAAAACGTTTTCTGAATGTTGCAGTGAGAACATCCTTCCTCTGTTATCTTACAGAAAAACGTTTTATAACATGTTCCCTCATCCCCAAAACGTCCTTAAAACATTGCAGGCAGAATGTTCCACCTTTGTTAATATATCACAGGACAGGAACATTTTATAAAAATCACCTGAGGCCTGGATAACATCTAAAAAACATTTGCTGAATGTTGGTCTGACAGTGTTCCTTCTTTGTTGTCTCAGAACATAATTTGTGTTGAGATGAAATTTGAAAACCTCCTTTGAACATTTGATTAAAACATTTTCTTTAAAAAATCATTAGAACTTGTAGGTGATGTTATGCAATGTTGTGGGAATGTTCCCTGACAGCTGGTTCAATCAGTTACATCACCAAGGCTGGCCTCCCTTGGGAGTGGGAGAGGGCCACACATGCTACGGCATACTAACATAAAGTGGGATTAAAGAATTAGTCTTAATTGCGATTTTTTTATGTGCTGCTAAATGTAACGAAAAGTGAAATTAAAGAGCTCCTGTGTGAAAAGTTGAGTGCAAGGGGTTTGTTTGTTGAGCCAGCTCCAGGCCCTACAGGTGAAGCTGAACTGGGTGATCCAGCTGGTATTTCTCCCACACTCCCAGACCTCCCAGCTCACACTACTATGACTGCAGATGAGCTGATGCTAGCACTGCGTATCAAGGAGGTGGAGGTGAGAAACCGTGAGTTGGAGGTGGAAGCCATGCATTTAAGGGTGAGAGCCCTGGAGATAGAGCAGGTGACTGCTGTAGCTGCCAGTCCTCCACCCTCACAGTCACCCTTCCCAAGGTCTCAGGACAGCTTTAGTGTGAGTAAGCACCATACACTTGTTCCACCTTTCACAGAATCTGAAGTTGATTCATATTTAAATGCATTTGAGCGCATTGCTGCTACTTTACAGTGGCCAAAGAGTGTGTGGCCTCTTCTGTTGCAATGCAAGTTTGTTGGGAAAACCCAAGAAGTGTGCACTTCACTGTCAGTTGAAGATAATCTAGATTATGATACTGTGACAGCCACTGTCCTCCGTGCCTATGGGTTAGTGCCAGAAGCACACGGGCAGTAATTTAGAAGATGTGAAAAAACAGCCAACCAGACATATGTAGAATTTACGAGAGAAAACGGTGATCTGTTGATGCGCCGCTGGTCTCCAAGGTCTGGTTTAAAACATGATGCTGTAATCCAAGTTGTAGTGCCACAGCTATTCCATCTTCAGGTCCTTAGTATGGCACATGATTACATCATGTCTGGTCGTTTAAGAGCCACAAAAACTTACAACCGCATACTCCATTATTTTTCCTGGCCTGGACTTAAGTCAGATGTCATTATATTCTGCCGTTCTTGCCTTACATGTCAAGTCTCTGGTAAACCCAGTCAGGTGATTCCTGCTGCTCCACTAAAACCAGTTCTCGTTGTTGGTGAACCATTTGAGCATGTAATAGTTGACTGTGTTGGCCTGTTGCAAAAATCCAAATCTGGTAACCGGTACATCCTCACTGTCATGTGTACTGCAACTCGTTATCCCGAGGCAGTTCCTCTGCGCACGTTGAAAACCTGTGCCATTGTGAAAGTGCACATTAAGTTTTTCTCCACATTTGGCCGCCCTAAATACATCCAAAGTGTCCAGGGATCTAACTTTATGTCTAAAATCTTTTCCCAGGTCATGTCACAGCTCGGTGTCAAGCATCATACCTCCAGCACTTACCATCCAGAGAGTCAAGGTGCACTGGAAAGGTTCCACCAAACTCTAAGAAGTATGCTGTGAAAATTCTGCTCTGAGTGGGCTGAAGGGTTGCCACTGCTGTTGTTTCTGTGAGGGAAATGGTTCATAAGTCCTTCGGGTTCAGTCCAGTTGATCTAGTTTTTGGCCACACTGTGCGCTGTGAAGGTGAACATTTTGGATCATGTTAGTTCCTTTAGGGAGCGACTGTATCATGCCTGTGATTTGGCCTGTGGGTCATTCACAGACGCCCAATCCAAAATGAAGCCTCATTATGATAAAAAGTCTGTGGCGCGTACATTCCAGTCGGGCGACCATGTCCTGGTTCTGCTGTCGGTTGTCGGTTCTGGTCTGCAGGCAAAGTTTTCTGGTCTGTATTTGGTGGACTGGAAAGTTAGTGAAACAGGTTATGTAATCCCGACACAACATGTTCCCTCATCCCCACAACGTCCTTAAAACATTGCAGGCAGAATGTTTCACCTTTGTTAATATATCACAGGACAGGAACATTTTATAAAAATCACCTGAGGCCTGGATAACATCTAAAAAACATTTGCTGAATGTTGGTCTGACAGTGTTCCTTCTTTGTTGTCTCAGAACATAATTTATGTTGAGATGAAATTTGAAAACCTCCTTTGAACATTTGATTAAAACATTTTCTTTAAAAAATCATTAGAACTTGTAGGTGATGTTATGCAATGTTGTGGGAATGTTCCCTGACAGCTGGTTCAATCAGTTACATCACCAAGGCTGGCCTCCCTTGGGAGTGGGAGAGGGCCACACATGCTACGGCATACTAACATAAAGTGGGATTAAAGAATTAGTCTTAATTGCGATTTTTTTATGTGCTGCTAAATGTAACGAAAAGGGAAATTAAAGAGCTCCTGTGTGAAAAGTTGAGTGCAAGGGGTTTGTTTGTTGAGCCAGCTCCAGCTCCTACAGGTGAAGCTGAACTGGGTGATCCAGCTGGTATTTCTCCCACACTCCCAGACCTCCCAGCTCACACTACTATGACTGCAGAGGAGCTGATGGTAACACTGCGTATCAAGGAGGTGGAGGTGAGAAACCGTGAGTTGGAGGTGGAAGCCATGCATTTAAGGGTGAGAGCCCTGGAGATAGAGCAGGTGACCGCTGTAGCTGCCAGTCCTCCACCCTCACAGTCACCCTTCCCAAGGTCTCAGGACAGCTTTACTGTGAGTAAGCACATAGCACTTGTTCCACCTTTCACAGAATCTGAAGTTGATTCATATTTAAATGCATTTGAGCGCATTGCTGCTACTTTACAGTGGCCAAAGAGTGTGTGGCCTCTTCTGTTGCAATGCAAGTTTGTTGGGAAAACCCAAGAAGTGTGCACTTCACTGTCAGTTGAAGATAATCTAGATTATGATACTGTGACAGCCACTGTCCTCCGTGCCTATGGGTTAGTGCCAGAAGCACACGGGCAGTAATTTAGAAGATGTGAAAAAACAGCCAACCAGACATATGTAGAATTTACGAGAGAAAACGGTGCTCTGTTGATGCGCCGCTGGTCTCCAAGGTCTGGTTTAAAACATGATGCTGTAATCCAAGTTGTAGTGCCACAGCTATTCCATCTTCAGGTCCTTAGTATGGCCCATGATTACATCATGTCTGGTCGTTTAAGAGCCACAAAAACTTACAACCGCATACTCCATTATTTTTTCTGGCCTGGACTTAAGTCAGATGTCATTATATTCTGCCGTTCTTGCCTTACATGTCAAGTCTCTGGTAAACCCAGTCAGGTGATTCCTGCTGCTCCACTAAAACCAGTTCTCGTTGTTGATGTACCGGTTACCAGATTTGGATTTTTGCAACAGGCCAACACAGTCAACTATTACATGCTCAAATGGTTCACCCTCACTGTCATGTGTACTGCAACTCGTTATCCCGAGGCAGTTCCTCTGCGCACGTTGAAAACCTGTGCCATTGTGAAAGTGCTCATTAAGTTTTTCTCCACATTTGGCCACCCTAAATACATCCAAAGTGTCCAGGGATCTAACTTTATGTCTAAAATCTTTTCCCAGGTCATGTCACAGCTCGGTGTCCAGCATCATACCTCCAGCACTTACCATCCAGAGAGTCAAGGTGCACTGGAAAGGTTCCACCAAACTCTAAGAAGTATGCTGTGAAAATTCTGCTCTGAGTGGGATGAAGGGTTGCCACTGCTGTTGTTTCTGTGAGGGAAATGGTTCATAAGTCCTTCGGGTTCAGCCCAGTTGATCTAGTTTTTGGCCACACTGTGCGCTGTGAAGGTGAACATTTTGGACCATGTTAGTTCCTTTAGGGAGCGACTGTATCATGCCTGTGATTTGGCCTGTGGGTCATTCACAGACGCCCAATCCAAAATGAAGCCTCATTATGATAAAAAGTCTGTGGCGCGTACATTCCAGTCGGGCGACCATGTCCTGGTTCTGCTGTCGGTTGTCGGTTCTGGTCTGCAGGCAAAGTTTTCTGGTCTGTATTTGGTGGACTGGAAAGTTAGTGAAACAGGTTATGTAATCCCGACACAACATGTTCCCTCATCCCCACAACGTCCTTAAAACATTGCAGGCAGAATGTTTCACCTTTGTTAATATATCACAGGACAGGAACATTTTATAAAAATCACCTGAGGCCTGGATAACATCTAAAAAACATTTGCTGAATGTTGGTCTGACAGTGTTCCTTCTTTGTTGTCTCAGAACATAATTTGTGTTGAGATGAAATTTGAAAACCTCCTTTGAACATTTGATTAAAACATTTTCTTTAAAAAATCATTAGAACTTGTAGGTGATGTTATGCAATGTTGTGGGAATGTTCCCTGACAGCTGGTTCAATCAGTTACATCACCAAGGCTGGCCTTCCTTGGGAGTGGGAGAGGGCCACACATGCTACGGCATACTAACATAAAGTGGGATTAAAGAATTAGTCTTAATTGCGATTTTTTTATGTGCTGCTAAATGTAACGAAAAGTGAAATTAAAGAGCTCCTGTGTGAAAAGTTGAGTGCAAGGGGTTTGTTTGTTGAGCCAGCTCCAGGCCCTACAGGTGAAGCTGAACTGGGTGATCCAGCTGGTATTTCTCCCACACTCCCAGACCTCCCAGCTCACACTACTATGACTGCAGATGAGCTGATGCTAGCACTGCGTATCAAGGAGGTGGAGGTGAGAAACCGTGAGTTGGAGGTGGAAGCCATGCATTTAAGGGTGAGAGCCCTGGAGATAGAGCAGGTGACTGCTGTAGCTGCCAGTCCTCCACCCTCACAGTCACCCTTCCCAAGGTCTCAGGACAGCTTTAGTGTGAGTAAGCACCATACACTTGTTCCACCTTTCACAGAATCTGAAGTTGATTCATATTTAAATGCATTTGAGCGCATTGCTGCTACTTTACAGTGGCCAAAGAGTGTGTGGCCTCTTCTGTTGCAATGCAAGTTTGTTGGGAAAACCCAAGAAGTGTGCACTTCACTGTCAGTTGAAGATAATCTAGATTATGATACTGTGACAGCCACTGTCCTCCGTGCCTATGGGTTAGTGCCAGAAGCACACGGGCAGTAATTTAGAAGATGTGAAAAAACAGCCAACCAGACATATGTAGAGTTTACGAGAAAAAACGGTGCTCTGTTGATGCGCCGCTGGTCTCTAAGGTCTGGTTTAAAACATGATGCTGTAATCCAAGTTGTAGTGCCACAGCTATTCCATCTTCAGGTCCTTAGTATGGCCCATGATTACATCATGTCTGGTTGTTTAAGAGCCACAAAAACTTACAACCGCATACTCCATTATTTTTTCTGGCCTGGACTTAAGACAGATGTCATTATATTCTGCCGTTCTTGCCTTACATGTCAAGTCTCTGGTAAACCCAGTCAGGTGATTCCTGCTGCTCCACTAAAACCAGTTCTCGTTGTTGATGTACCGGTTACCAGATTTGGATTTTTGCAACAGGCCAACACAGTCAACTATTACATGCTCAAATGGTTCACCCTCACTGTCATGTGTACTGCAACTCGTTATCCCGAGGCAGTTCCTCTGCGCACGTTGAAAACCTGTGCCATTGTGAAAGTGCTCATTAAGTTTTTCTCCACATTTGGCCACCCTAAATACATCCAAAATGTCCAGGGATCTAACTTTATGTCTAAAATCTTTTCCCAGGTCATGTCACAGCTCGGTGTCAAGCATCATACCTCCAGCACTTACCATCCAGAGAGTCAAGGTGCAGTGGAAAGGTTCCACCAAACTCTAAGAAGTATGCTGTGAAAATTCTGTTTTGAGTGGGCTGAAGGGTTGCCACTGCTGTTGTTTCTGTGAGGGAAATGGTTCATAAGTCCTTCGGGTTCAGTCCAGTTGATCTAGTTTTTGGCCACACTGTGCGCTGTGAAGGTGAACATTTTGGATCATGTTAGTTCCTTTAGGGAGCGACTGCATCATGCCTGTGATTTGGCCCGTGGGTCATTCACAGACGCCCAATCCAAAATGAAGCCTCATTATGATAAAAAGTCTGTGGCGCGTACCTTCCAGTCGGGCGACCATGTCCTGGTTCTGTTGTCGGTTGTTCTGGTCTGCAGGCAAAGTTTTCTGGTCCGTATTTGGTGGACCGGAAAGTTAATGAAACAGGTTATGTAATCCCGACACAACATGTTCCCTCATCCCCACGACGTCCTTAAAACATTGCAGGCAGAATGTTCCACCTTTGTTAATATATCACAGGACAGGAACATTTTATAAAAATCACCTGAGGCCTGGATAACATCTAAAAAACATTTGCTGAATGTTGGTCTGACAGTGTTCCTTCTTTGTTGTCTCAGAACATAATTTATGTTGAGATGAAATTTGAAAACCTCCTTTGAACATTTGATTAAAACATTTTCTTTAAAAAATCATTAGAACTTGTAGGTGATGTTATGCAATGTTGTGGGAACGTTCCCTGACAGCTGGCTGAATCAGTTTGGTGACATTTGTTCACAGTAACTGAATCTGACATTTAGTGCAGCAGGACAACTGACAAAATCATCACTGTGTTCAATCAGAGAGGAAAAATTCGGTCACTGCAGTCTTAATGCTACTAAACTGCAATATTGTGTAACTTTAAAGAATTTATTTGGCAAAGAAAACAATAAATAGAGTTTAATGTTTCATATTAGACCAAGAACAACATGTCTGTGCAGGACTAAATTTACCTGTGCAAAACACAAACTCCCACCTGAGGTTAAGATGACGTAAATAGACCTGAAGTATATATAAAAAGCAGGATCAGTAATATCATGCAAACAAACAAACAAAATAAATAAATAAAAGCAGCAGTGATCAGGTTATGAGTCAGAGTCCTCCTCAGAACAGAGACAGTAGATCTGGTATATCTTCTAGACATTCTCAGACTTATCTACTCTCTATTTCTACCTAATAAAGATGCAGCTGAAACATCTGACAGAAAATAACTAAAGTCTCTCAGATCTCAGTGAACACAGTTTTCTGAAAACACCTGAGCTTCCTTCACACAGACTGGAACCCTCTAAAACTCCTTTAAATCTGCAGCTCTGTGTTCCTGATGTAGCCTCAGCTGAATGACCTCCAACTGTAGAGGCCAAACTGATGCAGCAGCTTCTATTCCTTTAATAAGCCTGGGGATTATTTTCAAAATAAAAGTCGGGCTTTTGATTTGTGCACTTCAGTTGGAGGCTCCAGCTTTGGAGAAAACAAACAAGAACAGTCAGATGTTTGCTGATTGTTTAATATTTAAAAATCTGCATTTTGTGAAATGCCCTTAAAAAATGTCAGTCAGCTGAAGGGCTATGTGAAAGTCTGCAGCCGAATATTAACTGATCAATGTGTTTATCAGTATAAACATAGTACACAAACATAGTGCATGTTTAAACTCTCAAACATGATCTTATTTCACACTTATCTGGGCAGATATTTTAGGAAAAATACATTTTTTTTTCATATTTATTACATTAAAGTCTCATGCACTCTACAAAATAAGGCCTGGGCTCCAAAAAAAGAGACAATTTTCAATGAAATTATGTTCAACCAACAAACGTTAGGAGAATTAGCTTTTCCCCTTATTTTTAGATATTTAAGCATTGGCAGCAAAAGCACAAGTGATAGCGGCTCCTCATCTCTGATCATCCTCCTGGATTTAACAGCTGCCTGTGACACAGTCGACCACAAAATCCTCCTCCACCGCCTGCACTCCACACTCCATGTTGTGAGTGTGCTAAACTGGTTCACTTCATACCTGTCTGGAGGAACCGAACATGTCACACTGGGCAAAGCACGGTCACACACTCACAACATCACCTGCGGTGTTACCGAGGGCTCAGTGCTGGGCTCCACCCTCTTCACTCTCTACCTTCTTCTCCTGGGAGATGTCATCAGCAGGCATGGAATATCATTCCACTGCTATGCCAATGACACGCAGCTCTATCTCAGGACAACCCCCACTTCATCTGCTCCCCTGCAATCCTCCACACGAACCACCTGCCTGGAGGAGATAGAGGCGTGGATGAAGCTCAACTTCCTGCAGCTAAACACCCACAAAACAGAAGCCATCATAGTCGGTACACCACATCAGCTCCGTTTTCCCACCGCTACCAGTATCACCTTCTCTGGCCAAAATATCCCCCTTTCCACATCAGTCAACAACCTGGGTGTTAAAATAGACCCTCAACTCACCTTTGACACCCACATCAAGCACTTCTGCAAAACATCTTTCTACCATCTCAAGACCATCGCCAAACTCCGTCCAGCACTCACATCGGCAGATGCAGAGAAGCTTGTCCACGCCTTTGTCTCCTCCAGGCTAGACTACTGCAATACACTCCTCATCGGGATTCCTACCAAGAGCATCCACAAGCTTCAGTCCATCCAGAACAGCTCTGCTAGGATCCTGATGAGGGTGCAAAATTATGACCATATTACCCCCATCCTAAAATCCCTCCACTGGCTTTCTAAAACCCCCCAAAACCAAACTCTCTTCGATGGGAGACCAGGTTTCCTGCTCAGCTACCCCTCGTCTGTGGAATGCCCTCCCTGATCATCTGTGGGCAGTTTTAAAACCCATCTTTTTCCAAGGTATATGCTTCATCCTGGCTGTGTCGTTCTGCTCTTTATATCTATTGTGTTAGTGTTTTTTTTGTGGGCATTTTTGGTATGTTTTTTTGAATCTGTAGCACTTTGAGATTTTATTTTAAATGTAAAATGCATTACAAATAAAATGTATTATTATTTATTATTATTAAGTCTTTAAGTTGATTACTCATAAAATGAAGTTGTTCCAATAAGTTTTCCAATATTATTATCATTTTTTTGGTGTGTGTGTTTTATGTACTTAATTACCATAATCGTGAACTCAAGCTTTATAGTTGATAACCCTTTTCAAAGTGAAGTTTATCCAGTTAGCTTTTCTTAAGTAGCTTTAGGCTTTTTCATGTTTTTGCTCATGTGTCAGCTTTAAAGAAATTGTTGATCCGCTTCTAAACTGCAGTGTGTATTTTAACACATGATATTGACATCCTGAAAGCAAAAACAACACAAATTAAATCTTCCTGCACAATAATGAATTAACGTGACAACTCCTCTCTACCTGAGCAGATTAGTCGAATGAAACTTTATCACTTTTATCCACTAATGTGTTGAACTAAACGAGACAATTGGACATTTTTTTCAAATGAAACCTCAAGATGAAATTACTTGATGCAGAAACATGAGTTTAAATTACACAACATCTTAAATTGATGTAACATTATTATGTTAACATTCAAAATAATGTTTCTCAACTTAAAAGGTTTATGTAAACAGCCAATTAGAATTCCTATCTTGCAGTTATGTATTTCATTAAGTGCTGAGAACAAGTCCCTTGAAGTAGTTTTTAGAGTCTGAGCTGCACATCTTAAATAAACTGTAAATCAATAGAAAACATGAGCAGCATACGTCTTTTAAACCTGTCATATGAACACAAATGCACTCAGTTAGTTTTTCTTTTTTTTGCCTTTCTAACCTCCTGATGGTGCCACTTTGTTAATTAATTACTTTCCCTCACTAATAAATCACTGAGGCTGATGAGCTTAAACCAGGAAGTGAAAATCCATCCATCAGCATCATTATATTGAGTCTTTTAAAGAGGCTGTTTTTGAGAATCAGTCTTAAACTTGAACTGAGCCACGTTTATTTTAAACATTCTGTGCTGCTATTCTGGACATCAGTGGCTTAAAACAGTCATAAATGAATAATGATGAATGAGGACTTCAGATTTTCTTCTTCTTTCCGTCTGAGCTGCTAGTTAAACACTGAGTGGGAGAGAAGAAGAAGAAGTGAAGGAGGAAGGGGAAGAAGAAGAGTCTGATGAAGGTGTGAACTGCAGCACTGAAGCTGCTGCTGCAGGACGAAGAGCTGCTGAGTCATGAGAAGCTCGACTGGAGCTGCGAGGAAGAAGGACGACCGACAACTTCAGCTGCTAATTTAATTATTGATCGGAGGAGGCAGTTTGTACTGGGCTACTACAAATAATACATAAAGAAACGTCCCTGCAGCTCACTGAGGCCATGTGAAGGTGATGAGAGTGAAGTGGCTCAAACACAGATCTCAGAATCTACTGATTTAATTCAGTGCAAATGTTGATTAACAGGGACAGTGTTGGTTATTGTCAGTGTAACAGTACAGTGAAGCTTTAACGGCCTGTTCTGGTACATTGTGTTTCTCAGCTGAACATATTCAATGTTCTGCAGCATGTAAAACTTTTAAAAGCCCAGATTTACCTCTTCAGCCTACATCAACACCTGTCAGTCAGTGTAATAGTTTTAGTAAACAACATCATCTTCCAGTGTTTTCAGCTTTTGTTCACACTTGCATCATTTATCAGTTAAAGTTAAATTTCAACTGGGTTTACAGTCAAACACACCTTTATGCTATTAGTCTTATAACTCTGTCATTTTATTATGTTTACAAACCAACAGTCTTACTCCTGTACACTACATCATATGTGCAATTCCTACTCAGGGTATTTGTTTTTTTTTCTTTTTACAAAGTGCTTTTAGGAATGTGCAATTATTTTATTCTTATAATGTATATTATATACTTTTATTTTTTACCTTTTTAAAATATTTACATATAAAGCTGACTTGAAAAACGCACAAAGAATCCCAGTGTACCTATACTATAATGTACCCATGCAAATAGCAATAAAATTCTATTCTATTCTATTCTATTCTATTCTATTCTATCATGTGACCAAACTGCACTACTGGGATTCATATTCGGTGTTTCTGCAGAGGTGGGAAACCATTTAGCTTCTGAGTTTGATCCAGATCGATCAGGAACACGCTGCAGCCTTTAGAGATGCCTCTTTATGTGTTAACACTACTTAATGGAGGACAAAAACTACTCAGATGCTTTCTAAAGCTGAACTGAACCTTAGATGAGGCTTTAAACAAATTAAAAGGGTATGGTGCAGAGTTACTGTCTCTTTCTGTGTCTGTTAGTGATATTTAGTAGTTCATTTAGGTGTGCATTTTTGCAAATAAAAGGTGAAGCTATATTTTGGTTAAAAAGTTCTATGATTAAAATGACATATTTAGATGACTGCCAGAAAAACAAGTGTTTTCTGGTCATTTTCAGGTTGTTGATTGATCAGGTTGTAGACTTCACTGTTTTGGTACTGTCAGCCTTGTTACTCCTTTACCATAAAATACAGGTCTAAAGGGTCAGTTAGGAAGACGTCCTCCAGGAATATCTTATGAGTTATTAGATGTTCCTTCTGCAACCTCTGATCTGAATTAAGCTGCTAAAGGCAGAGCCAGCCCTACTCAATGAGGTACCCTAGGTGAGATTTTATATGGCGCACCCGTCCATCGGTGATTTACATACATTTACAAAAGAAATTGAATAGCATTGTTTTGTATTAATATTAATTGGGCATTGCTTTACATTTGAATCAATGTGAGCATTTCCATTTTAAGACTTAATAGTAATAACTAGCTTTAATATAATTATATTGAAGGTGAATTTTTTTCCCGATTTTGTGGCGCCCCCTGGAGGCCACGGTGCCCTCGGCATTTGCCTATAATGGGCAAATGCTGAAGGCTCTGGTTCTTCAGGAACCCTACAAGCAAACAGTGATTCCTTAAATATCCCCAGAGTTCCTCAAGGATCCACCACAACTCTTCTGAGAGAGTACATTAGAACAGACAAAACTAACGCTGGCTCTACAGAGGGCCTTTAACATTTTTAGTGACCACTGTTGAATCTCCCACACATTTGAAAGTCAGCAGAGAGACGAAAGGAAAATCATTCACTTTAGCCCAGACTGATCCTGCTGCTCAGTGTTAAAACCTTCCAACATTATTCTATAATTTTGTACAGCAACATCTATCAGCACAGCGCTGAAGAATGGTCTGACTGCACCTCATTAACATTCTGCTATAGAGGGAGAATAAAGCTCTCTCATGTTTGTGATTCTTTAAACCAATCACAGTCATTGTGGGCGGGGCTAAGCCCAGGCTGCAGCAATGGTGTCCTGGCAAAGTAGTGATGGAGGGATTGCTTTGGTTTTGCACACAGGAATGCGATCGCTGTTATAAAAAAATTGATGATTTAACAGAAAACACATGTAAAGTTGCCTTATTTCATGATTCATATCTTCAAAGCTTGACATTTTTAGTGTTTTAGTTGTTGATTGGAGGGTGTTGTTGTTATTTACTGTAAAAAAGTTGGACTAACATGTAAGAAGAGGAGAAAAATGCATGAAATATGTTGCAAAGATGGCAGATTTATACCTGAAGTGAGTCAGACTAAGTGTTAATAGAATTTACAACTTTAACACACCAACCTCAACATTAGAAAATCTTCATTTAATGGCTTTTTAATTGCATTTCACTGTACAAGTGTTTGTGTTACTGTAGTATAAATGCAACCTCAGTGTATCTGTATATTGATTATTGACACAAACTATTTGCACTAAAAGCAATTAAAAAAAACTGTAAAAGCAAAAAAATCATTTTCAACAGCAGAATTGTGCATCAGAGTAACTTACTGCTATCACTGTATTAATATGGAGGTAAAAACGGCATTCTGAACAAGCTTAACCTCATGTGACACACAAAAGTAAAAACTCTGCATATCAAACAGGACATTAAGCTGCTTCCTCTCCTGTGAGGAGCCTCTGAGAGTTTCACTCACCGGAGAAACTCTCCCAGATGCTCTTGAAGTTGCCAAAGCATGATAATTAGATAAACAGGAGAAAGGTCAGTGGATCTGAAGTGCCGAGGAAAAGGCCGAGCAGCTGTCTCTCTTTGAAGAGGCTAAACGTTCTTACATAAGTAGTACAAGAATCTAACGCCGCTGATTTGTACAGAAAGTCGATGCAGGAGGGAAGTTTTTCTTTTTTCAACACGGTAAAAAAAATGTTTCAGATTCAAAGCAGTGCTCGGCTGACGTCAGCTTGGCCTTTCCACTGAAATGTCGCTGTGTTGTTTCAGACGACGCCACACGGCCTGCTTCCCCTCATCTGTTGACAGAATGACGACACCCACACTGCAGGAATAGATGCATAGTTTATCATATCATACCAGTAACTTCTCAAGGCTACATTGTAAAAGGAAAAACAGTCAAGTAGATTTTTTAGGGGCCTGTAGCCTAAATTATGAACAGGAGGTGAACAAACCGTGTCATCTAGAAGAGGTATAAGAGTATTTATGCTCATTGTGTGAGGCGATGCAGGACAAAAAAGTTGCTCTAAAAAGGTACAATTGCTTCAACTACTGAGAGTAATACGGAGTGATCGCCTTGCATTTCATACAGCTACGAGCTAGATCACAATTTAGGCTACTTCTGCTACAGTACAGTTAAAGTTCCTCTAGATACCTGAATAAAAACAGCATCGTCCTGCTGTGGAAACAAACTAAAGAGTCAGTTTTCCTCTATAGGCATGAAAAAGAAGAAGTCTCCGTTAGTGCAGAGCTGTGGATCAGAGTGTCCTGGAGGGGTTTTCTTGGGGGTTTTTTTGCAGGCGGGTGCAGAATCTTTGGGGTTTAAGGGGCTTTTTCAGGGGTTTCAGGCATTCATAAGGATATTTCTTTTTAGTTTTTGAGGGTGCAACTGTTTCTAAGGAGGGTTTTCTTCTTGTTAAGGTCAGTATGTTCCCTAAAACTGAAAGAAAACAAGGCGGACTCATGGGGTTTAAGTGTCTGGAAGTGGGTTTTTGTGACTTGTTAAGTGTTTCTCTGACTTCTTGAAGAGGCAGGAATGACGTATTTAAGAGCTAAATTAAACAGATCAGTGAGCGGACACACTGGGCACAGATTCTGCTTGAAGTAAATCAGATTTAAGCTCCTTCTGCATTCATCGAAAGTTGTATAAAGGTTGGACAGCCCACCTGAATGTCTGAACAAAGTGTCTGCAGTCGAATTGCATTGTGGGTAATGAAGGAAGCAGAGGTGTGAGACTGAAGAAGAAGGTGTGAAATAAAGCAGATGATATCTCTGGTTCTGCTGCATTCAGCCTGATCCATTTAAAAACCGCTAAATATATGATGTTCTTATACAAGTAAAGACATCCTGGTCACATTTCTTATTGAAGTGTTTCAATAGCGGGTTGATTTTGATGATTACTTCCATCACTTTTGATTAATCATGTAACTGTGGGTCACATGTTCCCAGAGCTGCAGCTTGTGTTTGTTTAGTCCAAAAGTATTCAATTAAAAGTCACATAAGTCATAAAAACAGCAAATCCTGACATGTGAGAAGCTTCGCCACACAAGGTTGGACTATTCGGTTTAATAGAGAACTTGTGCAATCATTAAAATCACCAACTAACCTGTGCACTTCTGTAAAAGCATTAGAAATCTGTACAAATGTGATGCTGTTGTGTAGTTGTGAGAGTGACATCTGTACAGAGGAGGATCCTGCAGGAAGCTTTGAGTCTCTGCATCTTCAGGGAGATTTAAACAGTGAATCTGAACTGAGTTGTGTTTACCTGCAGGATGAGTGTGAGGCCTATTGCCTGTCTGTGCCCAGCAGCCCGGTGAGTTATGGGATGAATTTATGACTCTGAGGAGAACAGCACACACAGAGAAACATCCAGGAACAAGAAAAACCCTCAAACCTCCCTTCGTGTGTGTTTCTAAGGCTTCTTCTTATTGGCTAAATAAAGCAGTGGAACAGTGAAACCCCTCAGGACAGAGTGTTGGGTTAAATAAAGAGTCTCCCTCCTCCCCACCTGCCTCCTGCTGCGGAACATGATGCAGCCCGGCAGCAGCTGCCCCTCTGTCCGCCCTCAGGATCCCAAACTCCGGCTGCGGTCATGTCCCTGCTTGCGTCCTCGCCTCCATCCGTCCTTCTGTCTGTCCGTCCTGCAGCTCCTGTCAGGTGTGTGCAGTCACCTGTGTAATGTGCGCGTGTGTAGTCATCCGAGCCGGGGCGGGCAGTCGGTGCGGTTCGGTGCGTCGGTGCTGGTGATGTTGCGCGGCTCGTCCGGTGTCCAGAAGAACACATAGTAGATGACCAGGATGAAGGCGGCCACGGACACGCAGAGGAAATAGGCGATCGCCATGGCCACTTTCACCCAAATCTTAGTTGACATGTTGGCGTGTTTGGCCCGCAGCTCTCCGGGGTAGCTCGGCCTCCGGTTCATGTCCCCGTTCAGCTTCTCCGCCGTGATGCTCACCTGCCTGCCTGCCGCTTTCATCTCGGTGTTAAAATCTTATCCGGTGATTCTCCCTGGTGTGTGCTCATCTGAGTCCGAGCAGCAGAGACCGCTGCCCCCCTTCTCGCTCCGCTCCTCCGGTCCCGGTGCAGGATCCGGTCCAAACCGCAGGCAACTGCTCGAGTCCCGCCGCGTTCTCCGGTGCCGTGTCCGCGGGATGCTGGAGCTCTGTGACCCTCCGAGTCCTCGGTGCGCACCGGGCAAACTGAACTCAAGGAGGCTTCATCAGCTGGACGGGACCGCTGTCAAGTTGCTGCGAGTTAAAGGAAGTACTTCCTGTACAGACTCTCAAAATAAAAGTACAGGCTTGCATCAAGTCGTTCTAGCCCCACAGTGTATTTTTACACACATTAATCTTTAGATCATAATGCATACACTGTCTTACAGTTTTCTTCAGTGTTCTTTATATATCTGCTTTGGTTTCTACCAACATTTTTGTTTTTGTGGTCCAACTTGTCAAACCTGATTAATCAGTTGTGAAAACTTCAATGAAAATAACTTTTTTCATTTTTGTTATCAAGAAATGTCATATTACATTTTGTTTTTGATGTTTAGTTTTGTATTTTTGTGACATGCTGCTACATATGGTTCAGAAAAATATCACTAAATGACTGCATCATCATTTATTTTGTTAATGTGAGCTTATATATGGGACTTTAAATGACAGCTTCATTTTTACTTTACATTTGAATGATGATTATCTTATAATCAGAGATTATTTGACCTACTTTTCCAATATTTTAATTCTGAATCAATGATATGATGAAAAGTAACTCATTATCTTTAACAGTTCCTGAGATAAAGTTGTTCAAACTGCCTCAAATTTTAATGTGAGAAAAAAATTGTTTAAAGTGGGTTGACAGGCACTTTTTGAAAAAGAAAAAAATATTTGATATATCAATCTAAAATTTTACAAACATATTTATAAATATCCATATTTCATGCTATAAAATTTAGAGCAAATCAGAGATGGTCAAGCAGAATCTGATCATTTAAAATGGACTGACTCACATGAAAAAAGATTTAATACAGTGAAGTAAACCTAGAAATGAAAACTATGCAGGGATTTTTCTGTACAATTTAAGAGTGAACTGATCCTTTTTTAAAAGCATCCAATTCAGGTAGTTCAGTAAAAAATATGATGCAATAAAAAATTCTAAGAACCACGTCCTACTCGCTGGTTAAGTAGGACTGAGGTTGCGACATAAATATACAGATTTAGATAGGCTTTGTCACAGTAATTGAGGCATTAACTGTGTCTTGTGTAATTTAAAATAAGAGTTAATGTTGCTTATCCATACGTCATTACATGTGAAAGTGAGACTAAGAGAAGAGACCTGCATTTTCCTAGATTAGTAGGTGACAAGGCTGAACGGGGGAACAAATCCGCTCTTATTTTGAAGGAGTCTTCGCCGTGGTTGCTGCTCTGCTGCTGGTGTTTCTGTCCAACTTTGCGCAGCTCCGGACGAGGAGGAGCTCAAAGTACGCAACACCCGTGGATTGGGTCATAGTTTGAGACAAACGTCCCGCAGCAGAAGATGCAGCGTTTCTACTCGCATCGAATCCTGCAGAAGCTGCACAGCGGCGGGTCGCCGGAGCGCAGAAGAGACACAGGAAAAGCAGAAAAAAACCGAAGCTCCAGATGAGTCACAGGCAGCAGCAGCCATTAGATGTTGGGGCTGAGCTGAGTGGGAGGATTTCTAACCCCCATTATGTTCTGCTAACAGGAGATGAAAAGAGGAACCAAGAGCCATTCTTCTTCCTGTCCTGCAGCTACAAGGTCACCAGAGTGAAACAGAGCAGCAGCACTCTGGATATCCAGGAGCAGAAAACCTTTGCAGGGACACACATTCATGTGTCTTTGTGCTGCACGGATAAAGGAGCTGCTGGGTTATTGGCTCAGAAAAGAGGAGCAGATTATTTAACTCAGAGAAATACATTTATTGGCTAAATGAGAAAAAACAGACAAAGCAGCTGTGTGCTTTACATTTCATATCTGGGAGCACAGCTGGACAAACATGTGGACTCTTCCTCTCTGATGCTGGACAGTCATTTCATCGATGGCTTTGACGACATTAAAAAAAGCTACAATTTTAGATTCATACTAGCTCTGATAAATTGTACGAAAACAGCCGAACACCACTCCAAAAGAAACAAAAGAAAAAAAGGCAAAGCTTGTTAATTCTCCGAGCATGTATCAAACAGGAAGACACAGTAGAAATGGATGAAATGTCTGCAACCTTAAATACAATCTGTCATCAGAGCTAATAAAAAACAAAGAAAACCCTCCGAGCCCCATAAAAGTCAAGAGTTGAGGGTATATTTCACATGAACAAGCAGAAAAAGAGTCAGAAAAAAGGTGAAACTGATTAAAACTCAGACAAACTCATCCACAATCCAACCGACTTCCTGCAGCCTCATAATGGAAACGGACCAGTTCTGGACCAGAAACACGAGAGGAGACGGTGGGGAATTAAACTACGGGACTTAAATGTGCACCAAGTGGAGCTAAAAGTCGATCCACAGCTGCTAAACAGACCAAATTAATCCAAAATAAGAGTTTCTCATCGACTTAAATCTCTAGAAAAAAACTCCTTGAAGTTCATTCCAGCTTCAGTAAGATCCATTGTAGATGTGGGGCTCGTGTTTTTTCTCCCTTTGCATGTTTAAATGCCAGAAATTAAGGAACTAATGTCGATCCTTCATTAAATTTCTACTTCCAGCCCCCTGACTGTGCTGTTCAGCTAATTTAATTGAGGCTAATCAATAAAATTAGCTCATATAACTTGCTAAATGTGGTATTTGAAGTGTTTGGGCTTTGTTAAAAATGCTAGTAATAATGATAATTAATTAGCCTGACAGTGGTGGATGGACAGGAGTAGGAGGATTTAACAGATGGTATAAAGAATAAAGAAGTACAGTGGGACAGTTTGTGTATTATCTTCAGTGTGGACGGTAAAACGGATGCTTTACACCTGATTACATCGACAAAAAAGTGAAATTAAGATGTGAACAAACAGATTCACTGTAACCAGATTCACAAGTCCATAGTCTTCACTTACTGAAACCAGAAACCTAATTCAAAGACTCCTCAAAGAGCTCGACAGGCTGCGTTTAGCACAAACACCCAACTGTGGAATGTTCATTTCCATTTAAAAAGCTGTACATATTGCAGTTTTCCTTCCCCCCCCAGATGCATCACAAAGACATTAAAGTGTCCCATTAGTCCTCGAACGCCACAGATGGTTCAAAGATTCCAGGATACAAAGCACAAACTGAAGCCCTTAATCCGCTGAGGTACGAGACAAGGGTTTCATTCCAAACAAGAAAACAGAGTGAGAGTCCATTACTCTCCAGAAACGGCTGCTGAAATGATAGAAACTGAATGTAAAACTGAAAACAATCGATATTTTACTTATCTTTAAGCATGTTTTTTGGAATGAAACCCTTGTTTGTAAAAACAAACTGTAAATTTAGGAGGCAGTGTGTCAGACATTCCTGTAAAACCTCAGATGACTCACAACCCAACAGAACCATAAAATGGTTTGCGTCATTATTATTATTATTATGACACAGAAATAGAACAGAAACAGAGCGACTGCTTTAACAACAAGATTGGTATTTAGATTGATTTTAAACCTAAGAGGAGGTTTGATTGGTCTCATGATGTCAAAATGCTCTTAAACAAGGCGTTTCTGCTTCTGCTCGGTTAAATGTGTGCTAATTAAATAATCTTTTCCTCTTGAACAGCCAACTCTGGATTTAAATGTAACCGACATGATCAGTGAAGCAGTTTAGTCCCATAAACTCACTGCTCTGGGTCTCAGACTTTCTAAATTCAGCATTTCTCAAAATCTGCAATCAGTTTTACATTATTATACAACAAGATCTAGTTTTTGTTCATTGTGCTTCCACACAATAACATGGACCCCAGAAAAAATCTCATAATAGACAACGTTTAGGTGGAGTTTCAACTGTAAAATTGAATTAAATCATGCGCAAATGTACAATTGATAAAGTAAAACAGCCAACACTTTTCAAAATGTATCATTTGTTGAATCTTTTTCAGAGGTTTGTGTTAAAAACAGGCTAAAAGAACCTCCAGTTCCTTGGACTTCACGACTAATGAAAGGCGAGATCACTGTGATGGAACCATCCAAGATGGCTGCCATAAACTCTCACAATGGAAGATTAAAACTGCAACAAAACGTAACTGATCACCTCAGTTCAGGTTTTAAAAGATAGGAGAAATCTGCAGGTTTAGAGTAGAAAAGAGGAGAGTTAGTCAGCCTCTGTAGCTGCTACAGCTAGCGGAATCTCCAAACCAAATTGTATTGTGGGTAATGTAGGCACCAGGTTTTGACTGTTACGAGTGTGTGAATTAAAAAAGTAGAAATGTTTTGCACTGATTTTGATCCGTTTTCATTTCAACATGTAAATTAAAAGTCCAAAAACAGTAAAAATGTGGAATGCTAAATTAGCCGAGTTATCCTTTAAATGCAGGCTTCTAGTACATCTGTGAGTGTGATGTGTTTACAACAGGGCAGAGGCTGGTTAGCTCACTTTTTTCTCAGGCTGAGAATCAAATCGCTGATAGAGGGATCATTTTTTCAAACCAAATCTAGCACAGAAATGAGCCACATGTGTTTCTGAAGCAGCCATGACGAAAAACCATCAGATCCTGTCACTAAAAGTGATGTGGACCAACAAAGTAAGAGTCAGACTTTGGTGTTGTGACATTTTTCTCAGGTTTGGTCGGACTCAGCACCGCTCAGGGCTGCAAAACATGTTACTAACATCATGTAAACCACTGCTCTTAACTCACAGATGGGTTATTTCCGAGGGATTAAATGACTTATTCCAGACTTCTGTGAGGGTGTGAGGCCTGTGAAGAGATTTTTTCTACACATGAACAAAAACAAATCATGCTTCGTCCATTTTGTCAGTGCAGAAGCTTTGACTGACATTTGCTTTTGATATTTCATTACTAAACACAGTGAGGTGAAACACTGTTAGACTTAAAAAACAGCTCAGAGCGCTAAAAAGAGGTTGGTCCATGGAGGCAATGCACAGTTCCTCCTCCTCCTCAGGTTCAAGTCATTATTTCTCTTTTTTAAATTCAGATATGTGATCCAGTGATGAGTAGTGTGAAGCTCTTCATCCTCCTCCATCCTCCTCAGAAGTGAGTCCGTTTGTTCAGCTTCAGCCTGTTGATACAAACACAGTGGTGGTGCAGGACGTCACACACTCTGGAAAATGTGTGTGCTGTCTTTGTATATTAAAGCTTCTCTTCTCCAAAGCACTTCACAGTAACACAAGTGTGCAGACTTTCACTGCTGCCGTCACTCTGCACATTCAGCTCCTCTGCAGCGGGATGTGAAGAACTATCACATTTACAGTGACTGATAATCAATCCTCAATCATGCAGCTGCAAAAACAGCTCCAATGCCAGATGTATAGCAACACACTGTGGTCTGTAAGTCAGTGTTTAGCTCCTAAATGTTGCAAGGCTTGGAGATGTGAAGACAAGCAAGCACTAATCAACACTATTTACTGGCTCAATAATACATTAAGCTTCCTGTCATAAGGAACAAATGTTCAGACGCAGTGAGATTTACAGCCACGAGATTTGTGTCCGGACTTATTACACTTTTTCACGACGGATTAATCACTGAGTTTGTTCCTTCAAGCAAAAATGTAAACTGTTTGTTGGGAGGTTTCAGTGTTTTCCTCTGTTTTTTATCATCACAAATTTGGTCGGACAAAACATTTTGGGCTCTGGAGGTTGTGATGGGAGTTTTTCCAGTTTATTTTGACATTTTGCAAAGTGTGCTGTTGAGAAAGATTCATACCTATAAATTAAACTACAACCAACAGTCGGCTAATTTAGATTAGCACCTCCCTGCACCCCTAATGATGACCAATTAACACGCTATATTCTGTCTCATCTATTAGTGCTCTGTAAAAATTCTAAACTGATCTAGATCCTAAGATTGGTTCATATTAAACATACAAACATGAATGCATCAGTCTTCATGTATCTCCCACAAATGTCAAAGTCTGCACTAATAAACTCAAATATGAATCAATAAAACTGCATGATAACTTGTTTTGTGCCACTGAATATGCTAAGTGTATATGAAAGTTACTCTAAATTACAAACTAACGTCACTATGCGCTCTGGTTCTTTGGAAACAGATTCATATTCTTCAGTGAAAAAGAACCTGTGAAACTAACTTTTCTCATTATGCTTTATTTTCTGCATTTGCACTCCCTGCAAATTTACTGCGACACTTTGTGAATTTTAACAGCACTGTTTGCTGGTTCTTGAGTGATTTACGTAATTCGCCTCCGTCCAGTCCGACTCTTCGCTGTGGAGCCTCAGAAACATCACAAGATTTAATTGAATCAGACTTCAAACGGCCTCCCTCCTATCTGCGCTATCATCTGTCCAGCAGCCTGTAGCTCATTTCCTCTCAAAAGGCTTTTAAGACCTTAATTGTGCCTCTAATTTCCCTGGTTTCCTGATCTCCACCCCGACACCGACGCACACAATAACACCGACGCACACACAGTGAGCTCATCTGACTCCTGAGTCATTATGAGTGTAAATGCAATCAGCTTTTTACACCAAAAAACAAAGGAAGGATGGCAGAAATCGCTCCGTAAACTCAAAATGTGTGCAGGTTTTGATCAAAAATATCAACATGTCTTGGATGAAAGTACAAAAAACAGACTCAAATGGACCAATAATTTGGAAGTAAAGGACACGTTAAAGCACAATAAGGCACAAGCAACTAACAGTTTTCACTGTCGACTCATCTGCTGATTGTTTTAACTATTAATCGACTGCTTGCTCTAAAAAATGTCAGGAAATAGATAAAAATGTTCCATCACGACGTCTCAGAGCTCATTAAAATCTTCAGATGTTTCAGTTTACTATTCTTATACAACAGAAAAAAAGCATCAAATCCTCAACGTGGCGACACTAAAGCCACGAATGTTTGACCTTGTAGTTTAAAAATCGATTGTAATTGACTATAAAATGAACCAAGGATTCATTTGCTCATCTCATTTGTTCTTTTTGCTACGATGCCGCTTGTTTTTCATGACTGAGGTATAAAAACTTTAAATTGGAGAAGCTGAAGCCATGAATGTTTGACCTTTTGACGATAAAATTAACAGAGGATTCATTTTCTCAACTAATTTGAGCTTCTTGCTGCAGCTGCTGTTATAAAAAGTCCAAATAAACACAGTCCAACTTTGTTTTTTATGACTGAGGTATTAAAACTACTTCCTTCTAACCTCTTTTTGACCTTTTTTAACAGAAAACTAAATATACTGGGATGGTCACAAATTACCATAATGTAATTACTGCTCTTCATAATGTAAGAAAAGATTTCATTTGTTTTTCAAAAAAGACCTTCATAATAATTCAGAATTTTACAGCTGAAGACATAAAGGATTCAGTTCTCCACAACTTTCCATTTTAAAATTTTACCGTTTTCTTTTTATGGGATTTAAGTAGCACTTTCTTACTTTTAATTTGGTTTTCACACTATATCAGCCTAAAAACTTTAAACTGAGTGTTTATTGTTTAAACTTTACCATTATCCAAAGTGATTATCCCACAGTCACAATCTAAGTGGCTGTAGGAAGACGACTAATGACAGACTCCCTCCAGTCTGCGGTTTATTCACTCAGCTCACTTTTAAATCGCCGTGTGCAGAAAGCAGAAGGACGAATGGCTCAGAGGGACACTGTGGCTCAATGAGGAGAGAAAAACATTGATTCTAACCAGAGTGAATGATTCCCGTCGCTGGCTCACATGCTGGAAACATGCACTCTAATGATTCGTGGTACCATGAAGTGCTTCGGATCAAAGTGCTCATATAAGTGGTGAGATCATGACTTCTGCCTTCTGACTCAGTGTGATGCTGCATCCAGTAATGCAGCAGCAAGACGTCTTTACGTTAGAAGGACGACTTTAAGAGCAGCACGCGGTCATGTTCAAACAAACAGAGAAGAACAACAAACACTTTAAATCAGCGGGAGCATTAACATGATCAGTGAAGCTGTGCAGAGAAACCAGGTTATGAAGCAGGAAGCTGAAGGTTTGCTGCATTCATGGCAAGAAGGAACCATCAGAGCTCATTACAGCCAAGTGTCCAATTTTACTATATATATATACAGTATTTACTGTGTATATCATAACCATAATTCACCAAGATTAAGATGTGCTCCACTATTCTTACTACCGTACTACAAAGAAAATGCCACAAAAAGATTTCATGTTAGAATACATTGTGTGTCAGAATGTTACAGACTTCAGCACACTGTCTAAATAAAATGTATTTGTTAAACGAAGGCAAGAAATCCAAAATATCATTTTACTCAATGGCAATTTTTAAATTTTTTCAATAGCACAAGTTAGGAAACAGTCCATATTGTAACAATTATAACTGTATCCGCAAAACAGTTTACATTTAAATGGGTAAATTGGGGTTTTTATCTATTGGGATTCACACCTTTCTATAGCAAATAAGTTCATTTCTGCAAGTTAGAGATAATGTGTGGGAAAATATCTGTGATTTTTTTGACAGATATTGGGATTTGATTTGTGATATTTAAAACAGGTTGAGCATTACTGCATTAGATACCATCAAAAAAGTGACTGTCACATAATAAATGAATTTGCAAAACCATTGACATGACAGCTTAAATCCTGGGTAACGTGCTGCAAAATGTGCATCATAATTTGCAGGATTTTCAAGTTGCAAATTGCAATTTTGATTTTAACTTGATAAATTTTTCAAACTCTTCGGCATTCTCATCACTTGTTGTCAACTTTTGTCAAGAGTTTCTTTGTCCCAATATATAGCATGCCAAAAGAGCTATGCCCCAGTGGTATGTCCTACTTGTATGCATACTGCATGTGTTACTATGCACTTTGTAAGATTAGATGGAGCACGTACTGAGAGGAACAAGAGAAAACACGCAATTTAGCCGTTTTCCTTCTTGTTCGGTATTTTAGCATGCTGACATGCTAATATTTACTAATTAGGACGTAGCATAAAGCACAGCTGAAGTTGATGGGAACGCCGATAAAAAAACTACTGATAGAATTACTTTTTGACCCAGTGTGGGCATTAGAACAACAAAGTTTAACAGCAATCTATCAGCTTTTGCTGCTAAAGGAACATTCAGGGTTAAGTATTATGACAGTACAAGTCAAAATATTTCAAATCTAAATAGTAGTAGCAGAGGAAAAGACACCAGAGTTATTAGGATTCAGTGGCATATTTTTAGAAAATGACATGTCAGTCAGTCTAATGATGGACCAACCAACAGTCCCTTAAGCTACACTGCAAGCAAGGCTAAAAACAACTTGTGATTGTTGGAGCAAAATATTTCTAATGGATGACATAAAAATATAAGGTAGCTTCAAAATGTTTGTTTATCTGGTTCCTTGGATGCCATGAATGCACAGCAAGCAGGCTACAGAGAAACAAGCCTTACATCTGCCTGAGATTCCTCCAACAAAGTCATTAATTACTGAATAAACTCAAATTAACTCCAGGAAGGAGAGAGAATGACAGGTCTGGTAATGCAGAGAGCCATGCAGCAATTCCATCACAGCCATGAAAACAAAAAAGGGAAAAGGTTTTACACGTGAGGAGGATGAACACAGGAGCAGAAAACACCACACGGGGAGTCAATACAACAAACACAATCACAGGAGGAGGAGTTAAGTCCATCACAGCAGGAGTTTCAAACAGGAAGTGGGGTCCTGATTGGTTGGAGGAGGCAGTGACAGAGGGCTGTCAGATCCAAAAACCAGGCAGGATGTCGTGCTTGTGTTTGTGAGTGTATAAATATATCTGAGGGTGTGTCAAAGCCACCAAACAGCTCCCATCATTATTTATTTAGAGGGCAAAGGAACACAAAAAAGCGAGAGTGAGAGAGGCACAAAAAGGAAGATGTCAAACCAGCACATTCACCAAAATAAAAGGAAGTGTGAGAGGGCGTTAGACGTGCAGGGAGGATATTTTACAGTAAGCCACCGTCTCAAAGTCAGTAATAAGGACTGCACCTGAGGACGTCTGCTCTGGTTCTGCTGTCGGAGCATCGTCGGTCCCAGAAGGCGTCGAGTCGTCGTCTTTCTCTGCTGCTGGTTCAGAGCTGCTCTGTTCGGCCTCCAGGACGGCAGGAGGAGGAGGGCTGTCAGATTCGTCTGCTGTCAGAGAGAGAAGAAAGACTTTCTCCAATACAATTTTAACCATTTAAGAACATTTTTGTGTTCAGAATTATTTTCAGGTGAACTAAAGCTGTACTCAAACCTACTTTAGCCCCATAACAGGTGTATAAATGATTTAAACAGAGTGAAAAACTTGAACCTCATCCAGCTTCCAGTAAAAAGCAGCACCAATCAGCCAGAATTAGTCATATGTGCAGGTGTTGTATACTTCTCATGATCTATACAGTGGCATTATTACCTCCGCCTATGACAGGAGGCAGGAGGTAAGGCTTTTGCCGACGGTTACGTGTCTGTTTGTCTGTTAGCAAGATAACTTGAAAAGTTAAGAACGGATATTAATGAAATTTTCAGGAAATGCTGACAATGGGACAAGGAACAAAGATTAAATTTTGGTGATGTGCTGGATTACCATCTGGATCCAGGAATTCTTTGAAGGATTCTGGAAATGAGCTGCTTGGAGGAGGTCTGCGCTCTCTGAGTGCTTTTCTAGTTTGTAATATTACTTTTCTCAATAGTTAATGCAATTTCAGTTTCAGTATCAGTATCATGTGTAATATTTCACTTTCATGTGCAATATTTTTAATATCATGTACAAAAAGTCAATGTAATATCTTTAATGTATCCCATAAAACATTTCAATTTCATGTGTAATATTGCTTTACTACCTCAGTATCATTGCCAGTATTACTTTTTACTGTTCTATTACAGTCTTAATTTAGCATGCTTATTTCACACCTACACTTTATATAACTTTTCTGTGCTGTTTTTAAATTGTTTACTTTAATTTTATTATATTTTACAGTTTTCTTCTGTTTTTCACATTTGCCTGTAAAGCACTTTAAATGATTTCTCTGTATGATAAGTTGCTGTATAAAGAAATTTTCTTGCAATGCATAATATGTCAAATGTAGTATTCAAAATCCTCTGTGTAGTTACATCATATATATCTCAGGGCTGCCCAAACTGCACAGACAGGTGACAGCTGATTTCACATTACAGACTTCAACAGTCAAAGTTTAAGGCATGTTATTATAACGGAGAAGTCTACCCCTATTGCATGATACTACATGAAACTGTGGTACTCTGTGACGGGAGTTGCAGTACGTACTTAAAACAAAAAGTAAGTGATTTGGAGCACAGCCGCAGTCTGCCTTTGGGTTTTTCTTTACCTTGTGTCGGGGCAGCAGGTGTTTCCTGGTCCATCGTCTCAGCAGCATCACCAACCTCAGAGGATGCTTCAACTGAGGAGGCGGAGTCAGTAACGGCAGAGGGGGCAGGATCTGAAACTGCAGAAGGGGCGGGGTCAGATGGTGGTGCAGCTGGGGAGTCTGTATGGATCGTCTCTGGTTCTGGTTCTGTCTGAGTCTGCAGAGTTTCTGAAGGAGAAGTAACATCTGTGGCTGAGCAGAGAGGAAAGGATGGTGAGGAGAGGAGGATGGAGGAAGTGAGGAGAGGAGGAAGAAACAGAAATGTCAGGCAGAATACACAGAAAATTAAAGAGACAGAGGAGTAGAGCTACATTTTAAACAGCATTTCACTTCTTCAACCAACTTCCTATCTAAAGGTGGAGACAAATCCAGGAGAGACATCAACAAACAGCCATCTTTTTACTGGAAACTGCATAGTTACCATAGGATTCTGACTTTTTCAAAAGCTGAGCTGAATCTCACATGCTGATCAATAGGAACACATCAATAGGACAAAACCAATAATTTATTGAAAAACGGCATTCAACATTCAGCCATTAGAAACCTCCTACAAACACACTGGTGTATTTCACTTTTAATATTTATGTTCGCCAAACCCTTTTATATTTACATTGTAGAAAGTTTAGTAAAATTGAAAAACTACCTTTTTTATAGGCTTGGCCTGCTTAAACCAAAATATTTAAACATGTCTTGCACTCACAAGAGATCTCTGACCTCCAACACACATAATATTAACATCCTTTGTAGTGTCAACATCTTTTTCCTACCATATTTTAGTTCCAGCTTGACTCTGATGTTACTGGGCATTTTTTAGTAACACTGCACGAAAACTAATTGTAGAAAGTGATTCTCTAGAAGGCATGGCATTTTCTTAAGCCTTAAGTCTAATTTATTTACCAATTTTAGATTTGTTTATTCTCATTTCTTATGTTTATACATAAAAAAATAAATGCTGTTCTCCCAGTCCCAGTAAGAGTGCAGATGTGTGTGTGTAAGATGTTATGTTGTGCATACACATAAATTTTAATTACATATTAACTTATTAATTGGTATTACTTTACTTGATATGTATGTTTTTACAGTCGACCAGGATAATAGTTCATCTCAGTACTGGTACCAGACAACACACAGCAGCCTGAGCTACTGAAGAACCACTATAATAATTCCATATTATAGCTTTTGTTTTGTAAATATCCTACCTGTGTCGTCCTGTTTCTGTGGCTCAGCAGGTTCACTGGAGCTACCAGCTTGGTTCTCCTCCTCCTGGTTCTTCTTCTGTGGGGGGCTGGACTCAGTACTGGGAGGTTTCAGTGGACTCTCACCTCCCATGCTGCTGCGAGGCGACAACATCTCCATCTCCTCACCCCAGTCGGACACCGGCTGGTGTCCGTCCAGCGGTGAGAAGGGGCTGAGGGGTTTTCCTCCCTCTGGGGAGTCCTGAGCTGCTGCCGGTGGGGGAATGTGGACCTTAGGCCTGGGGGTCCGCTGCTCTTTGGGGCTTCCTGCCGACGTTGGTCGAGAGCGATGTTTGGGGGAAGTTGTCGAGGAGTCTTTGCTCTTCGCTCGCTTCTCTTTGCCGGCGTCTTTCTTCTCATCACCTCTTGAGTCGTGTTCTGATTCGCTGCCTTCATCCACCTCGTCTTCCTCTCCATCACTGGCGTCCTCCCATTCATCTTCATCTTCCTCTCCATCTCCGTTTTTCTCCTCCACCTGAGAAAAAAATAGGATAGGATAATATAAAACTTTAATAACCCTGAAGGAAATTCTTGTTCCAGATATTGCTCAGAAAAACAAAATGACATAAGCAATGCAGTGCCTAAAATGAGGAAAGCTGATATAAGGAAGACGTTTGGGTCAATTCATGCTTTCTGCGTTCCTGTGTGCAAACCGATGACCAGACAGCGGACGTGGATCTGTTCATATAATAGGTCCACCCTGGTCTGTGCAGATGTTCGCACTGGTTCTCATGTCGTACACATAAAAACAAATTGGACAGTTTTCACAGGACATAGCAGCTACTTACAGTTTGGACTGTAGCAACAGGTCAGTGAATATATCCAAGCACAGTGGGAGGACACAGCACAGGATTTCTGGAGATTTTAAAACTTCTTACTCCATCTGGGCTTGGTCCAATGAAAGCTTAAACCAATCAAAGTTCCTCCAAAGTCCTGCAGGGACTACTTTAATTACAGCTCTTTCTGCAGGCTTGGAGCTGTAGCCTGGGGAGAAGGTGCTTAAGTCTTTACAGATATTATCTCCCCAAATGAATGTGAAATTTCACTCTATTCAACAATTTAAACATTTACATTCTTCTAGACTTTCTGTAATAAGATTGTTAATTAAACTTTCAAGAACTTGATTTTTACAAATTGTCTCCAGCAGGGGTAATACAAAGCATTACTTTTTTTTTATAAAGGCTTGAAATTAATTAATTATAAAAGTGGTAATCTCCCCATACTAAGCGTTTGTCTTAAGCACCATTTTTGTTTGCAAACTGACAGTTGCTATGGCGCTTTTAGTATTGGCAGTCAGTGCGGTTACAAATTTTAGGCTGAATGTGGAACCTTGACTAAATTTACGTTGCCAGTACCCGTGCTGACGCAGATATGGGAACGTGAATTAGCCTTTAGATTAAACCTGTTAGCAAACACCTATTTACATACAGCATTTATGTAAATAAATGCTGTATGCACTTGGAGTCGGTTTGGTCTCCATGGAGGGAAATATCTGACTTTGTAGCTGCTACATCCTCCACCATGTTCTCTGATCCAGCTAGCTGCAAGCTTAACTATCAGCAGCTTGTTGCTAGGCAGTACAATTTTTTGGGTTTTTTGCTCAAAAATTTGTTAAAAAAAACATTATCAGCGCAGTGAGACTGAACAGAAGCTGTAGGGAACTGCAGAGTTGTGTGACAAGTTATAATGTATAATTAATGTAATTTAAAAAATAGCTGTTTAAAGTGGGCCTATCATTTGCTCTAAAGCCAGTTATGAAATGCTCTAAGTGACCGAATTATCTGTTTTTCTACAATTTCTTTTCATCAACTGACAGCGACACTGACAACATAACATAGCATGTATAGTTTAGTTCTCTGCCTGCGATCGCCTGGGCTACTTTATTGTAATTATTATTAATCTAGAGTAAGCCTATACCTTCTGTGCTGCGGCAGGTTTGGCTTTATCTTCCTCCTTCTCCGTCTCCGTCTTCTTCGTCTTCTCCTCCCTCTTCGTCTTGTCCTCCTTTTCCTTCTCCTCCTCTTCCTTCTCTCCCTCCCAGCGGTTGTCGTGCATACTGTCAAACGTTCATCAGTGTTAGTAGAAAAACAAACTCTCAAACAACAAAAGTATTGATCACCTCACAGCCTCACACTGACGGAAAATATAAGTAAAAAAGAACACATTCCACACAAAAAATTAAATACTGTCAAAAATATTAACAGCAAACATGTGGAACAATTAATGAATAATGGATTCAAATTAAGAGGCCAACAAATGGAAGCTGTACTAAGGAAGAGTGAGTTATCAGGCTGTGTAAAAAGTATTAAACAATACACTTAATTAGATAATAATGAAATAATAATTCACAGTTTCAAGCAACGTATTTAATCAAAATGCTGAACATGTGCAGGTTTCATCTTCGTCACTGTGATTTGTTTAAATAAATAGCAATTTGAAAGATGATATTTGAAACGCAGCTGTATTTTATAGATTATACAGTAATTGTAACTACATGTATCTTTAAAATAATAACCAACTGAATTATTAACACCAGCACTCTCTCATGTGAGGTTTGCACCTTAAACATTCTGGTTTAAGTCCTACAGTAGGACTAATAGATTTACCTGTAGCTCGGTTTCTGTCCTCGGCCCTTTCCTCGGCTCCGGTCCCCTCTGGGTCCCTGGCTCCGGCCCTGAGACAGGAAGTCTCCAAATGTTGGAGCTTTTGGAGGCCGTTTACTGTCATCTGCAGGAGATATTGAAGGTTAGTGTAAGTCAAAAACTTGTTGTTCTAAACTCACACTACAGGCAGGACAAATCAGAGAGGAGAAGGACTGAAAGAGGAGGAACAAGGTGACGGATGTCATCACAGTTCAAATAACTGATCTTATCACCTGCAACGAGTGACATGAAGGACAAGTTTTCAAAAGCATGACGCAAAAATCATGATCCAGATGTGAGACAGACAGTATGAACATATGAAGCTCAGATCTGGCGAACAAACTCCGGTTTCTTCTTAAAATCTTTTCTTACATCTCACTTTTATCGTTTGGCTTTGACTTTTTTGGGTGCCTAACACATCTGTAACACAACCAGAGCTGCCAGTTTTAATTCATAGGACGCTGATTGATCTGATCAACTGTAGATCAGCCACAAGCATATAGCTGGAAGCCTGGCAGATGGATTCTCTTGTGATCTTGCAAATCTTATGAGAATCCAGGAGGTAAAAACAAGAAAAACCGATACCTACACACTAAATTCTTATTTTAACTAAGGATCGATTGATATGGGGCCCTTTTGTTTTTTAGTTCAGTTACGTCTGCTTATGTTCTATATTTTCTTAGTCTTTCACTGTTCTTTCACTTATATTGTCCATTAAGGTCCACAACATTATTAGTTACCGTTTTCCAGACTGTTTCAGGTTAGTCTGTGTCTGCCTTCTAACTTAGCTGCTAGCCAGTAGCATAGCCTTAGCCACTGTGAGAGACGCTAACTTCCTGGTTTGTGTTTCTGGTTCAGTTTTTGTTGTTCGAGAGACATTTCTGTGGCCACAGAGTGATGACAGACAGAGAGAGAGACAGCTGCATCAGACCTGAAGTACAGCATTTCATTTATCAATAATCAGAAAGATGCTAAACATCAGCCTCGATAATCGGCTGAGCTGATAATCAGTCCAGTCTTGCCGTACATTCAGGGTTTCATAGTTAATTTTAACTCTTTTCTGAGTTAAATAATAGAGAAGACCTTTAATAATGTACCTATACTCTAAATACTAAATTTAAACAAGGCTTCTGCCCCACTATTCTCTTCTTTCTGCTGCTGGAGTCTGAGAGTCGATTTCTTACGCAACACCAGAGACATGACTTGTGTGACAGCAGTGTCCATCTGAACTCTGGGACGAGGTCAACGTTATTCTGACTGATGGCCACGAGTGGGAGGGTTTGATTCATCTTCACTGTATGTAAGCAAGAGGGATAAGAATCAGCTTCCACGATAGAGAAAAGTCACATATCAAAGGCCCTTTTAAGGTAATCATAACACTTCAAGTTATTAAAAGAAGTGTTGCTATAGTTTTATATCCATGGAGAAGCTTCTTTGTAAAAAGCAATACAGCTCCAGAAACTGCGGCTTTCAAAGTATCACCTCTATAAAAACAGTTCCTGTAAAAATCATGAGCTCCATGAAGGCAGGATTTATAGCAGGGCTGCATTAGTTTTAGCTGCATATTGTAACCAACCGCCTGTAAGTAATAAGGGTAATTTAAGATTTGTATTGTCGTCATAGCCAGTTAGTTGTAAACGGGAAGACAGCTCGACTGCTCCCCTGATTTCATCATGGAGTAAAAATGGAAAAAGGAGAAAAGATGTAAGAGAAGATGCTTGTATGTGACAGAAAAAAGAAGGTGAATAACAAGATTCAAAGTCAGAGCTGATTGAGGAATAAATGAAGCAGAAACACAAAAGTACATGAAGAAGAGAGGTAGAAAAACAGAGTGAAAGGATGAGAAAACAGCTGAAGTTGAGGACTGATTTGAGAGGACGTAAAGACGAGCAGACGAGAGGAAAAAGTGAGAAGGTCAGACTGAGAGCTCAAATGGGGGAGGAGACGAGGAGAGGGAGGATAAGAGCTTGAAGGGGAGACAAGAGCAGAGGACGTGATAAAAAAGGTCAGAAAGAGAAAGATACAAGTACAAAAGAAATGAAGGGATCAGTGAGGAGAAGAGAGAGGATGAAGATGACGAGATTGAACAGAGCAGCCCCGGGCGATGAAGAGGACACTCAAGTCATTCCAGAAATTAGAAATGGTGAAGAAAAAAAAGAAACACGCACACAATGTAGACACACACATACAGCCAAAGTGCAGGCTTTAATGTGGGGCAACGCCATAACCTGTAATACACACTTTACTTATACATTGAAGGGAAAATGGAGGAAACCAGGACTGAACAGCAGTTAGAAGTAATCCTCAGGTTTTGGTTGAACCTTCTCACAGGACAACGAATCTGAACCGCCTTCGCCCATGAGAAGGCAACACAAACACTGAGAACCATTTACAAACTGTTCAACATCCCCGGGTTGTTGTGTTCAGAAGCTTTTGAAGTGTTGCAGCCACAGGGAAAGATTAGCCAGTCCGTACAAACGCTCACCCTACTCCAAGGCAAAACCCTGAATTTAAAGTTAAGCCTTCACTTTAACAATCTGAATGTTGCTCGCTGACGGATTTCAGTGTTACAAGTAACTAAAATTTACAGTGAGGTTTGCGTAATAATGTGCAGAGCGAAGTGCAAATGCAGAGCATCTGCAGGTTTCACCTCAGAGCTTTAACGAATTAGACAAAATACATGAGAATAAATCAATACTTAAATGAGGCAGAATTGTTGCATTCATCTGCACTTGCGCATGTCCCAATTTAAAAGTGGATATACTTTTCTTACTTTCAGAACTTTGAAAGCAAACTCTTTAAATTTGGTTAAAGGTGAGCCAGTGATGTTGGACAATAGCGCAAACTGCAAAGAAATAAAATTTTAAAGGTGGACCAAGATGACAAAAATAACGTGTTCTGGGTGTCAAAGTAAAATCGGTTTTCCCAGCACATACCAAAAACGAAAAAGCAAGACAACAGACTTTTTAAAAAGGTTTTTTCATTCAACTCGTGTAAAATATTGAAGGTGTGGTTAAGAGGGATGCTGAAACACGGAACAACAATATGGAACAAGTGTAATCGTTCCCACAGTATCAACTAACATCTTATCACTAAAGTCTCTTTCAGACATGGACTCCTTTCTGTTAATCTGACATGAACTGAACATGGCAGCTTCATGTCTGAATGAGCACCCTGCTTACGCTTCTGTAAAAATCTAGTCTTACCAGGTTGGACCGAGTAACATTTCTGTATAACTTTCAACACGGCACAAGTATGAACTGAACCATCACATTAACTGGTCGACACATACAAGCAGTGACACTTTGAGTTGTGTGAGGTGCGTGAAGGGAGGATTTTTCCACATTTCAGGACTGATAATTATCCAGAAACGTCACAGAGAAGCCCAATACACAGTCTGTGTGCCAAATTCATAATGCACCTTTCTTCCTTAGTTTGCTTTATAATTTCAAATCTATTAGGCTACAAAACAAAATGTTCCGAATAATTAAACCTTATTGAAATACCTTCATAATACTAACAGCTTAGATTATTCATTTTTACCACCAATGATTGTATTCAGAGTTTCTATCACCCCACAAAATGTTAGCAGGAACTGAAGTTTGTTGCTTCCAGCTGTTTAGAACTATTTCCCCTGAGTTTATTAATTACCTGCAGCATTAGACAGCTGGAGACAACTTGATTAAATTCTCATAATTATAGTCAGTGTTGTGCATGAACGTGTTCAATGAACACCGTTCACTGAACACGTTCATATTTTTGGTGAACGCTGAACTGAACAGATCAGTTTTCAAATAATGAGCGGAAACAGGAACGTGCTCACTCTCGCGAGAATGAGCGGCACGCACCGTTCACGTTCATTTAAAAACTCTCGTGAGAGAAAGCAGTTTTCAGGTTTTATTACAGTTCATGGCAAACACTGGTGACAGCCCAGCATGGCTAGTGCCGCAGCCAGTTTAGCAGAAGACCCAGCGAAGTTTTATGAATTAACAAATGAAGACACAGACAGCAAGAACCTCACATTTTTATGCAAACTGTGGTCTGAAAGAGCAAGTGTGAACATCAGACTGACGTTCACACTTGCTCTATTGGGTAACATAGTGTCTTATCTATTTAAAAAAAATGTAACAAACGAATGTGAACTAGTTCCTTTTTACGACTGTGAATTCAGTTCATATTTTTTAAAAGTGAACTATGAACCTGAACTAGTTCATTTTCGTATGTGTGAACTGAACTTTGAGCTAGTTCTTTTCAAGCATGAACCAGCACAACACTGGTTATAATTAAGCCTGATGAAGCACGTAGAGCGGAACTGTCCAGGCCAGGATCCAACGGCAAGTCACACTGAGTAGGTCTACATGTCTACACATCAGACAGATGGACTGTTACACACAGACTGGCAGTTTAGTTTGTCGCTTCCAGTTGTTCAGGACTATTTCCTCTTAGTGTATTGTATGACCGCAGCATCACACAGTGGTACGATCTACTACTGTCTCCACAGAGAGAGAGAGTTGTGCATATTTATTCGCAGAAAAGCAGCAATAAATTCATTAATTACTTTTAATTATAAATTATCCCTCATCTAGTCTGTTATTGCATTATTTTGCATTGCAAATCATTTGGTGTATCGTGTAATCTCATGTGAATAATGAATATCACATGTATACTGCGATTCTCTCCTGCACTGTGGGGGTACGTCTGAAAGAAACTGTGAGGAAATTTAACAGAAAATTTACTTTTACAATGTCAGAATGCTGTCACTTTAACTGATGAAGGCAGCAATGTTCCATATCCCATCTCTACAAAAGGGCTTAAATATCATAGTAACAAGCCCAATCTGAAGCTGCAGGCAACAAATCCAGATTAGGTGTCTTGTTCTGCTGATAGTAAAGTTCTCACAGTAAAGTTTTCTCTGTTGATCTCTGTGGATTTCACTTCACAAATTTATAGTGGAAACATGAAAAATAAGCTGTGTTTCCAGTTTTAAAATGAACACTGTTTTCCACATTTGATTCTTCGTGTACTGTCACTGGGAACACAGAAAAAAAAAGTACTGCTTTCTTGTTTTTGGTATTTGATGTGAAAACGTGTTATACTTTAGCACCCAGACCTAAACATCGAGGGCTGCCTTGTCATGAGGGTGAGTCAGGCTCGTGAGTTACAGGTGAGTTTGGTTTTGGGTGCAGCTGTTGTCCTTCCGACAGACACACAAACAGAACACAAAAACACAAACAAACAGTGTGATCTCAGGCCCATGCTGTGGTCTAACCTGAGGCCCTGCCCCGAGGCTCTGTACGAGAGTTACGCCCTCGCGCTGCAGAGAGGACATACAAACACATTACAGTACATCCACCACACACACCAACACCTCAGATACAGGCTTCACATATAAACACACTGCAAACTTCTTTTATCCAACTGCTGAGCCATAACTTATCTTCATTGGAGACGTGAATGCATGTGAGACGCTGAAATATGAAGGGTGTAATGTGGAAAAATGGTACTAAAACCTGCACAGTTACTTCTTTTGTGTTTAAAGTCCTTCTAACTAAAACAACATGCATGGATCTTTGGCCATAGCACACAAATAATTAAAGTAAACTACACTTACACATGCATTTGTTTAAAAGGAAATATGAAGGCATTTGATTTCTGCACTGGATCAAGCACAATTTAAACACTATGTAGTTAGTGTAAGACTGCAGCCCATGAAGGATGTTAAATGACCTAAAAACGAGGCCCAGAAGAAAACAAGTACATGTCTGAAGAACCAAGTTGTAGCCGTTATGTTTTTACATTTTATTGTTTGTGTCTGCACTACACTTTTCAGTGTTTTTCTCTTCCTACTACAACAAGTCACATCTGAATTACAGCACCAAGCAGTAAAATAAGAGCAACATTAAAGATTCAAAGCCACTGAATCACATTCTGACTTGTTTTTCTGTCTGATGTTGTGACATTTGTGCACAGTCATGTCCTGGAGTTATCGCAGTCCCAGAGTAAATTATTTTATCATCCGCATGACTGACTGAAATAACCAACGTGCACGAGCACAATCGAGTCATGAAGCTGCTCTGTTGACTGTAAGTAGACGACTTCAGAGCCTTAAATATGTTAAACCGAGTCTCTGGGGGTTAAATGCCAATTTGCATATGAGGACAAGACAGTGCAGCTCTGCTAATGTTATGTTAATCTCAGTTTCCTTAACCGTCATTTTTGAAGTGAAAAGAATAAATCGTATTTGTTACAGTCTCAATCTATTGTTTATTTTTTATAATTCTTCCAGTGCAACATCTATTTAACACTGCTTTCTCTTTGCAGCCTTTAAGTGCAACACAATTTACTGTTTTCTCCCTGCAGCTCTTTAAGTGTAAAAACATCTTGCAACACCGTTTGTTTTCCACATAGCTCAACAACAAAACATAACACTGCTCTCTTACAGCTCTTTAAGTGCAATAACATCATGTTAACACTGGTCTTTTCTCTCGATAACTTTTTGAGTGCAATACCAGAAATGTAGCACCGCAATTCTGTATCAATGTACATTATTCATCATTTCATTTCTGTACATGTGAACCTTATGTTATATCTGTATTTTTACACTTATTGCACTTATGTATTCTTGTCCTGCTTCTTCAATGCCTCATTTGTATCCGGCTGCTGTAACACGTAAATTTACCGGCTAAGGATCAATAAAGTTTATCTTATCTCAATAGTTGCTTGTGTTTTTTATTTTAAATCAATAAATATATTTATCCCCAGCAGTGCAGTATAAAAGTATACGCAATGGAAAATGACCAAAAACTTCTTTAAAATAAAAATGGAATTCTTTAGTCATGAATTTTAAAGCATAACTTTGATGTTTGCTGTTGTTGTGGGCTGCAATGATTTCCAAAACTCATTATTGAAAAATAATCAATGCAATTACAAGTTAATTACAGACTTCGTCTTGAAATATGTTGCGTTTTTTGAGTTTATGGTGGTCAAAGTCACCCATGAAGTAAACCCTTGTGAAGGCTCTTCTCCGAACAAAGCGATTGCGGCTTAAGGTTCATTTGGACTCGGGGGAAATACTGCAAGCATTTGCATAACGAGCTTAATTATCTGGAGGAGGGAGGTGGCGTCGCGTCCTGTGAAGTGCTATGGTGTTTACGACAAGTGTGTTGGAGTGACATCATGTGAGACGAGTTGAGACGAGGATGGAGGTGGAACGAGGGTCAGCTGCTGTGCTCATCCTGCCAGCTGTTGTGTAACCATGGCAACAGCACATTTTGTGTGTGTGTGTGTGTGTTTGTGGACTTGCCTCTCCTGCTGCCCTGCTCGGATGGGATGCCCTCAGCAGCTACATATGGGTCCTCTTTGAACCTGTGAAAAAAGCCGCAGGCGTAGACACACACATCAGCACTTAGTCGTCATGTCTATCTCAGCTGACAGCGACTCCAACACTTCCTATCACTTCCTCCCTGTGTTTCTGTGTTTGACACTTGATCTACTGCATTTGTTGTCTTTAGGTGCAGTTCATTAATACAGTGGCAAAACACAGAGACATGCCTGATTAAACCCAAATGACAGGAAGTACTCAGACTCCTTTTCCTTTAGTGCACTTTATTTTTTGTGTGTCTTTCTGTTCTCTCCCAATATGCTGCTACAGACGCAATTTTTCACAAGTGTACTATTTGTACTGTATTTATATTTAAACGGTGGGACTCTCTGTACTGCACATGGAGAGATATTGACAAAGTTCTTTTTGACTTTGTTGTAGGTTTCATTTTGAATAGATACATCTATCATTTCCCACCACTGGACTCCATTTTAACATGAACTCAGGACTTTGTTGCGGCATGTTGAGCAGCTGTAACAGCTTGAGTAGGTAAGTCTCTACAAGGTTTGCACATCTGGATTTATTCCATTCTTCCTGCAGATCTGACTGGATGGGAAGCATCTGAGAACTTCCATCTCTTTACAGTAGTCATCAAGCTCTGCAGAAGCCTGATAACGATCCTGATCATTTAATCAGGTGTGTTGGAAGAGGGAACATCTAAAACATGCTGGATAGGGGCTCTCGAGGACCAGGATTGGGCACCCCTGTATTATGGGTTCTGTGCTTCTGAGAACACCCCAAGTTTCAGAAATGGTTTTATACCATTGCCATATCTATGCTTTCCCACAATTTCATCTTTTATCTTGTTTTTTAAGGTCTACAGGTCTGACACACCACTGAATTGTGTCACCTTATGTACAAGGTGTCACCTTATGTATGTGCCTTTCTAAACTCTGTCCAGTCAGTTCAATATTTTAAACATGGTGACTCAATTAAGGTTTAGACACAAGGATTATTAAAGCAAACAGGATGCATCTGACCACAACCTGGAGAGCCACAGCAAAGATTCTGAATACTTTGTTAATGAGAGATTTCGTTCGTCTAATATTTTGTCAATGTTCCTCTGCATTACGTAGTTACACACACATTAAAAAAAAATCCTCACATGCTGTCTGTCTTCTGTGCATCCCACTCTCGTCTCCACTGTCCTGTGGCGTTACGATGACGAGCTAATCTCTCCTCATCGATTTGCTCGCGCTCCTTCTTCCAGCGCAGGTACTCGGCTCTCTCCCGGCCGGTCATGGACATGGTCATGTCCACGGAGCCTTTTGGACCGGGCCTTCGACTCTACAGACACAAGACAGGTCACAAAGTGCAAGTCTCAGTGACAGAAATTAAAAATTCTCATGCCTGCAAACCATTTTTAAAGAAATCACATCACTCACAGTCCACTCTTTCTCCAGTTCAGCTCCTGTCTTCACATTGTCGAAGTCCAGGCCTCCCCAGTTTCGTACATGTCTCCTGCTGCCCTCCTTGCGGTCTGTATCTGGTGCTGGTCCTGAACGTCTCGGATCGTCCAGGAAGTTACGGATCGGTTTGTCTCCATCCACCTTAAAACAGAAATTACAAATGTAAGCCAATGTGACATTCAGCCTCTGTGTTCTCTCAGATCACAGCTTTTTGAGATGAATGCTGAAGCCAAGCTAGGTTCTTCCTAAAACACATTTTAAAACACAAAAGAATTTGTATATTTACTGACAAAAACAGCCTTTAACAGCGCCAGAAATTAAATCCTGGACCTAAACAGCGACAGATTCTACTATAGAACTTCAAATGTTGGGGAAAAATGGGGAAAACACAAGTTATGTTGATAGTAAAGTGAGATAAAGTGAGATTTATGAATCAATCAAATTAAGAGTTAGGGTTAAGGTCAGTTGTTGTCTCCGTGAGTCTGGAAACCCAGACCCAGTATCCATAGTGCTACAAATGCATGTCATCTAATATGCAAAAATTCATTAAAATATTGTTTGAATTCTCATACCCGCTGTCCTCTCTCATATTCTGCTATTCTCTCCATTTCTTCGTTCATCTTCTCAATATTCTGTCGCCTCTTCTCCTCCCATTCCTGTTAAAAAAAGCATAAACATCAGTGACAGATCGGTTATTTTACAAATACAGAACAATACTGTTCAGACTGAAAACAGCATTAAACCAACACTGGAATACTGGCAGCAATTTTTGCTCATTCATGAGGTAAACAGTAGAAAACCAGAGTTCAATCAGTCCACCAGCAGTGTGCTCTTGGACATGTTTGTTTGGTCATCACAGAAAACGTTGAGCTAGTTTATTTGCTGGAGGATGATGCGCTATTTTGCCACAGATTTTATTATTAGCACCTCTGCTGTGCTGTCTGACTCCCCCATGCAAATAAAACGTTCTCTCTCTGATGCATGAATATAAGAAGTTATTATTTTTATGTGCTAATAAAACAAAGATAAAAACTCTTCTTTAATTCTTCTCCTCAATAGCAGATTTGGTCATTACGTTAAATGCACCTAAATAAACAGTGTTCATTCACACGTAAGCTGATTTCTTAAATGCAAACGAGAAACCAGATTTCTGTAATCATGTAGTAAAGAAACCTGATTTCAGAGGGTTGATTTCTTCTGGAGAACACAGTTTTCTCTGTCATGGATTCCAGTTACTGGGCTTCTTACTGGCTTTTATAAAATGATTTTTAAAAGATCATTTAATAAAATACACAAAATGTTATAAAATAAAGCAAATCAATCACATGAAATACATATAAAAATGTAAAAGCAAAGCTTGTTCATCCGAGAACCATGGAATCCTTGAATTTGTAGGGTCTTCATGTTTATTTTCATAGGGTCAAAGTTAGATTAAGTTCTGTAATTTACAATATTGTGGGGCCTTTGCTAAATTAATACATTAGTTATTCTCTATAGTTAATAACAGTTAGGAGACATGGTAGTAGCTACATAAATATAAACTGAATGTAATCAAAATATGGTTTTACCGTTTATCTGAGCAACTGACTTACTTAAGTGCACATAAATGCATCAATAAATAAAATGTAGTAGCTTAACTCAGGCAGCATCCTGACTCGAAACTCAGTATGCTGTGTTCCTATTGAAAAAATGAGAAAATTATTGTCAATATGCAAAAATAGAGTGTTTTGCTGATAGACACTATTCTCCCACAATGCACAAAGGTAAAGCAGGTGCTGCTCTGAGCTGAAAAAATGATGGTAAACTAGATTTGTGGACACTATTTGCAAAGTTTAGTGTCTCTGTATTACTTTCAATTAGTAACGAGCTTATGTATGTTGATTACGACATTTGTTTCCAATGTAATTTTACCATTTATGTCAGTAACCACCTTAACAGAGCAACCACCACTCAAGTGCATGTATATGCATAGATAAATAAAATATAGTGCCTTAGCTCAGTTCTTCCACACTCACCTTAGATTTCCTGTCCATTCCACCTGGTGTTCCTTCTACTCCTCTTCCTCTCCTTCCTCCTCTACGTCCCTGACCTCCTTCACCAGGTTCTCCATCTCTGGGTGTCCTGGGCTCCCGGTCTCTCTTCTCTTGACGACCTCCACCTCCTCCTATTCCTCCTCCTCCTCCTCCGCCACCACCTCCTCCTCCTCCTCCTCCTCCTCCGCCTCCACCTCCACCTCTCTGACCTCCTCGACCCACCCGACCAGAACCAGTCCTCCTGGGGGGGCTGCGGCCGTCGCTCTGCCCCCTGTGGCTGTCGCTTTCCTCTGACGATTTCCTGCCGCGAGGAGTTCCAGGTTTCCAATCGTTCACGACTCTCTTTTCCTGCAAGAACAATAACCATGGACATTACAGGTATTTTATAGAACCATATTTTTTTCCAGCAACATTTGTATTTTCAACAAGAAAAAAGAAAACAACACAGCTAACAGATGCTAAGTAATATTCATTATTGTCAGTAAGTCCTCCAGAGTTATTCGTCAGAAACAGTAATTTCTCAGCATGATTGTCCGTTAAATCCTGGTCTTTTACATAGTTCATAAAGGTGTGTTGTTTTGTCTGTCTTTTAGTATACAAATGTATATACGTTATTTCTTTTCAGGGTCGATATCAATGACAATTATTGTTAATCGACAAAGGCCAATAACCGATATTTGGCCTCAATATACATTAAATGTAATGTTTTAACAGCATGTGATAGCAGCGAACCTGTCATTCATAACCAGGCTTCTTCATTAATAAGGTGACTGTAACTGAATATGTACAACAGAAATAGGAGTGACTAAATTAGGACGTTCTCCTCTGTTTATGTGGGATCAACTAAGATTGATCAGTTTGTGTCCTGCAGTTACAACTGCTGTTCTTCTCTGTTGTCTTAATCTTTTATTGCCCACTATCATCCATATCTTAGAGCATTAGCAATTACCATTTTCCAGACTCTCTCTGTGTTTCAGTTTTTCGTCTATTGTTCTATAGCGGGCTTTCCAGACTTAGCTGCTAGTTGTTACCATCGCTTTAGCCAGTGGGAAAGTTAGTTCCCTGGTTTATGGTGATGGTTTGTGTTTCTTGTTCAGTTTTTCTGCTTCAGACATTTCTGACACTACAGATAGACAACAGACAGTGAGAGGAGGCTGGCTTAAAGTGGCGCATTTAATTGATCAATAATTGACCAACAATTTACACCAATAATCGGGTAAATGTCAAATATCGGCCATGATAATCGGTCAGTCTGATAATTGATCTGTTCCTAATATATAAACTATTCTTCCCAGTGGAAGGTTTGACATTATTTGACTGATACAGTGTCCAATAGTTGGTCTGTGAGTTTTTTTTCCAGAACAGATCTAACAACTTTTTAGCATGTAGAAAGTGGAGGTTCATCGATATCTGTTCAATTTTATTATCTTTATGTACTTTTGGACACAGAGCAAGTCGAAATAACTTATGGTCCAATAAAATTCTTTCTGAAATGAACTTGTCACATGTGGATCTGACCTCTTCCCATAGCAGCATATTTTATTTATTTCATTCAGGAGTTTCTGTCTGAGCATGAAAAAAAATGCTTACACAAAACATAGCTTTTCGTACTTCAACTCATTTACTGTATGAGAAACCAAAGTGCATATTTGCATGTCAGGCTGCTATACTAGGTTGTTTCCACATTCTGCTGCAAATTAAACTAACAGACTGTGAATCACTGGCTTGAAGGCCATGTCGTATTGTGTGGCAGAACTTTTTGGAGTTTTGTTTTTTGTCAGCACTCATATTTTGTGGATGTGCACTACCTAAGATTTTATTCTAGACATTACATTTGGCTGGTGGTGGTACTAGAAGTGTGAGTTCTGCACATGCAGCAGCCAATCAGCCAGAAGGAAAAAAATAATTCCCTGTTCTGAATTTAATTCCTGCACTTTGAAACAGATTCAATCTCCTCAGTCTAAAGAATTGCTGCCGCTTAAAGTTCAAAAGACTAATCTGGGCTATGGATTATGCAAAATTACAACATGATGAAGTCAGAGAGATACTGAGAGGTGACGAACAAGAGAGAGCAAGACAGGAAGAGAAAGAAAATGTACATCAGTTTTTCTAAGAGCTCTTCACACCAATCAGGAGCTTTAGAAAAGATTCAACAGAGTAATGGACCAAATTTGAAGCTTTAACTGTGAATCAGTGCTCAGTTAGAAAGGTAAATGTGCAGAGTTGATGACACCCTGTTGCTCTTCAGGCTCTTCGTTGTCTTGTAACCTTTGCAGGTTGAACACTGGGGGTCTGTGGTAATTTCTGAGGCAATCTGGACCTCAGCAGGAGCTCACTGCTCTGTCACACTGACGTCCATCTTGGACCTGATTACCGGCAAATTCAGTTTCAACCCACAGGAGGCTGATTAGAAACATGCAATGAATCTTCTTTGCTACTATTATCTGTAGCACGTACCTAAAGCAGCTGTATTTTATATTTTTTAAATAAAATGTAATGACTCTCTGGTGTCTCTTTAGAGCTTAAGTTTACTGTTTTGATTCACTCTTGCAGTGTTTGGCTGCAGCAGTGGCTGTTTTCAGGGACAAATATCTGAAAATCCACTGTACCAAACAGCAGACAGACTCAGTTAGTCACTAACTACTGATCAGTGGAGCATTTGGCAGCTAAGGAGCCAAATATCTCCTGCAGGAGTCTGTTGAGACCAAAAGAAGAGCTAAAATCTAAAATATTGGACTTAAATTAATCAGGGGACCATAAATACAAACTCTACATGAATATTAACGTTGTTCCGTCATTTAAAAGGAGATGATGTGTTGGTGCTGTATTGGTTTTTTGTGTGTTTTCACAAGCCGCTAAACAAAAATCAGTTAATAGAAGTTTAACCATGCTTTTATTGTGACAGTCTGGATATGTGTTGATCCACTTGATCTGATTTTGATTTAAATTTAATCAAATTTTAAACACTAAAACACTGTGGCTGCACTCCTTTACTGCAGTTTAATAAGAGAATTTCAGTCAAACTTACTAGATCTGTCTGTCCAGCATGTGGTAATGTGGTGCTGGTCGTCTGAACTGTATTTAAAAAACCTTGTGATGGATCAAATCAAATCTAATTTATTTCTACAGCATGTTTAAAAACCACCCAAGTTGACCAAAGTGCTGCACATTTTAACCAATGGGCAGCAAAATATAAAATATAAATGTGCAGACAATATAAAACTAGTAAAATCAATTTGTAAAAGACAATTAAATAGCATAAAATACTAAAACAGGCAAAAGAGGATGGCAACTTGGGAGATTAATTTCCAAAATAGTAATTAATATGAAACATTAAGATCATTAGGATCAGTCAAAAGGCATTGAAAACATGTACGTCTCAAGGCATTTCTTTAAAGTATCAATAAAGGAGAAGCATTTGATTGAAAAAGACTTACAAAATAAGAGATTCACAAAACAGAAGTGAACAATACCGGGTATAAAGATCTGATCACAGTCAGGTTTCCAGGACGGTTTAGGGATTTAATATGTTGACTGAAGTTCATTCTGCAGCTGCTTCTGCTGTTACTACATTATGTTGGTTTAACAGGTACAACAGGTTCAATCATCTCAGCTCTGTTTTAAGACAATTGCCAGATCAGTGTTTGTCAAATCAAATCTGTCCACAGCAGAAACGGAACAGCATGAACGGCCAAACACACTAAACAGAAAACAGACGAAAACTCTCATCTCATAAACTCTCACAGCGTAACTTCTGGGATTTTCAGTCTCCGCTGTGTTCTAATTTTATGCCTCCAGCTTGATTATTTCCTACAGCCAGCGTTGGCCTGATAGTTCTGCTTTCAATATGACTGGTTTTATTAGGCCCTTAAGAGCTCGTGGCAAATTACTCAGCAGGACAACTTTATTGCAAAACTTACAGGATTCCTGCATCAGTGTGATAAAATACGGATTTACAGCTAATTAATTCACAACTCCCAGAAGAATTACTATATTAAAAACATACACTCGCCGCCCACTTTATTAGATACACCTTGATAGTAAAAGGTTGGACCCCCTTTTGCCTTCAGAGCTGCCTTAATTCTTCGTGGCATCCTTCCAACAAGGTGTTGGAAACATTCCTCAGAGGTTTTGCTCCATATTGACATGATAGCATCATGCAGTTGCTGCAGATTTGTCGGCTGCACATCCATGATGCGAATCTCCCGTTCCACCACATCCCAAAGGAGCTCTATTGGACTGAGATCTGGTGACTGTGGAGGCCGTTGGAGTCCAGTGAACTCATTGCCATGTTCAAGAAACCAGTTTGAGATGATCTGAGCTTTGTGACATGGTGCATTATCCTGCTGGAGGTAGCTATGAGAAGATGGTCCACTGTGGTCATAAAGGGATGGACATGGTCAGCAACAATACTCAGGTAGGCTGTGGCATTTAAACAATACTCAGCTGGTACTCAGGGACCCAAAGTGTGCCAAGAACATATCCCCCACACCACCACACCACCACCAGCAGCCTGAACCGTTGATACAAGGCAGGATGGATCCATGCTTTCATGTTGTTTACGCCAAATCCTGACCTACCATCTGAATGTTGCAGCTGAAATTGAGACTCATCAGACCAGGCAATGTTTTTCCATCTTCTATTGTCCAGTTCTGGTGAGTCTGTGTGAATTTTAGCCTCAGTTTCCTGTTCTTAGCTGACAGGAGTGGCCCCCGGTGTGGTCTTCTGCTGCTGTAGCCCATCTTCTTCAAGGCTGGACGTGTTGTGCGTTCAGAGATGGTGTTCTGCATTCCTTGGTTGTAACGAGTGGTTATTTGAGTTACTGTTGCTTTTCTGTCATCTCCAACCAGTCTGCCCATTCTCCTCTGACCTTTCACATCAACAAGGCGCTTCTACACAACTGCCCCTCAATGGATATTTTCTCTTTTTCTGACCATTCTCTGTAAGCCCTAAAGATGCTTGTGTGTGAAAATCCCAGTAGATCAGCAGTTTCTGAAATACCCAGACCAGCCCGTCTGGCACCAACAACCATGCCACGTTCAAAGTCACTTAAATCCCATTTCTGCCCCATTCTGATGCTTGATTTGAACTTCAACAAGTTGTCTTGACCACGTCTACATGTCTAAGTGCATTGAGTTGTGGTCATGTGATTGGCTGAATAGCTATTTGTGTTAACAAACAATTGAACAGGTGTTCCTAATAAAGTGGGCGGTGAGTGTATATCACAATGTACTAACCGAACAATTCATCCATTATCACTAAAGCATATGTACCTCAGTATTATGTCAGATGAATGAAGTTTGTGTAACCACGGTCCTGTTTTAGTACTTTATTCTATTTTATTTTGTTTTAAAGTAAGATTTTACTGTTTTTTTTCTTGTCCTAATGTTTTGCACACTTTGTCGACAGATTCCTCTTAATGCAAACCATCTAATCCTTTGAATACAGTATGTTGATAAAAACATTGTTCTGGTTAACTTTATAGCAGTCCCCATCCTACATGTATAACAAAGTGTGCAGAGGAGTGCTGCAGGACATTATGGGTAGACTGGCAGGTGTGTAGCTTAAAACTGATGACAGTAATAAGAATCTGTCAGAGTTTAGAACTTCTGTCTGCAGGCTCATCAAAAAACAAATGAAGTCATCTATAGCCAACAAAGCGCCAAATGATGAACAGATGTGCCACAGTATTCTTATAACGGAGTCATTTTTACTTTACGGTGTTTGTTTGGGATGAGCTGTCGTGAAAAACACAAACTGTGCCTCTAAAACGGTGTCATGATGTGAAAAAGTCTCACCCCTGCTTGTTTGGAAAGATCAACTGTGACGGTGAAGTTTTCTTTTTCCGTCTTCCGCCTGTCCATCTCCGGCTCATGGGGGCGGGGCTTACGAGGAGTTGTCACGGCGATGCCTTCCTGCTCCGCCTTCTTCTTGTCTTCCTCTATTTCCTGTTGGGATCGAGTGACAGAGTGAGCAAGCAAGAGACGGCATCCCAAATTCAAATTGTAGACTACTTCTAAATAAGTAAAATGCTATTTACTCTCATTATGTTTGATATCATGATGTTCTTTTAAGAGTAGAAAACCTAGCTAATACAAGGCACAATGCAATTCTCCTTAAATGTACAGCAGTTGTTATAAAAAGAGAAGCAATGAGAAAAGAAGAGGGGAAAAAAGGAAATTAAGTAATAACCAGTCTGTACTTCGTTATTGCGTCTTACAAATCATTTAACCAACTTATCAGACTTACCATATGGAATTATAGGAACTCGAAATGATGAGATATTACAGTACAATTGATGCCCTTTCATTAAAAATTTGATCCAAAGGGTTTGACAAACTTAATTCATTCTTTCCAATCCACATCTTGGATCTCAAGGTAAATGTAATTAATCATATTAAACCAGTGCAATAATGTGGTCGGTCCTTGAAGTCACAGTTCTTCACCGACAGCTTTTTTGCCGGCATTTTTTTTTAGATGTGTATAATTTGGAGAAAACAGCAAGCTGTGGTGGTGTCCTAGCCAAGTACAAGGCATGAAAATGAAAATCTGTTTTGACTGTTAAACCCTTTTCTGTGCCATCTCTGATCATCATCCAGCAGCTAGAAATCCCAGGACATCCCCAAAACACATAACAGTGATCTTGCTTATTAAATATTTCAGTAGTGTAGTGTCTCAGCAGTGAGAAGATAAAATACTCCTTATAGCTTCTTTCAACTCCTGCAAGTTTTTAAATTAGGATTTACTAAAGAAATCCAAACAAATATTTTGACTTCACTCCTGCCACCTTTTCAGTGAATTACAATTGGAAAAACTTCATTATTTCTGGAAAATTAAACCTGTTTTGGGCTGAACACACAAGGTAAGAACTCTGACAAAAGCACAGGAAATTAACAAGAACAGATTCAGACATGAACTCTGGTTATTGAAGATGCTGAGAGCTGATAATAAACGACTTAAAAATCTAAAAAAACTGCTTAAAATTCATATAAATGTGTGGAACAGGGTGACATAAAGTCAGGGATCTCTGTGCGACCTACTTTATTTTGAGACATTTCGGAGTTTCTGTTAGACGGGCCGATAACATATCACCTGCCTGGCTGCACATTTATCCCCCCAAAAAAGCCATTGATTGTTTTTTCACTAGTGGAAGTTTAATTTTAGCACTCTGTAGTACCTAAACATGATGGGCTGATGCAAAGATAAACTGCATGTCTAAAACCCAATAAAACCTCCTTACCTGGTACCTCTTGACCAGAGCTTCATTCTTCTTCCTCAAAGCTTCGATTCGTTTGTCCAATTCTGCATCTTTCTCCTCCTTGGTCTTGAGATCCACCGCTGAAGACTGACACAGGGAGGAGAAAAGAGCAACACTTTTCATATTTGTATATTAAATAAACATTTTGAAAGAGTCTGCCTCATGATAGTTGTACACCAACTTCACTAAAGCCTATAATATTGTATTCAATCTTTGTTGCTGCCCTCTACTTACCATAGCTGCCTCTGACCCGTCTTCATACACAGGTGGACAACTGTTTGTTCTTCCTGTAATGAGGAAGATGAAGATGATGCTTAGACCATTAGTTTCTTCATGAAAGAATTTAAGTCCCTTCCACTCAAAAAATGCTTCGTTTATCGCTAGTTCACTTGATGTTTCACCATCACTGTGCAGATTAATTCTGTCTGTGCAGTCTGACACTATGAGTCTGTGAAAAGTTTGTCCATGTTCAACTTCATTTTTATCAATCATTTAGCAGAAATCGTGATAAAGTACCGTCATAATTTGCCACTGACTTATGTAACACCTTTAAATGCCAAAAATCCAAAGATGTTAAATTTTCTGTCATGAAGGACAAAGACAAGCAATAAACCATCACTTCTGAGAAGTTGCAGGCGACATATGTTTGGCATTATTGCCAAATAAACTACTTAAACGATTAAAAACAAATTTAAGAATTAACTAACCAAAGTTGCTCTTATCCAAAGTGCTAATTCAATAAACGGTGGATGGAAACTTAAAGCCTTCATGAACAACACAGACAACATACACTGACACAGGAGACATCTAAAGTCAAGGATTCACCTTTTCAAATAAACAGTACTTGCATGTGAAACACTACATGATCCATATAAGGTTATATCTGGCATTCAGCGTTGTTCTGATTATTGGAAATGTTCTTTTCTAACCGCTTACTCATGTAATGAATAAGTTTAAGAATGTGCCATTTTGATCTGTAGTCACCACTCTGTGGATATGAGCAATGTCCCGCTCACAGCACCATCTGATCGAGGACACATCATGGATAACAGCCAATCAATACTGAAGGATAAATATTGAAAAGTTTGCTTTAAAGTAAACATTCATAAAATATAACTACACAATGGCATTTTTAAAGTAAGATTGGTCACGGGGTTTGTGTTATTTTAAATTTTGAAACCAGGATTTTCATTTTTCACTGCAAATACATACATTAGTTTCAAATATTGGTCATGTTTGATGACTAATAATTGGTACTGGTCCTGAAAATAGCATATCATTGTTCACTAGAGGAGATTAATCATTTGTAATGACAAGAATTATCATTTCATGCACTGTAACTTTAAAACAGGGTTGTGGTTGATCTTTGAAATGAAAATTCTTAATATTTCATGGCCACAGCATAGTGACCAGTACTTGCTTTACTTTCTGTTTCACATTTTATGCACGACTTATCACATTTAGGAGAATCATCAAAATAATGCACTGGATAAGCTTAAAATGTCGACAATAACTGACTGCTGTCCCACTTTGCTTCTCCCTTGAAGTCTGTGAGCTTTCAGACGTGGACTGATGAAGGCGATAGTTAATCACAGATGAGGTTACAGGTGTGTGTGTGTGTGTGTGTGTGTGTGTGTGTGTGTGTGTGTGTGTGTGTGTAATAGAGAGAGAGAGGAACACAACAACCCAAATGAATAAATCCTTGATGCGTTTCCAAAGCTTCTGTAAGCGTCTTAAAGCTGCACACAGGATGCAGATATGTTACCTGATCCAAGCAGCAGCACCGTTACACCACACACAGACCGTGGAGGCTGAATAATCACATTAAACTCTAATAAAGTGTTTCTCTGATCTGTTTGTCTCCTCTGGTGTCCTGGGCAGTAATGTGAACACACTGAGCCATGTCTGAGCGGCTACAAAGCGCCGAACCGTCCACGATGGGAACAAACCTCCGCAGCGACCCGGACAACACGCAGAAACCCCACAGAGGAACCGCGTACACGCGTTTCAGTCACGGTTTGTCAGTGTTACCTGTTTCAGGCGGACTTGGACCGACAGTAATGAGCTGTTCGGACTGTTCGGACTGTTTGGACTCGCTGCTCGCTGCCAAATCCTGCTCCTCACAGTGGCGTCACTGTCCGGCTTCCTGTTAGCCGCGGCTAACTTCCTGCCAAATAGAGAGCCAGTCGGTGGTTTTAAAGAGACAGCGCTGCTCCGGATAAACCCTAAATTTAAGTTACCATTATTTTTACCAGTACAGACAGAAAATATTCTGTATCGTTGAGCTAACAGGTTTGGTGCAAAATAATTCGATAATATGATGGAAATCTAAAGTGTTTGAAGTTTTAGAGCAGGTGTAATTTGCAGGTTTTCCACTAGAGGGAGGCAGCGGCCAACCGACCAGACTCACCCACAGACTCGAAACAGTTCATTAGAGGTAAGATACATTCTGTAAATAGTAATATGTAGTCTATGAGTAGCAACATACAGTCTGTGAGTAGTAATATGTGGTCTATGAGTAGCAACATACATTCTGTAAGTAGTAATATGTAGTCTATGAGTAGCAACATACAGTCTGTGAGTAGTAATATGTGGTCTATGAGTAGCAACATACATTCTGTAAGTAGTAATATGTAGTCCATGAGTAGCAACATACAGTCTGTGAGTAGTAATATGTGGTCTATGAGTAGCAACATACATTCTGTAAATAGTAATATGTAGTCTATGAGTAGCAACATACAGTCTGTGAGTAGTAATATGTGGTCTATGAGTAGCAACATACATTCTGTAAATAGTAATATGTAGTCTATGAGTAGCAACATACAGTCTGTGAGTAGTAATATGTGGTCTATGAGTAGCAACATACATTCTGTAAGTAGTAATATGTAGTCTATGAGTAGCAACATACAGTCTGTGAGTAGTAATATGTGGTCTATGAGTAGCAACATACATTCTGTAAGTAGTAATATGTAGTCCATGAGTAGCAACATACATTCTGTAAGTAGTAATATGTAGTCCATGAGTAGCAACATACAGTCTGTGAGTAGTAATATCTGGTATGTGAGTAGCAACATACAGTCTGTGAGTAGTAATATCTGGTATGTGAGTAGCAACATACAGTCTGTGATTGGTAATATAAAGTCTGTGAGTAGTAATATACAGTTTATGAGTAGTAATATACAGTTTGTGATTGGTAATACACAGTCTGTGAGTAATAATATACAGCCTATGAGTAGAATTATACAGTTGATGAGTTGTAATATACAGTCTATGAGTGGAAGCATAGATTTTACAAGCAGTACTGTACACTGTAAATCATATTGTGCTCATTCAGCTCATATATATATATACATGATACATATACTTTTGACTGTTACTAGTAATTACTTTCACAAATTCAGACTTCAGATGTTATGTACAAAATATATTTAAACATTGTTGAGATTAGTTAAAGGTTTTATATTATATGTGTATAGCATAAAAAATGCAGTAATACTACAATATAAAGAGAAATGTGCTCCAGCTCCTTCTGCTGTGATGTTAAAATGCTGCTTGTATATTATAGACAATATAATATCCAGTATAATGGAACTGTAAAAATGACATTCTGCAGAAAAACAATATTTTTAAACTTAGATGACAGCTTATATACTTTATTTAGTTTATTTATGAGAAATCTAGTCAATAGGCCATTTCCCCAGCGGACATTTTGATATGGCTGAAAAGGTCAGACATAAATAATAAAACAAAGGCTTCCTGGGACACTTGAATAGAACAGAGTCATTTTTGAGATCATTAGTAACATCTGTGCTTTGCCCTCACTGTGTTCGTAAAATCAAGATTTTTGCTGTAAAAAGGAAATTTACTTAATTAACCTAATCATACATGACAGTGCGACACATTCACTGTGTTAGCAAGAACCGCCTACTAGACAATTAACAACAAGGATGTATACAACGGTTAAATTATGATAAAGATGTGGTTTTCTACAGGTGATGCACAAATACAGTCCAACAAAAGGGCACATATGGTTATTGAATGAATGGTGGTGAACATTTTACTGATATTTACCATAATATTTGGCATTCTTTGCATACAGGATTTTAACTTTACCCATATATACTGTAACATTCAAGCAAATCATCACAACTTAATAGTAATCACCACTGTTACTAAGCATATTTCAGTAATGCTCAGTTCTAGTTTAGTTAGCTGGACAGAAGTGAGGAATCTCTGGCATGCTGATTAGCTGTTTTCAGGATTCTGAGTAAAGATGATTTACTGGTGCTCTGTGTTTATACTGCTTTTCATTTGATTTTCTTGTTAAGTTTGGAGTTTTATGTTTTTAATGTATGTATTTATATCTTTTTTTGTGTGTATCTGTGAGTTTTATGTGTTTTACAGGCCAATCTGGGCACAGGTATTTCAAATGAGCTTAGGCTATCACTGCTGTGGCATCAATGTGTGCTATATACTTGTCCCTATACAAATATATATCAAATAAATAAATAATGTGGGTAGCAAAATATTTAAGATTTTCGAAAACAAGTAAACTAACTACAACATTTCTTTAAAATCCAGCTCGTTTCCTGTATTACTGGCTCTGTCTCACACACAGACGATCCTGTGGCCCAGTTTCTGTGGACACAGTCAAAACAAACAGCCACTCTGTTGTCAGGCAGAACACTGAGTAATGACCACGCAGGATTTGCTAATCACTTGATAAGATCTTGCAACCGGAGCCAGTGTATCTGTGTCATCACATAACCAGAAGACACACAGAGGAGACCTGCTGCCAGAGTAAAGGTGCTACAGGTGGTAGGACGCATTGGACGGCGGCATCGCTTGCACTGATAACACTGGTCTCATGCCATTGAATGGATTACCATAACCCAACCTAATGAGAGTTAATATGACAAAACAGCATGTAGACCAGCATGGTGTAACATTAAATAACCTGACAAAACATGAGGACATGACACTCGACCTGAAGTGACATGACATGGTCTTTTTCAGAGAAGATATCTTGGCCTGTCACTCTAGGAAAAGATGTGTAAATAATGAAATTATTAATGGCTGAATTACATTTAGTGGCGCTAATGCTATAATACTATTGTGGCTTACTGGGGAAAAACCTGTGAGCTTTTCTTCCAATGAAAACTCCAAATACCTGGACATCTTTTGTAACAGGAGGTCACATGGGATCACACATTATGATACAAGTCATTGTGGTGAAATATATAATGTGACTTCAAGTCGATGTGATGTGATTTGAACCATACACAGCATAAAGCAATGTAAACTCAGGACATTAGACCTCATGACACTGCACAGCTTGAAGCTACATTGTGCAAGGTCATGTGAGGTAACATGATGTGACAACATGTTGCAACATACCATGATGCAAAATTATGTAAGGTAATATCATGACATCTAAAAAAACAACATCACAAAACTTGATGTGACATTGCATTAAATAACACAGAATGACATAACATAACATGATATGATATTGTACAGCATAGCATAACAGCAGATCACAAAATAGTACAGAATAGCATAGCATAGCATGTCATGATATAGCATAGCATAGCATACCATAGCATAGGAGAGTATATCATGACATGACATGGCAAAGCAGGACATAGCACAGCATAGCATAGCATAGCATAATATTACATTACATTGCATGACATGACATGACATGATATGCCATCACATAGCATAGTATAGCACGGTATAGCATGACACAGCACAGACAAGCATACCATATCATAGGAGAGTATATCCTGACATGACATGGCATAGCAGGACATAGTATAGCATAATATTGCATTGCATAGCATATCATAGCATGAAATGACATGATATGATGTCATCACATAGAATAATATAGCATGGTGCACCAAAACATTGCATAGCATAGCATTCCACTAAATAGCATAACATAGCACAGAGTATAGTATTGCATAAAATAACATCAAATGACTAACATAGCATAGTATTGGATTGCATAGAATTAAATAGCTTAGCACAACATAACATGACATGACATAACATGACATCATGTGACATAACATGACACAACATAGCATAGCATAGCATATAAATTGCTACAAAAACAAAGCATGTATGGCCAGTATATGCATAGTTTTTATATGCATTGTTTTTTATGCACTTTGAAAATTACTATTATGTTATGTAAGCCCCTTCTTGTATATTTTACCATTTAGAACTTTAAGTATAAGTTACGTAAACATACTCACACACTGTTGATAGCTCAGATATCGTCTCAGCTTACAAATAATCTGATCGGCTAGTTTTAAAACTCTTTGCTTAAAGTTTTAATGTTGTCAGCCTCTTGATTTATTAATTGTGACCTATTACATCACAGGTCGGCATCAGTCCATGTATGCTGGATTAATCATAGCTTAACTAACTTGTAGGTCCACCTGCTGGTCGACCCGGTGCTGAGACATGGATCCCCTTTCACTGTGGACCTTGGCGATGAGCTCATTGTTGTGAGAGCCAAACAACAGCCTCCCCGGGGACGACATGAGAACCCTGGAGGCTCTGATCACGGAGAGAGGAAAGTGACGATGGTTTCTCATGTTGACATAAACAACCAGCACTCAGGGGTTTACACTGCAGAGTCAGTGACTGCATAAAGCATCTTTTAGCAGAGGTTAGAACCTCACATATTGAGGTGGACAGTCAAAAGTTTCCTCTGAGGATATGGAAAATACCTGATGTTGGTCTGTGTGTGACTGGATTTAGAAAATGCTTTTATTTTGCCTTTGTGAAGCAAAGTTTTTGTCATATAGTTGTTCAACAAACAGGGCTTTTTTTGCACATTTATCCACTGAAATCACAAATAATAAATCTAAAGAATTATATGTTTATAAAATCTCAAGTCAAACTGACATTTCTCCTCCTAACTAAAATGAAGTCTGACATAAACAGTCGTATGTTTCTGATGTAGTACTAAGTGTCAGACGGTGGTGAAAGATCCCTGCAGGTTGGGATTTCGTAATTATTCCAATTACTCAGAAACACATCATTCCACAATTCACTGTCAAAATTAAATTTCCCTTCCAGGTAAAAATCTAGTTTTTGAGTTTTAATATAAAATATGTCTATTCTACCTCTTTGAGTCCCTCCAGACACGCTGGAAGACATAAGAAAAATACTCTGCCTTGAATATTAATTTGTGTCTGTTATGATTTTTCCATAACAAAGTTCAATTACCTGATTAGAATTTCCAAGAATAACATCTATGAATACGCAAATATTGTTTGCTTCAAAAGTTTAACTTAAGATTAGGCTGAGCTTTTCTCTGCAGACTGAAGCTGTGCTCAAATGAATCCTCGTTATCTTTCATAGTTCATCATTCCTATTGTAGAAACTTGTTTGTAAAACCTTCATGTAAGAAATGAGTATATGTAGACGTAAATTGGTTTAGTTTTCCATCATCCACAGTAAAAGCTGCTCTGCCTCATTCCACCCCAAGCTTCTGTCCTTGTTTCCCCTCCTGAGAAACGGGTTGCAGACGCCGTTCGCTCTCTGAGATGACGACCAGACAGATTTCTTTTGACAGGACTCAGGCTGATTGAAGTCTTGCGTTCTTTATTTAGCAAAATCTGTATAAGTGATGAAGCTGCTTTTCTGTCTCCCAGTGAAAAAAGCTTGATGTGTTGATCTTCTGATAGTGTGTTCACTTTATATCTGCCTGATACTGCTTAGATACAACTTATCCACTTCAGTGTCCTAAAGTGATAAGCTTTGCCTCCTTTGAAACCTTCAGTCCAGGCATGATTTGACGCTGAGAAAGCCTCTCACCTTTAGAATAATAATCAGATTTCTGACACTTTCCCTTATTTCTGATGCCATGTTTATCTCCATCACATTGTTACTTAATGAGCAACATTCTGGTGGAAAAGTACAAGTGGCTGCTGCTGATTTACTTGAACAAACCTCTGATCAGTCCTGATGATCTGCCTGAGTGTTTTCTGAACGCTGCTTTAATGGAAGAATACAACTAAAGGAAATGTGAGCTTTGTGAAAAGGAAGTAACATGGTTACTGCACAGTAAAACACAACATTTTTATAATTTTTGCCTCTTATTCAACTGATTTTTATCACATTTTTGAAATACATGAAAATGTCAATGCCATAAAAACAAGACCTATGAAATAAATGATTTTTTAATGTAAAGTTTTTGTGTAAAAACTAAAAATACTTGATATAATTTTAAGTTAACTGTTTATTATGTTAATTATTATAATATGTATTTGTTTAATACCTGCATTATCTGAAAAAATTGGTGTGGTAAATCCATTCATTTAATAGGTGGGCATACTTTTCTAACAGTAAAAGTTTGTTATATATGTTAGATATTTATGTACAATTTAGATTTAAAAACTCATACTTGATGTGATTTGATATTAACTGATTCATGCAAAAGTATTTTGACATTCTTCTTACATTTTTAACATAAAATGAGAATACAATTCAATTAATGATGGCATTTTCTTCAGTATTAAGCCTCATTATTTGTATTTTAACATTGTTGGACCATATTTAAAGATAATTTCACAGTTTCAACACATGTAAATATCCTTCATTAAACATTAAAATCAAAAATCCACATTATGCAAAACTAACAGAAGAAAGCATATTTTAATTGTGATTTATTTATTTATTAAGGAGTACCTTTGGTGCCTCACCTGCTGAAATATTACTTAAAAAACACAAACATCTTGTTTAGTCTATCTTAATGTCTGACAGTGACATATTACTTCTTTATTCATGACTTCTCCTCTTTAAAATGTTTCTTCATCATCAGATTTTGTGTTTTTTCCAGGTTCACATGAAAAATATGAAAAATTTTCACCATCATCTCAGACTTTTAGACTCCACTGTATTTCCAAATCATATATCTCATTTTAAAAATGTAAAAATTCTCATATCCTCAAATCTCACCTTTTGTCACTGAAGAAATTAAACCACGTGTGAACAGATATGATGTGCTGCAGATGCACATTCCTCCACACTGTGTTGACTGGACTTATCATAGCAGGGATTAGGTTGGCTGACACACACACACCACACACACACACACACACACACACACACACACACACACACACACACACACACACAAACACACAGACATACACACACACACACACACACACACCAGGTCCATCTGTCCGGCTCTGTTTGAGGTGAAATAGATGACGTAATGCTGCTCTGACACATTTTCTCCTTCTTCATTCAAACTGTCCATCAGATTCTTTAGATTTCTTCCTGATACACAACAACTGACTTTTCTAGCTCTCCTAGCGCCGTCTATTGTTTTCTTTGTTTCCTTCTGTAAACTCTGTACACAAACACTGGGTTGGCATCGGATCAATATTCTAGAATTTCATAATCTACAAGGAAGAAAAAAATGCCTTCTTCTTATATTGACAAAAAATATACATATTTTGTCTGTAAGAAAGCTGCTATCAGAACAACACATTTGTTTACTTGGAGCTGCAGTGTTTTACTCTTCTTCAGCTCAGCCACTACTCATCTCATCTTTCTGTATATGTTACTGTCAGATTTTCCTTAACATTCAGCATTTCATACAGTGTGATTGTCATATGAGGTCATGGCACCTGTTTGTTGTTCTGTTTATCATCAGTAGAGGCTGCTGCTGCTGACTTTACTATACAACATGCGAGCTGGCTTCCGCAAATTAACCTGAAATGCACTTTTGTCAGACAATTTGACCATAAAATAGGAATTTTGTTGACGTCTCAGTGCAGGGTAACTGAGGTAACACAGTACAATCACTACTTTACAGTTACTCAGTGGTTTGACAAAAATATTTAAGATGCTTTAAAACAAGGTTTAAAAGATGAGACTACACACTGTACTGTCGACATAAAGAAGAAGGTTAGAAAGAAAACATATGGTTGTTTTCCTGTTGCTTAGGTGTTTTGTGGTGGATAATCTTTGTAAACTTAACCAAAAACACAACACATGTTGTTTTAACACTCAAACAGATATTATTGTGGATATTATCTGAACTTTACTGAAAGTATGTTAATATTTAGTTAATTTGCTGATATGATCACTTTTGCAAAGTGACCATGAAACAAACAATATTATTTATCAAGAGTAGTGGTTTAGCAGTTAAAGCTTTGGGCTACTGGTCAGGAGGTTGAAGGTTCAGCGCCACCAAGCTGCCACTTCCTGAGAAGCTGGGATATGCAAAAAGAGAGTTTCCCTTGCATGATTTATATAGTTTTCCAGTAAAATAAAATCAACATTGAGATAAACATGGCTTAATTAATTTTCATTCTTTTTCAAGTCTATTTTCAGTTTAAATAAGTAGCTTCTATGGCACATTACAGAACATTTACTATATAAGCCAAAAAAAAAAAAAAGTCCAATGCATTACAGTCTGGTAGACTGTTGCAGGCCTGATCTACCAATATAATCTAAAATGTTTAGAAGTAAATGATACTGGCATGAAATACATATTAATTTGCTTATGTAGACAATGCAAATGATCATTGTTTATAACCATATGGATTTTCTTGACTAAAAGTGAGATGAAGGGCAGGGATGTTTGGTCTGTCACTCAAACAAATGTTTGGTGTAGCTTTGACTGTAAATCCCAGCAGCAGAGCTTCTTTTCATTTTATCTCTGCCTGTTCAATGGTGACACAAAGCATCTTTATTGTCCCATCAGCACTCCGCTAACATCACAACGTACATCTGATAAGGAGCTTTGGGCTGCTCCTGTTCGCTCAGATAACTTCACCTGTTAGCAGGTAGCTTCTGTCTGCTGTCACACCAGGATTTCTCTGCAGCCCTGACCTCATGTCCACTGCTTCTACCACCCCTGGTGCCTCTTCAGCTGCTAATTATCACAACAACAAGAGGAGCTAATTTGCTAAACGCAGGTGAGAAAAGAGACGGAGGGGAACTGATGACAAACAAAACCCAACATAGAGGAGTTTGAATGGATAAAATACGAGTTTACTTAACAGAAACATTAAAAAAACATCCAGAATGAAACACTACAATAAAATGTATGCAGTTGCATCTTATAAGATCATAAATCTGTTTACTGTGAAAACTCACCTCACAAAAAAGCAAATCCTTATATTGTAAATTGTAACATTTTAGATTAGATTTACTGTTATTGTCATTGCACAGAGACAATGAAATGCAGTTTAGCATCTAAGCAGAAGTGCAAAAATAGCAGTCAAGTGCATTATTTACAGTACTGTATATACAGGTTGTTTCAGTATAAACAGTACAGACAGAGCACTAATATGTAGATGTGGATACAATATAAAATAGGTAATCTAAATCTACAGAGAGACAAATAGTGGTAAGATTTTTTTAAAAGATGGCCTGTAGAAGTTATGGTTAGTTTAAGCCTCCAGGAAAGTACTGTTAGCGAAAGAAATGAAAACGTAACTGTGCATGAGTGTGGAAAGACAATAAGAAGGGAGGATGGAGAAGAAGTAAAGGAACAAACTAAAAACGAGAAGGAAAGAAGATGCAGGTGGACAAGATGATCCGAAAAACTGCAGAATATAAAGAAAAAAGGAAGTTCGGCACAGAAGAAAACCTTGAGAGTTCACTCGCTGGTTTCAGTTCCTAATAATATGAACATTTTTAATGACATTTTGGAATTTTTTGACATTTAAGGCTGTTTGACAGTGGTGAAGATCTTAACTGTCCTCGTGTCACAAATAAGGCAACATTTCAGTTTTACAGTCATGTTTCCTGACAAAATTATAAGATTAGCATGAAATGTATTTCACACTTACCTCAGTTTGAACTGTAACATCATGAGCAGCCAGATTTTACTGTTCTACCACTACAATTGGGTGAAAATTTGTATTTGTGCAAAGTGCCTCCTGTAAGTGTAATGTCTGTTCAAACTTTGAAGCATCTATAATCTATATACTTTTGACAACATATAATTTAAAATGTAATTTTAAACATTATACAGTACATTGTGTTGGGGTGACTGTATTAATATTTTAAAAGTTTTTGACTGAAGCTGGAAGCTGTTTTCAGAATCAAAGTCTCTAAAAATCCACTACCTGCTCATTATCCCAGCAGACAGAGACAGTTAGAGGCAAGGTGAACACAGTGCAGCATTTATCTGATACAGAGTCGGACTATTCCCTCTGGAGCTGGTGGAGACCAAAGACTGATCTGACACTTATGTTCATGTGCAACTATTTATAATGTAAAGCTTATTATTTCCAAGATTGCATCATTTGTTATTTGTTTTGCAAATCTCTTCTTTGTATCTTGTATCCCAGTCTGAACCATCCCTGGATGGATGCAGGGAAGAGGATGGAGGAGGAGGAGGAGGATGGAGGAGGATGGAGGAGGAGGATGGCAGCGAGGTGCAGTGTGGAGGGGGTGAGCGTGAAAACGATGATGTCATTGTAGCAACCCAAACAGTGTCTCAGCTTTCAGCTGTGGGGACAAATGCTGAAGCCTTCTGCTTTGGTTACCGCAGGACAAACAGCATGATGGGGATTCCTCTGACCTGACCGAAGGCTTCATCTTGCTCCAGCTTCTCACCATGTCTCCTGTCTGCTATCTAATTCAAAAACACAGAGAGAGAAAGAGTTAGCAACAGACTGAGTTCATGGCTGAAAGCTGGTACACAGAATCCTACAGCTTTCACCAACTTTTCTTTAATTATAAACAGCAGAAGGAAGAAAAGAAAAGAAGTATAGTTGCTAAGTGAAGGGATGTTATTTAATGTAATGCCAGTGAGACCGAATGCTAGTCAAAAAACGAGAAACTTAGTTAATGGAAACATTTTATCCTCAAAAATGTAAACTTTTCAGGAACTAAGAAAAACAAAGCAGTCCAGTTTTAAACCTAACAACCACACGTTTTTCAGTTTCTGTAATTAGCTTTGAGAAGGTTTCTGACACCCAAATCACAAATCTGTCCCAAAATTGCAGTTCTCTTGCAGGCTAAATCAGGTTGTCCTCCAGGATTTCTCTATTCTTTGCTGCATTAATTTTAGGCTCAAACTTTACAAGCCTTGCAGGACTTCCAGAAACATCCCCACATAATGATGCTGCCACCACCATGCTTCATAGTGAGAATGGTGTGCCTTCTGGTGAACTCTAGTCCAGATTATTACGACCTTTTTTCTTTCAGTTTGACACAAAGCTTTGACACGTAATAGTTGTTGGATGTACAGTCTCTTCCATCGTAGCCGCTGAAGCTTGAAACTCCTTCAGGGGAGTGATAGGTGTGGTGGCCTCCCTAACAAACATACAATGCTTCTCATAAAGTGAAGAACTACTGGCATCAAATGAAATAGTAAGTTGATAAAAATCAAGGTCATTTAGCTCTTGATTTATTTTTTTTCTTTACAATATATAAAAACATTTAAAAAAATAAACGTATATAACCATATTTTCTTATTGATAAACTAAAACACAAGGTTTTATCATTACATTAAGCAATGACATAATGAAAGACATGTTACTGGATGAGTATCTCCCTCAGGTTTAAACACCGCTCATACATACGCAATTCGTTGCTTTGCCAGATAATGCCTAGATAAAACCTCACTTTATCCAACCACCTCATAGAACAGCAGCTGAGGTTGTACAGTTGGCTGGACTTAGAGTACTGGGATGAAATGCAGACAGAAAGAGGATCGAGTTCCACTACAGAAAAGTGAGACACAAGGTGACAGATCTCATTTACATGCTTATCACAGCCAGAGAGGTATAGATTACCTGTCAGTGTGTGTGTGTGTGTGTGAGGGGGTGCAGGTAAAAGCATTGGTCGATGAGCTTTGTGTACACCTTATCTGCTGCCGTCATATCGTCTCTCTGCTGCATGACTGGACTCAGGTTACAGTTGGTAACCCCCAAGACAAACACACACCCACGCCCGCACTCGCACACACACACACACACACACACATGTTGCAGGACAGAAAACAACATTGATGATGCAGTCTGGAACCAAAAACCCGGCAGGTGACTTCACCACAGGTGGCGTCAGTCATGGATTGGCATCAGCAGGTGTTTTGGTTGATCTGCGTTGGGCCTGAGACATGCTAATGTGTGACTAACCCCTCAGCCTGCACTTGTTCTCCTACGGCAAGAATCTACACAAACAAGGACAACCAGAATCTAAACAACTTGTTAGTCAGAAAGTTCAGATTAACGCATTTGAAGAAGCTGCAATTGATGTTTTTGTGACATTATGTCAAATAAAATGTAAAAAATGTGAAAGGGGTCTGTGGTGGCAATGAGTTAGCACTTGAATTGTCTGGCCAGCAACTACTGTCAATCACACCAATTTCATTGCTATGTTTTTGGACAAATCAGGCAGCGTTTAGCAAAAAACAAGTTCTAAAATGCCATTGTACACTATACTTGCTCACTACCAAACAGCAGAAAGACACAGTTAACACAGTTAGAGCAAGCTGGTGAAGCCTTCAGCAGCTTAAGGTCCAGACACAGCACTAAAATAGAGGCAGCACTGGTCTTACATGGTACTTAAGTGCTGGATGTTTAAAAAGTGACTTTACTGCAGAGTTCACTGCTTTACCTGCCTCCCAAAGTAAAAAACACAGCCAGTTAATTAAGGCTTGATATGATAAAATTTGAAAATCTTGATCAGTAGAAAAAGAAAACCACTGATGGTTTCAGAATAAAAAGAAAGTGTATATGTTGGTATAAGAACAGTGAATGTCAGGTAACCGAAAAGTTAAGTAGTTATTTTTTATTTACAAACTTTCCAGGGCTTCCAGAAACACCCCCACATGACGATGCTGCCACCACCCTACTTCACCATGAGAATGGTGTGTTTGTGATGATGTACAGTGTTATGGTTATTTTTGGTCTCATCAAAATAAATAAGTTTCTTCCAGTTGACTTCAGAGCCTCCCACATGCCTTCTCGTGAACTACCTATCAATTTGAACTATCAATTTCACTTAGGAGTCAAAAGACACTGGACATGGCGATTAAATACTGGACGTGTAAGTACTGGAAGTTTAAATATAAGTAACTCTTAAAAGGTGATCACAGCGCCACATTCACTACGACTAGTTATTTTACCCTCTACATTTACAAATCGTCCAGAAACATCGCCACGTCATGATGCTGCCATCACTGTGCATCACAATGAGAATGTAGTTAGTAGTAAAAAAAACAAACAAAAAACAAAGCAGCTAGTGTACAGACTGCTATACCATTTACTGCATATCAGCCCTTTACTCTCTTTCCTGTCTGTCTACACTGTTTCTTTAAAATAAAGACACAAATAATCCCCCTCAAAAAATAACCGTTGAGAGTGATGCCCGTTCAATACCAGCAAAAAACGGGGACAGTGCATCCACACTGCAGGATGAACAAACTGCACGGTTCATTATCATAATAAATGGTAAATTCTATAAAATGGCCGGATTTGTGCTTTTCACCTCATGTCTCCCAAATGTGGCAATTTCAACCATGTTGTTTCTTGTTTGTCTTGTCTTGTCTTGCTTGCCATGTGAACAAAGTGTTGTAATGTACTGACAATAGTGGAGAAAATGGGGCAAAAAAATAAAATAAATGATATACCAAAGTGCCAAAGAAGAAAGTCTTCATAACAGACATTTGCGAGTACCAGTGACTTAATTTTAAATCAAATTCAGACCTAAGAATCTTTTGACAGCTGGTTGTTTTATAAGTAATTCATGGATCATGATAACACAAAAAAGCAACTGCAACAATACTACAAAAGCAGCCTAACAGGATTTTTGATGGTAGAAGTGTTGATTCGCATTAGCATTCATTATCTGGTCTCTACATGCTAACTGTTGACCACATGTCATGCAAAGATGGCAGAGGATGTTCGCCTGGGCATGTACCTGAGATATACCCACCCCTTTAAACCCCTTCCTCCCAAAACAAAGGGGTGTGTTCCAGTCTGCTGCTGCAAGAGGTGGACGGGGTCTTGAGACAAGCTGCCATTTCCACCCGATTGAACAGCCTCCGACCCTGCAGCTCAACTGGGCCGCCCCTGTCTCATGCCCTGCAGCTGAGGGGTGTTTCGAGAAGACAATGATCTGAGGGTCAGGGGGCGAGACAGCGGGGGGTGCTGAAGTCATTTAGGATGCTAATGTTATGCAGGGTTCTCAGAGTCTCGGTGTAAAAGCTTGAACAATTAGGCTGCTGTTGTGACTTGCAACTTTACTGCAGGCTTCTATCCTGAAAAATGATTTATGAGTGTGAGGGTTGGAGCCAACAGCCTTAAAATCAAGCTGTGACGTGTCAAAGTAAGGTTAAAAAATAAGAACACATTAATAGAAGAGATGCACTGAAGTACAAACATCTTGTGTGACAATGTGTGCAACTTGAAAACATGTGCTGGCTAAGTGCTCATACGGTAAGTGCCAGGTGTGTTTAACTGCTGACTACATATGTAGATTTAAGGATTTGCCATAATTGGATTTGTTATCAAAACATCTACTAATCCTGGATTATAATTTCTAATGTTTAGGTTTAGGAAATCTATCATAAAGTGCCTTCAAAAGGATTTTTATTGAAGCATCAATTGCAGAGAGTCTGTTTGCATTTCAAAGAAAGTCTAGCTGTGCTGTCATCACACTTACCTCAGAGGGAAACTGATAAACACACACAGACAAGGACATTTTGAAGTATCTTGGATGAAACCCAAAAAGTCTTCTGGTGTAAAATTCTAGTCTGGTCAATTTTTTATCTGATCTATATGTTGTTGAATTAGAAAGAAAAAAAAATCAGATGAAGTAATCGGAGGAACTTTCTGCTGAGTCAACAAGAGTAAAACACAAGAAGGTGAGACCATATTTTTCTGTCCTAATATGTGGTACAAGATCAAATCATTTTCATTCAAGTATTTTTAAATATTAAGGAATATATGTACAATGTGGGACTTTGGCTTCAGGTCAAATTTGCAAAAACATAAGCTATCTCGTTAAAATTGTTTTTTTTTCTTATTTGTGCAGCTACAACAAATGGATTTACTAGGCTTGATCTTTTTGTACGTACTCTCTTGTGATGTCAAAGCAGTCTGTGACTGACTTGTTTAACGTAACTTAACTTAAAAATAGACAAATCAAACAGAACAGACTTAGGCAGATTTTGTGGACTCCAGTTACACGTAGTGAAGAGTAAATACTGAGTCGCTGTTTACACATGATTGAATTTCACAGCGGTAAAGCTGGAAAAAGCTGGAAAATAAAAATTCACTGAAATGCTCCTTTCATCTTGGATTTGACACAGCAGAAAGTTCCTTTCGATTAGTTGCAACTTTATTTGATTTTTTTCTTTCCAATTCAACAACATATAGATCAGATAAATAATCGACCAGACTGTAATTTTACACCAGAAAACTTTTTGCGTATCATCCAAGATGCTTCTACAGTGGATAAATGGAAAAACCCAGGCACGTGCTATCGACAGTTTCAGTCCATTATTTAATTTGCCTTGACCTTTTCATTCCTGGAATGATGAGACGAATCTTCATCTTTACTATCACATTAAAAACTCTGATGAAAATAGTAGAATTTATAGTTGAAAGTGTTGGGAGAGGCTGCAATGAGATTTCACAGTGAGGTTTTTGGATGTAATCTTGGTTTAATTTGTCAGATAACCAGAGTGGTTTAGTTCTCCTTGCAGGAATCACATTTAAACCTGAATCAAAACAGTCAGACGTCATTAGATATGTGTGTGAATGGTTTTCACTCTCACTGCATTTGAACTGAATGTGTCATAAACTCTGCAGCTGTATATGTGAAAGTGTAACTCAGCTCCACTCCCCACAGGATCACATTGTGTTTGTAAACAGTGCCTGAAGTTGTGTCAAACTGCAGGGGGAAGCTAAAGGATGCCTGTTGGGGGGGTTGTGAGTTAAAGCAGGAGTGTGTTTGTGTGTAGGTGGGGGGATGTTTTGTTTCCTGTGTGGGGTGTCACATGATGAGGACACGACTGAGGTAAGAGATTAAGAAGTTAAAGAGGAAGGGGAAGAAAGCACAGGATACACAGGGCATTAACTGTTAAATTTCAGGTATTGTTTCATGACCGAGTTTGCCTTATTGACTCAGGCAGAGGGTCCCATGGAAACAAACCGTAAATTTCTTACTATGACTCAGTTTTCAGGGGGGGGCAATGGAATAAGGAAAGAAAAAGAAAGTACAGTCAGAGAGACGTAGACTCAGCAGCATCTTGTCAGGGAGCATGTCAGCACTTGTTGTAGCTAGAGAAGGAAGTCAAGTTAATCAACTACCGCACTGAGGAGTAGCCATCAAAATAAAAGCATGTTGACTGGGTGCATTTCAGGACATAATTGAAAGACCCTCTGTCAGACTCCTTTGTGTCAGTCTGACGGCAACTGAGCTTGTTGGCTTCATTTCTGAATGGTCACTTTTCCGTACAAATCATGACAACAATCTCACCAGATCGGACTAAATAGCACTTCTGTATCACTTTCAACACAAGTCTGAACTGCACCATTACATTTTGGTGGACAGGCAAGCTGCAGTATTTCAGGTCATGCGAGGTGAATAAGGGAAGGCTTTTTCCACATTTCAGCACCGATATCCATCCAAAAACATCACACAGAGTCTTTCCCCTGAGATTAAATACCTTCTGTGCATGCTTGAAAAATAATGCATGTGTATTTTGATGAGATGTCTGAATGAAGCCGTGAGGAACATGCATAGAAAAGTGGCCTCTGTCTGATAAACAAAATGTCATCATTTTAATGTATTAATGAAGCAGCAGTGTTACATCTTTCATGTCAGAAAAGGGAAAAGAAGCTCACTTAGACAAAAAAAAAAATCTGCATTATGCATTGGTGCATGGTAAACACGCTATAAAAGACTGTAAGTGACTTAATGTGCACATAAAGTGAGACCAAATGTGATGTTCATGTGCGATATGTTTGGCTTTAGATGCACTTATTTCTGTTCTTTTATTACTGTTTTGCATGGGCACATTTTCTCATCTGTGGCATACATGATGCAGTGATAACAGGCCTCTAAACAGTATTTCCTTCCTGTGTAATGAGCTCATATTTTACAGTGATTCACACGTATTTCTGATTCTTTTGCTTGCCGCCTTAGTACATTAATTCATTTAAGTATTTATTTTATTTTTTTATTTACCCACATCTAGCTAAGGCACATTCACATACTTAAATGTCCTAAAAGGCTTGTAAATGCTTTTAAAATTAAGGTTAAGTTACTCTACATACCCTGAAATTATCCACACTCTCAAGTAAGTAATTTACACATACCTGCAATATCATGCTGTGCAGTTATCTGTTAAATAACACTAAATACCCTAAACCCTAAACCTAACCCTATTACTTTACAATAAGTTTAATTTGCTACACTTGCTGTTTATGTATAACTCACCCCTTTCAGCAGGAATGACAGCTATAACACCGAAAACTTATATCTGAACAAAAATATCAATATTAATTGCAATATTACTTCTCAAAGGTTTGTACAATACCAATTTCTGTATCATGTGTAGCATTTCAGTTCAGGTATTTTACATTCTCAATTCTGAGGTGTAATATTTCAGATTGTGTATTAAGTCATTGTCACGTAAAACCTTTTATTTTTATTTGCAACATTTTGATTACATGTGCAATATTACATTTTCATGTACAATATTACATTTTCATTCAATTTTTTGGGTGCAATATCATGTGTGATATTACCTCTTACCTCAGTATAATTGTCTCTTCTAGTCTTATTTTAGCCTACTTATTTTCAGCAATCAGTTATTTGTATTTTATTGGTATCCTACTCATATCTTATTGCTTTCTACTTTGTTTGAAAAACTTTTATCCTTCTTTAAATGTTCAGCCTGTCAGGGTTTGCTGTTATGCAAAACAACAACAACAACAAAAACATCTACTCAGCAATGAAACGGAGTCTGAAGGTGTGTTATTGTGAAAGCTGGAAGAAAACCGGAAGCTCACTGCGCTGGTTTGTACATTGACCGAAGTGCTTAAAGCAGAACAGCAGCGCTCTCAACGAACATACCGGACAGACAGCAGCTCAGGCAGCACGCCGCTTCCTTAATCGGTGCATCTCATCGGCTGCGCGTCGATATTCGTGTTTTGATGGGTTAATCTGCGACAGAGAACCGAGCAAACATCAACCGAGACAATCCGAGCCGGGACGCCTGACATGGAATGACACGTTTCCCTCCGAGGAGACTTCTTCGCCGTCTCTCTTGTGGTGCTCCGCCGGTCGCATCCACGACTTGTTTTTGGTACTTTTCATCCTGTCTGATGTCCACCTGTTACCGTGAGGTCCACACCTGCAGACAGACTCACCACGGAGCCACACAGACACACAGTAAGTTGATTCTTTTTTTTGTTGCTGCTGCAGAAGTTGGTTGCGAATTTGACAGCGCAAAGTTGCATCATCTGTCCGGCTGTTTGGGGGAAAAATGCTGCGGTTTCAACTTTGTCTGAATGACCGCATTTCTTCCTGCTGTATCACTGTTTGCTACTTTTTATTAGCTACATTTATTAGCTTTAGCATGTTTGTTTTGATTTTTGTGGGTCAGTTAGCTGATATGTGGTCGACTTTCTTGTGTTGCTTTGTGACAGACAGGTCCGGACATGTCAGAGGAGCTAAAATATAACACAATTTAATGTAGAAATATAATTAAAAATCTTACCAGGGAAGAGACCGTGTCGTGTTTCGGGGAGAACCGTAAAAACTAGCCGTTAAACGCAGTTAGCCTCGCAGAGATTTTAATTTTACTCAGAAATGTTGAATTTTGACCGATTTGTCCGCAAATTAAACGACACTGAAAATTTTCGCGGTGAATTTACGTTAAAAACGCCTTACGGTGAGATTTTGTTTTGTTTTCGGCTTCATGATGAAAATAAAATGACCGTTGATATTTTTCTTACTTGCAGCCGCTCGCACTGCGCAGGCGCGGCTGCCTCTGTACGCGTGCGCGCCGCCTCATGCTCGGCGGCACGGATTTGTTTACAAACAGAGTCTCGTGCTGCCGGGAGCAGCCGCTGCCTCCTTGCGGTCGACAGGAGGATCTGGGTCAACCGGGTCAAATCGAGAAAAACAGCGGAGCTAAAACAACACATGAGCGGTTTAATATTTAAAATGCGTATTCTTACACCTCTTGAGCGTTTTTGATTTTTACAGTTTGCTTTCTGGGCTTTTAAAAATGGTTCTATCAGCTCCACTATTATTCTTGTTGTTGCTGTTTTTGGTACTTTATACATTGCATTAATTTGAATTCAGACTGTGCTGTGCATGTGTATTTCCACATGTGCATGTGTGTCTTCCCTGTGTGTCTATGTATGATATTGCAAATGAAATATAAAAATATATACACAATATATACACAATATATATATATATATATATATATATAGTTCAAAATGCATCTTGTACAAAATGTCTTAACTGGTGGCTGGTGTTGGAGTGGGTTTTCCGCCATCCTCAAGGTTGATGATTTGATCCCTGGCCTTCCATGTGCCGAAGCGACCTCAAGCAAGACACTGAACTCCAAGAGGCTAACACCATGCATGGCAGTTCTAGTTTATGTTGTTTATGTTGACTATTTTCCTTATTCAGCAAATTTAGCATATTTGTAAAGCACTTTGTATCTTATACAAAAAAAAAGTTATTATTACTGTTATTCTTTAGGCTACTAATGAGATGGCCCGTGCAGTGACCATCGAGAGCGTTGGAGAAACTGGAGGAGGAGCTAATGGACCCCTTCCTGGCCACAACACCTGCCGCATGGAGCTGCCTCGCTCCTTGCACACCTGGCCCGGTCTGCTCACCACCGCTCCCAGCACCGGGACTGGCACCAGCGCCATGCACCTCCATCACAATCAGAGCCATCTGCACACTTTCCCGGCTCCCTACCTGCTGTACCCGGTGCCTTACCCCGACCCGCAGAGCCAAGACCAGCCCCAGACTCACCAGCAGTTACCTGCGTTATCGCCATCATCAACGCCGCCTCCTTTTTCGCGGCTCTGCAACTGGAGGGACGAGAGGAGCCAAGGCACCATTGCACCTAGTGACTTCTCAGGAGAGCAGTCAGGTAGGATGATGACATTTAATTACTTATCACTAAAGAAAACTTTGCTACAAGGCTGGAATGGAGAGTAGAAAGCAACAATCTTACAAAAACAGAAATACAAAGTGAGTTGTACCATGGTGTCGTATTGAAACAATGTGGCCTAGTTCTCCCCTTGTTTTGACAGACGGGGAAAGGGGGCAATGCAACACCAAGATCTGTATCAGAGCACATCATTAATCATTAAGCCTGCCAGCAACAGCAACAGAGCAAGAATTGATTTTAAAGGCACTGCTGCAGAATTCACCGCTGCAAGAAAGAGCTGCACGTTTACTGTGGTTGTGATGAAACAGTGGAAAAACGTCAGATGTGACTGAGCCGCACAGAACAGTTTGTCTTTCAGACTCCCACCCTTAAGCAAACAGGAACGTTATCAGTTAGCAGGAGAGTATCGGTTTTGTGCACCCAAGGCTTTATTTCCATGACAGGAGTTTGTTTGGCCACTGTTGATGGGGGGCAGGTGGAGGGGGCAGGACGGTGTGGGGAGATGGAGAGGAAATGTGCTACAGCTGTCACGGGGATCAACATGGGAGTCTACTATTGCAGGATGACATGTAACCGGCTGATGTATCATTAAATTATACAGGCACAGACAGTAAAAAGGCTAAACCAGTTTTGTTCAGCAGACAGTGCATGATAGTCTGTCTGGCAGGGATTAGTTGACAGGAAAATTTCTTTACTGTTTCTTGACTGTGTAGACAGAGGAGAAATATAAAGTTCGCTTATGTGTTTCATTGGTAATATTGGAATAGAAGCCTATTCCACTGCTGTCACTCTGAGTTTTTTTTTGAGCAGAAGTAAATTATCTCTCAGGCTGTTTACTTTGTGGATTGAGTCGATGTGTCAGTTTTCCAGGGGGAAATTTGGAGGCTGCAGAAAGTGAAATCCAAGTGAGGTGGCTCAGCAGGTTACAGGACCGGCAGGTTTGAGTTTGGCCCAGAGCCACCATGTTGTGACAGATTTTTAGCAATGTAAACAGATGAGCTGCCACCACCCCCCTCCTCTTCCTCCTCCTCCTTCTCCTCCTCCTCTCAGCTGTAGGTCAGCTGTGCATGTAGGCATGTTCAGACTTGTCCTCTGTACTGTGGCTGCAATAGAAGAAACAGTCTGCAGCATTTCCTCCTCCTCTGAGCTGCTCAGCCAGGCAGCGCAAAGTCAAGCCAATCTGTCAGTTATCACTAGTTTGTCACACTACACATTTCTCATTTGTAAGAGATTTCGGTATTTGGGTAGCTCAGTTATTTTTTAAAGCTAAAGAGATTCAGAAAACTGAGTTTGTCTGACATAAAGTTTATTCCTTGAGCCTATCAGACAGTCTAATAATCACCCAGTTAATAAAGAAGTAAGTTAATTATGCATTTAGCTACTCATCTAGGTAATCAATTAATTCAAACACTTGGGTTAATCCTGGAGCCATAATCAATCAGTCAGTTAACTAATAAACCAGAGAGACAATCAGCCAGATAGTGTAATCACTCAGTTGGGTCAGTTTCTCAATAAATAAACATCCTAAACCTTGTTATTTTTGGGTGTTAGACAGTTGGTTTGCTTGTTTATTTGTGTGTTACTTTCATTTGCGTGACATTTGTTTAGTCAGTAAGTCATTTAATCTGTTTCTTACTTAAGTTATCAAGTAACAACATAATTAAACTAAGAGAATTATCCAGCTCACATTTAAGCTTTCTACCTCCCTGTTGGTGCATCCTTAGTCTGCTTTGATTTTTAATGCCACCCCCCTGCCCAACAACCAACCACCCTGCTGTCTCTGCTGCTCCCATATTTAACTGGTCAAGGGGTCCCTCTGTCACCTTGTCAGTCCATCAGCCTATCAAGCAGACAGGTTCATCCAAAGCCCCGCCCCCTCTCCTCTGGTTTCACCCTATCACCACTCGACCTCCCGCTCCATCCTCCAATCACACGCAGACGTCTCCAGGAGCGCTGCCTTAGAGTTACCTTGGCAACAAGCCAGGGTTTTCCTGTTTGTTTTTTTTCTCTCGCTCTCTCTTTTCTGTCTTTCCCTCTCTCTGTCTCTCTCTGTCTGTCTAGTCACCTGCATCTTTAAAGGATCAGTTGTAATCCTCCTAGCAAAGCAGATGCTGTGGTTGCCAGGGTCCCGTTTCTGTGGCAACTAGAGTTGTGGTTGCCGCAGGCGCTCTGCTGTATGCTGGAGACAGGGGTCGTCTCACAGAAAAGCTGTGATTTGACAAAGTGAAAAACAAGGTGTGGAGTGGAAAGGTTAGAGCAGGGTAACAGCTCAACTTAAAGAGAATCGATATTCAAAACTGCATCGTGCCAAAGAATCTGAAATTCAATGGAATACAGCTTAAGAGAAATAAAACAATAAAACAAGATAATTTCATGTATAGAGTCAGCGGATAAAAGTAAATTAAATTTGTTTTATTGCATGTTTTTAAAAAGATGGGATATACATGAAAAAGAGAATGAAGAAATGTCAGTGCCCTGGGTTTCCTGCAGTGGCTAAATCACTCGTGTGGTTATTAAATTCAACTCCGTCTACACTATGAAATATGATTTAACTGATTAAAGAAACTAATTTAGCAAAGAAAAATGGAAATAACCGGGTAACTAAACATGAATAAATAATAAAGAAATGAAAACTATTTGTGAAAAGGCCAGAAAAGGCTTTGAGCACATCAGTTTTAATAAAAGTATAGTACGTTGTGCAGTTTTGGGCCTGTTTGTTAGTCCAGGCAGAAGGTTCAGGTATCTGTTTGTTTAAAGAACAGTCTGTAAACACACAACAAACACACACACATACACACACACACATAACAGTACCTCTCCATACCAGACTTATTAAGCAGATTAAGAGATTACTCTTTTAAGTTCCATGAAGAGGAAAATAAGTCACCGTCAATCCGTCAGACTCCTCAAGAAATTTGTGTGTGAAAAACAACTATTTTTGGTGGGTTTTTATTGCAAAAGGTCAAGACTGAGGTGAAGACTTGCATATTGCTGAAAATTCCTATTTTGGGTTACTGTCAGCTCCTAAGAGGATAGAGTCACTTTTTTCACTTTGCACAAGCAAAACGTGCATCTACACACTTACAGTACAGTACAAGTTCACAGTGCAGTTGGGGATCATGGTGTGTGTTTTTGGGTGTGTGTTAGTATGGTTGCTCATTAAATAAGTCCCTGTTGCTTGGTAGCTTGTCCATGTGTTGCTATGTGTAACCTGAACTGCTTGCAGTAGCATCTAAGGTGACTATACTGCTTGTTGAGATCAATTAAGTTTAATCAGAGTCTCTGTGTAGCCAATGAAGCTCTCCTGTATCTTTATACATGAACTTCTCAGTACAGAGCCTCATAATGCATAATTCGTTCTATGTCAGTGACCTATTTTCTGAATTTATTTCTGCCTTTTCTGGTGCAGACTCAGACAGAGAGGAGCACCTACAGGCCTCCAACCGCCAGGGACCTCCGCCTGACCTACTGCCCCAAAACGAGCACCCGTCCTGGGCTTCGCTGCAGCACCGAGCCCCTAGGGGAGAGGCGGTGCAGGAGCTGGAGCTCAGGAGAGTGGCCAACCAGCTGAGGGTGATCGGAGATGAATTCAATGCCACAGTCCTGCGCAGAGTGGTGAGCAGGGGGATGGGGGGTTTAGAGGTTCAGTTATATGTAACCTTGGAGTGGAGAGAGGCATGCATGTTGCCTCCAGTTTTTGATGTAAATAAGTTCATGTGGACGCTTACACCAACTCAAAACAAAGGAGTGAACAAATAATCAGTCTCGTCCAGTAGTCTTCTGTTTTTTTATGAGGCTAATTAAAAAAATAAACAATGACATATGGGCTAATGACAATGCCTTGTCTCTGCACGTGTGGAAAAAAATAGCTAATTAAAACATTAGTCTAATAGAAATCACATATTTTCCTTAAAAAGTTGTGAATGAGACACTGATCGTGCTGTAAATGAGGCGATAAAAAGCGACAATCTCACTGCAGCTGTTGTGTTATGATTTTTTAGCGCTGAGTTAATCTGAGGATGGGAGCCTGTGTGAGTTCTGTTGTCCTTGAACACACCACAGTTACATACATTCCTCTCTCTCTCTTGCTATCTAAGCTGTCCACTGTGTTCTTGCATGGATGAACATAAGAGCTCGCATTCATATGTGATTGCATGAAGACGGATTGATATTTGCATGTGAGAGTGAATCAATGACATCTGTGTCCTGTGCCGGTTTATTCTTGATTCATACTTTTCTTATTGTTGCTTTCCTTTATTGTTTTTCCCCCTTTTCTCTGTACAGAAATCTCTCAAATTGGGTCACTTTTTTGATTACGTACAGAGTCCTTCCTCCCTTTCTTGGTCTCCATCTGATTTCACTTTCTTTCGCTCTTCTTTGTTTCCTTCTTTATTGCTGTTGCTGCTATTAAATTAACTTTATTCCCTCTTGAAACAACAAAAAAAAAATGCTTAAAACCTTCAAATGTTGCTCAGTAGTGGATCCGATTGGTCTGGAAACACTCAGATTAACTGACAGTATTTTTCTGTCGCTGCCGTCTGCTTCGTTTGATTGTTATTTCTTTATCTCGCCCCTCCCTCGCTCTGTGCTCTGGATCGCGTGAGGACTTGGCAGCAGCTCTCCCCCCTTCCTCGACCTCCTCCCCCACCGCTCTCTCTCCTCCCTCACCCTCCCGCCTTTTTGCACATAAACAAAGATGACGTCACCTCACCCTCGGCTCTCACTCAGACGCCGATCGCACAGTTTTTACGAGGATGCAGTGGCCCTCTTTTTTTTTTGCAGACGTGTGCAGCAGGTTTTTCAGGTTGATTCCCTCCCTGAACTGCTTTGTGTGTCTGCAATACTTTAATTCTCCATGGGGAAGTCGAGCATGTTGTTTACTAGCAGTCAGATTTTCCAAACGAGCAGTTTGAAACAAAAGGATTGAGGACTGGAGATTGCAAAGGGAGGGTTAACCACAGGCACGTGAGGTTCAGACAGTTCAGACTCGCATCTTCAACACAGACACATGCTTGTTTATCCTCATGTCCTTCATTATTCCAGATCACGCAGACAAGCGGTCTTTCTGTCCATTACATTTTTCTGTTCACCCCACTATGTCCCTGAATCTACAACCAGCACTTCTAGTAGACTGCAGTGCAACAAACTGTCTTTTTAATGCAATATCAACACATTCAAAGCACACATGTGACTTATGAATACTTTGTGCATTAAAAAACATGTGTAATATCAGTAATCAGTATTTCGACCCATGAAAGAATCTGTGCAATATTGTTATTTCCACGTGCAGAGGAATTTGGACAATCTGACCAAGCACTTAGGGTTTCATTTTCCTACTGATGCTTCTTAAATGGTATCTCCTGTTGTAAGAATGCAAACTTCCCCACTGTGGGACAGATAAGGGCTCATCATATCAAAAAGAGATAACTGGACTTGCAGAGTGTCTTTATGAGAAGTTAATTTTTTTTTCAACAGATCTTTGGCAGTTAAGGCTCAAAAAGCTGCCTCATAAATAATCAGTCAGTCAAAACCACCTAAATTGGTTCCAGCATCTTTGTTTTGTGTGGACAGCTCTGACTTGCATGAAGTTACGTGATTAAGTCTGTTATGTTGTCTGAGCCGTTTGGCAATAAATATGCATTTTTTTAGCATCTTGGCTCATCTGAAAAGGTCACATACTGAATAATCAAATGTTGTGTGTCATTTGGGCTAACGTCTCTTATTGTTTCTCTGTTTCTCAGCACATCGCCCCCCACTGGCAGGACTGGAGAGATGTCTGTCGAGGACTCCTGAACTTCATCAGCCAGACCCTCAGCACTCTCTACAGGCTCACGTAGACCTGAAAACGCTGGTTAAGACTTTTATTTTTTTACATCCTGGACTCAGCTGCCGACTGGCTGGTTGCTGCACTCTTCACTTGATCCTGGAGGTGTGAACTGGCCTAAAAGCTAAATGACACATTTGCTTGAACAAAGGAATTGGGAGGATGAGGTTGGCAGCTGGATCGGGCTGCTCCCTGTGGAAACTGGACCCTGCCTGCCTGTCTGTCTGACTGACAGTTCGTCCGTCAGTCAGTCTGCTGGTACAGACTGCAGCTGATGGACTGACAGTTGCCTGTATATTCTGTAAAATGATTTTGTTTTCGTCCCTGTCATGTCTCGGGGGTCGGCTCATTATGTAGCAGGAGTGAGTCAGTGTGTGTTTGTGTGCATTGAGGACCAGGGTCAGACTGAAACGTTGTGTATATCGATTTAAAAAAAAGGTTTTATCCATCCAAACAGAGAAATTCCAGCGATATTTCAAAATTAAGGTTTCAACACTGGTTTGGACATACTATCTTCAAAAGTTTCTTCATTTAGCTGTAATTTCAACCTACATTTTGCTGCAGGACGCATCATTTTTGTCCAGACAGATGGTTTATCTCCAGCTCTTCCTCCATCTTCTTCTGCCATGGAGACTCCAACCATCTAAACTCTGAGATGGTTAAAACTGATTTATTATCACAGATTTGACCCTCGTCTGATGTGTGCATTTTGCCGTCGTGTCTTTATCGTGCAACCTGTGTCCCCTTCGTTACAAACTGTGAAACTGGACGCTGTGGTTGCACCGCAGGGAAAAGTCGGGTGTTTTTCCACTACAGAGCAAAGCACAGAGTGAAACCTCTCTCCCCAAATCTGAAAAAAACTGCTTCATTTCATCGTACAATGTGCCTTTCTGCTTGGCGCTCTGTCGAGGCTTAAATCTCCAACTCCGGGACAATCAGCTACACAAACACACATGCAGTGAAAAACACACACTCTTTAAAGTGCTTTGTTTGCTGCCACTAAATTCATTTGCATCGCATTCAAACAGTTTAAGGTCATTTCAGGACAGACACAGCTTTTAATTCTCAGCCAAACATTCATCCACACCGTTCATGCTGCCAGTTCTCACCCACCTGAGTCAACAGTGTTCATAGTTACTTGATCGACTGTAAATATCCTTTTTGAAGATGAATCTAACTTATCTTTAAAAGTACTTATCGAAGCGAGAGTTCACTGCGTTTGGGAGATGTTTATGTATTTCTGAGCGGCCATCGGCAACAGTAGAGCAAGTCTGAATTTAAATCCAGTGGATTTGAGAAGGTATTTCCATGAGTTAAATGAAAAAATATGATTTGGATCTTTTTGGTTGTCGAAAAAAGTATTTGACAATGTTTGTAAAATGACCCCTTCGGTTGTGCGATTATTTTCATTGTAGTTTAAGAGAAAATGTAAATTGCTCATATTAAGAGCGTAATTTATTTTGGATAGTAGCCTATCTGTAGCTTGTCTTTTTCTTTTGTTTGTTTTTTTCATTTTTATATGTAAATGTATTTATTTTTTCTTACATTCCTGATCGAAATTATGATTTATGTCGTATTTGAGTTGAAACTGTTAAAACAGAGATTGAATAACATGGGAGCTACACACTGACAAGCAGATACATTTAAGATTCAGAATTTGGAAGATTTTGTCCATTGCAATTGTAAAAACACACTCAATTATTTAAAACGGTACAAATCTTTTAAAGCAATTTATTCACAACTTTACAGATATTCCAGTGCTTGCTGTCTTTCTTCGGCCGTAAAGCAGCAAACTGTTCGTATGATTATAAGCATTACAGAAGCAGAAACTGAAAGGGATGTGTTGGTGTTCGATGTGTTTATCACATGAGAGGGAAGAGTCCCAAAATCATCCCTTGAAAGCACAAAGAAACTGAAATCAGGTGACCCAGACTCATAGCAATACTTAAATTGACTGAACTGAAAAGCCACTGAACCGTCAGTCGGGTACTCTATTGTAAATTTAATTCCAAAGCCGTGTGGGTCTGCTGGTGGTACTCATGAAAAATAGAGATTCATGTACTGTAACGTACTTTGGCTTGATGGAGTATTTCAACTTTTATTTCAGGAAACAAAGGCCCTTCAGCACAGAAGTCACCAGGTTTTGTTTTTTGCCATTTACATGATCCCACTCTCACTCGGCCTTAGCAACACTGTTTTTGTACGTTTTTTAAGCCCAGGGCCTTGTTTTGGATGTACAAAGTCGTAATGATGCCGCAGCCTGTAGATGCTCAGCTAACACGAGGCTAAACAGAGAACAAACTACGCTAGCATGGCAGACACTCATTTACTGCTTGTGTATTCGTATCTGTGGAGCGGTTTGCTAGCAGTGCTTTTAGCCGTGTTTGCTGTCCTCCAGCCTGCGGGTTGATCTCGGCACTCACAGTCGGTTGCTTTCTTGTCAGAGGTCACTTCTCGGTTAAGTGCTCGCCTCGGTGTCAGTCACATGCAGTGTGTATTTGCCGTTTTTCAACTTTTTTCTATTGTAAAATTTCTACATGAATTTTTTTACTTTTTTCTTTTTTTATACAATAAAGATAAGAATAAATATATCTAACTGTTTGGTGTCTGATTTATATGCATCATATACATTTACAGAATCGGGAATATCTACACATTTGCACCTAGTACCTTATGCACGTTGTATTTATTTACCGAACTTACACGTTTACATATTTTTATGTACAACTGCACCTTGAATGCACTTTTGCACTACTTTAAGCAATTACTTTGTCGTACATGTTCAGCAATCTGCAATATCTATAATAAGTGCAACATCAGTTACTATTGTGACTATTTTTATAATTCCTGATTAAAAACCTTTCATTGTTGCACTTGTACATACATTTTTTTCTTCTAGATTTCTATGTTTTATATTTGCACATCTCCTACTTTACTTTAAAAGCATCAGATTTTGTAAATGCACTGACAGGACTGCTGCTTTAATTAATTTTACACTGTGCAATAACAACAAAGGAACTTTCTATTCCATTTCTCCCAGTTACAGTAGAGAGTTTGCAAGATAATATTGTATAAAAGTGAAGCTAAATATATTATTATTTTTTGTTTTAATGAGATATCAAACTATGAACAAATCAAGCTTTGAGATTTTCTTATTTATAGTGCAATCTTGTTTCATGTAATAACCCACATTATTGGCATAACTCTGATTTAAATGAGGGTAAATCTTGAGATAAAAAGGGCCTTAAAAGTTGTTTATACTGTAACCTTCAGTAGTGTCATTATCTGATCCCAAAGTTCTGGATTTGTCTTTTTTTTGGCTGGTATATTTTTCTTCAAACTTTAATGTTTCAGGTTTTTCCCCACAGTTTTCAGAGCCCTTATGTAACAGAAAAACACCGTTTGGGCACACTTAAGTTTGAGAAAAGACTGACAGGGAACCACAAAGGCTGTAATTTTCACAAGATAAAAGCCAAACTTTGTGAAAACCACAGAACGAAAAGCTCTACAAAGTGCAGCTGGGTTGAAAAAAATACCTGTATGATGTAATCCTGCAATCATCCTCAAAATGATTCCTTGCTGCTTTCAGGGAAGGTCGGTCTTTTAATACATATATACATATATATACATATATATATATATATATATATATATATATATATATATATATATATATATATATATATATATATATATATATAGATATAGATATAGATATAGATATAGATATATATATACACACACACACACACACACACACACACACACACACACACACATATATATATATATATATATATACATATGTATAATATAATAACTGATAGATGTGACATTACCTTAGTTTTATTTAAGGTCGAACTACTGTGAAAAATCATGTAAAAGTTGATTTATGTTACATCTGACCTGATATTTATGAAGGTACAAAGCTTGTTTTGTCTGTTTTTTGGGGGGGCGCTTCTGATTTTGGGACAACACCGCTGCGGCAGGACAGCAACAGTTTATTGGATTGTGGTTGAGCAGATGTTTACAGATGTTGGTGGCTCTGGACCCTGTGGACATGCGTGACATGTGGCCGCCGTGGTCGCCATCACATCTGGAGAGAACCTCGGATTAGCAGACATGAGGTCAAGACCCTCGCTGGCTGCTCACAGACACACAACAAGTGTTTACAATGATTATCAACATGACAATCTGGCACAAGATGTGCATCAAAATACTCACATAAGTGCGTGTTTTGATGCTTTAGAAGAGACCTTAAATAACCTTGAATAGTGGATACAGTTTCATTCCATTCACTTCTGCTCTTGATAACAGAGTATGAACACAGCAGCAGGAATCTGTCGAGGCACCAGGTGTCCTGAGTTTCACTTTCACATTTACTTAAGTGGATTTTTACACTAATACATAAACATTCATGGAAACTGAAAGGAATGTGTGCTAGAAACTAAGTCTGACACATGAAATGTCCTTTTAACAGTATAATTACAAACCAAAGCTGATTTCTGTGAGTCATTCCTGTCTAACTAGCTTTAATCTTTTACCTTGAAGTTAAAGGACATTTTCACAATTTACATACAATTTTATTTATTTATAAATGTCTGTTTTGCTCCTCCTGGTAAATCTTCATTATCCCTGTCAGTTCTACATTGTCACCATTTAATAAAGGTGTAAAATGAATGAAAAATGAAAATATTAAACCTGTATTTGGACTCAGAACTCAAGATTTGTGCTCCTGACTGCAAAAACTAAAACAAAATGGCTCCAATCTCCCAATAAACAGGCTGTTTATGGAGGTTATTATGGGCTGTTATCTGTCTTTATGGCTGTGATGAATTATCAGTCAACTTGAGAGTTAAGCTGTAGTTACACTGCATTTCATTGATTACTTCCTTGACATTTATTTTGCGCTTGTTTTGATGATTTCAGCAATTTTTTGATGCAAAGAAGCCAAAATTCCCAGCTGGCGCCAAAATTAAGATTTGACACTTTTCATGATCATATCTGAGAGTAAATGGAATATTTCACCATAAAACAAGCAATTTAGGAATGTTCAGAAAATTATAAAGGGCATTTTTCACAATTTTCTGACACTTCTGAGCCTAAACAAGTCAAGAAAATAGTCAGACGATTAACTGATAATAGAAGTAATTGTTATCTGCAGCCCGACTTAAGTTTACATGATCCACAATAGAGCTGCTGGCCTGCCCACACACACACACACACACACACACACACTGTCTGTTACTGAGTCAACAGGCAGCACTGGGACTAGATATCCTCAGTTAAACTGCTCTGCACAAGGAGCCAATCATGCAGCCCTGAGAGCAAAATCAGAGATCTGATTGGTCGCAACAACAGGCACTTGGTTTTTGCTGCTAAGTGGAGGCCGAAACAAGGAGAGTGACCACACAGCAGGGGCGCCAGGCTGGGAATTAACTATGTGTGGGAGAATAAGAACAAGGGAAAGAAAAGGAGGAACAGAATAGAGAGAAAAGGAGGATGGAGAGAAAGAGATAAAGTGCAGCAGAGTCAGCATGCAGTAATGAACAGTGGAATGAATGAATGTGTGTGTTGGCAGATAAGAGTTTAGGTTTAATTAAAGGGGCAAAATGAGCTTAAAGGAACGTTCCATAATTAATCTCTTTTCCTAATCCCAGGAAAAGAGCAGTGGCACCCTGTGCTGCCTAATCGTCCCTCTGGTTTCATTTCAGGGCATGTTTTGGTCCTCAATGAGCTGCAAACACTCAAAACTCCACTCTGCCTCTTCATATGCAGTTATGTGTGTTATTTTCCTCCCAGCTTCTCTCTCGATCTTTTTCACTCTATCCTCAGCCACTTTGTGTTGAACTTACAATGAACCTGATGCGAAAATGAACCCAGCAACATTTTAATTTTAAAAAGTCATGCGTCTTTGCAGCCGCAGCTGAGTGCAAGTGCAGGTCAAGTGGCAAATACATGCATTGATTTGAGATTTTTATAATTTGGTAGACTGGTGCAAACTAATTCCAAACTGATGTGACCTTGTTTTCCTCTTTTATGTGGCCGGGCTGCAGTTGCCCATATTCCTCACCACAGAAGCGAAGGTTTCGCTTCACATTTTCATTACTAAACTCTCAACTTTGTACGTGCCAGTGGTTGTTCTTACAAACTGAAAGGTCAAACATGAGCTTCTTACAGTAAAATACCTCAACATTAAACTCTCCCTTTAGAGGATGTGACTCTTTTTTTAAAAATATTTGTAGTTTTCCACAACAAATTATACTGAACTTAATACAAAACTGGAAGTCAAGGCAAAAGTCCAAGTCTCAAATTAAACTTTTATTTCACCACAAAATCTGATTGAGCGCTATTTTGAGAAACAATAGAACATCCAGATTGTGATGCATGTTTCAAAAAAACTTGATTTTTGCAGGATTTTATCACAGTAAAACTTCATGAGGGCAGGTTTCTGCATATCAGAATGATAGTTTCAAAATGTCACCCTCCCTTTCCATATCCTGCCATGTTGTGCTGCATGCTTTCATAAAATTTTGTTTTTGCTATTTGAGTGAAAATTTAAAAAGCCACTTCCACTGGTGTATTACACATTATGATACCAACACTATGGTTAACCTGTGAACTTTCAGTGTACTTTGACGTCAATTAAACTTTCTGACGCACCACAGTATTCTTATGAATCAGCTCCTGTTTTGCTTTTACAATCGCTGAGGTTCAGCAGCAGCAAAATACGAGTCATTCTTTCCATTAAGATGCACGCTCAGGTTTCACAGGTCTTATGTAGCTGAAACAGGTTGAACCAGCCGGTGGGATGGGACCAGGCTGCTCGTTTCCCCTGTAATGCTGCTGTTGTTGTTGTTGCTGCCTTATTTGGGATGATATATTATGAGATGCATTTGAATGGTTGCACCCGCCCTTTCCTATCACTGCTGCATGCTGCGCCGTCACATGCTTTACTACCATGTTTGGCCTGATGAGTCACGTGTCATGTGGTAAGAAGTTATTACCAAATACAGTCATACACTCTGCCAGGCATCACGAGATCATCTACTGTCTTTCCATTCAGATCAACCACACTGAGATTCCCCCCGAAATTCCCTCCTAACATGATTTTCATTTTTAACATTCCAAAAAAAGGCATAAAAGCTCGAATTGTTTGCTAAATTGAAAAAGCACATGTTGATGCAATATTGAAGTCTTGGAGCTTAAAAAAATCCCCTGCAGCACATGAATGCAGGATCATAAGTAAGTTTTATGACAACAAATACCAGAGTCCATAGTCTATTTACGAAACAATGTTTTATTAGCAAATGTAAAAAAACATCCCACTGTACTTGTGTAAGGTATTGAGGAAAAATGCATGGACATGACAAAAAACAATAAAACGGAGCAACAGATTATTTTTTGACTAGTGGAGCAAGTACTGACATAAATAGTTCAGAAAGAACGAACAGGCAGAAGTTTGCTGGACTTGTATTTGTGTGTAAAACCGTTTTGTGTGCAGGTGAAGCCCGACATGCTCAGTTTGGTCCGAAGTAATCGACCACGCCGTTGCCTTTGCGACCATCGAAGAAGAAGAAGTTGCGGTGAGGAGCATCTCTTTGGGAGAGAGCCTGAAGAGGAAGAAGAGAGAAAAGATAACTTTCTGCAGCTGTTTTCTGCTCGTTCGTCCGCCTGCTAGCAGGATTATGCAAAACCTACTGGTCTGATTTTTATAAAACTTGGTGGAAAAATGGAGCTTGAGCAAAGGAAGAACCCATTTTATTTTGGAGTCCGTCCCTTGAGCACTGTGGCGCCACCAATGGGTCAAAAATGGAAATGCTTTAATGCATGTAACCTAGAAACTATACTGTATGGCTGAATTTCCCAACTTACACCTAAGGACATCAATTTTGTCCTAGTTAAATTTTATGAAAAAGTTTTAAAATGTTTACAGGCCCCATTCGGCCCCACTTGAGATCTGTTTCAAACTGTGGTGTTTGACCATGAGAGCTACTGCACTAAGCAAAAAAGCATCCTGCTTAATAAGTGTTGATGTTCTTGCTTTAACCAACTATTTCTTGTGTCTGGTCTTACATTGCGAGGTCCCAAGGTCAAGAAATGACGAGATTCTGTGCAAACCCACAAATATAGAAGAGATGATTCGTTTTAAATAACGAACCATTAAGGTCAGTTTTGCTCCGATTTAGAGTTTTCATAGAAAAGTTACAGTCTGTCAAACACAGCTTGAGTCAGCAAGTAAAGATTTTTCAATGCCACACAATATTTCTGCAGGTAAAATTGTAAAGGCGATCAGGCTTCAATGTGCTGCTCAGAAAGAGGTGTTTTAATGCCAGTTTTCCATTTTATTAGAGCCCATCACAACCTTGTCAGTTGTCAGCGCTCCAGTCCATAAGGTGAGCTCATTTTTGTGTGTGCAAGTGAAATAAGTCAGTTTCACTCTGCGAGACATCAGTTGGCCAGTTGCAGAGGGTTTCATCATCATCGAGCGCAGTTTGGCCTTGTGCCAATATAATGCAGCCTGATTCTGAAATGTCAGAGCGCTGCCTCCCGTCCTTCCTCTACATTCCTACACACTGCTGCTGACCTCAACTACAGCGGGGAAAATAAGTATTGAACACGTCAACATTTCTCTCAAAAAACATATTTCTAATCGAGCTATTGACATGAAATTTTCACCAGATGTCGGCATCAACCCAAGTAATGCACACATACAAAGAATCCAAACATTTATGTTCATAAATTAAGTTATGTGTAATAAAGTGAAATGGCACAGGGAATAAGTATTGAACACATGAAGAAAAGGAGGGGTAAAAAGGTCTGGAAAGCCAAGAAAGCAGCTGGAGTTTGTCAGTATTTAGAAGGTTAACCTGTCCCCTATTAGTGCAAAGTAATATCAGCTGGTTTAGTCCTGATTAATGCCTTTTAAAAAGGTTTCTCACCAGCAAGGTGTTAGACAAGAAGCATTGCATGATGGGTAAAAGCAAAGAGCTGTCCAAAGACCTACGCAGCCTTATTGTTGCAAAACACACTGAAGGCATTGGTTACAGGCGCATTTCTAAACTTCTGAAAGTTCCAGTGAGTACCATTGGGGCCATCATCCGGAAGTGGAAAGAACACGGCATTACCATAAACCAGCCACGGCCAGGTGCTCCTCGCAAGATTTCAGACAGAGGAGTCAAAACAATCATCAGAAGGGTTCTCCAACAGCCCAGGACCACTCGTGGAGAGCTTCAGAAAGACCTGGAATCAGCAGGTACCGTTGTTTCAAAGAAAACAATAAGTAATGCACTCAACCGCCATGGCCTCCATGCACGCACACCACGCAAGACTCCATTTTTGAAGAGGAAGCATGTTGAAGCTCGTTTGGAGTTTGCGACACAACATTTGGATAAACCCATGACATTCTGGGAGAACATACTCTGGTCAGATGAGACCAAAATTGAACTCTTCGGATGTCATAAGACACAACATGTTTGGAGGAAAAATGGCACTGCACATCACCCCCAAAACACCATACCAACAGTCAAGTTTGGAGGTGGGAGCATCATGGCGTGGGGCTGTTTTTCAGCATGTGGTACTGGTAGACTTCATATCATTGAAGGAATAATGACTGGAGAAAAGTATCGAGACATTCTTGATCAGAATCTGCTGTCATCTGCCAGGCTGCTGAAGATGAAAAGAGGGTGGATCTTTCAGCAAGACAACGATCCCAAGCACACAGCCAAGGTAACACTCAACTGGTTGAAGAAAAAGAAAATAAAGCTGCTAGAATGGCCCAGTCAATCACCAGACTTGAATCCAATTGAAAATCTTTGGAAAGAACTGAAGATCCGGGTTCACAGAAGAGACCCCCGGAACCTTGAAGATTTGAAGGCAGTTTGTGTGGATGAATGGGCCAAAATCACACCTGAGCAATGTATTCGACTGGTTTCTCCATACAGGAGGCGTCTTGAGGCTGTAATCACCAACAAAGGTTTTTGCACTAAGTATTAAATAAATTTCAGTACGCGTGTTCAATACTTATTCCCTGTGCCATTTCACTTTATTACACATAACTTAATTTATGGACATAAATGTTTGGATTTCTTTGTATGTGTGCATTACTTGGGTTGATGCCGACATCTGGTGAAAATTTCATGTCAATAGCTCGATTAGAAATATGTTTTTTGAGAGAAATGTTGACGTGTTCAATACTTATTTTCCCCGCTGTATACTGTTTACCTCAGACGGAGGTTGCCACGAACGCAGCTCTGAAAAACGATGGTTCCTCCTCTGCTCAGTGATGTATGTGAAGCCTTTTTCTTGGGTCATGCACTCAAAGAACAGCAAATGCAATTATGTGTTGGACAAAATGATGTTTTCATGTGTGAAGTGAATCTTGATGATTCTAATAATAACCTTATGTTGCCATACCAAGAGTGCGAATCATATCAGAGGAAACAAATCAACTCACACATCAAAATGGACAAGAAAATGGAATCTTAAAGGATTTTTAATAAATAAATTCAACTCAGAGTCTCCAGTTTTGTGGTAAACCATGAGATAAAAGGCATTTTGCTCCCATGAAGAAACCAATGAAGTAGTATTGTCTTCATGAGTATAACAAAATACTCTCTTCTGACATTTTTAAAAATCTGCATTGATTATCCTGATTCAGATTCTGATTTGTTTATTTGTCATATGCAGCTTAACACACAGTCAGCTATGCAGTAAAATGTTTTGGATAGGAAGAACCAATCAACTCACTATTTCACAACACTAGAAAGACTAAAAACAGAAACAGTAAACACAAAATATTGCCAAACGTATCAAAAATACTAAAAATATAAACATTGATGGGATTGGGACCGAGTTGGAAATGCAACAAGCACACGCCATGTATACATACCGTCAATACTGCATTGCATTTTATTTATACATCTACATATTTATCATTATGGTTTCTCACAATTATTGACTTTTCAGCGAGGGAGGCAGCTCAACATGGACGGTTTGTACTTTAACTATGACCTTGGGATCACTGTATGTGCTACTGTAACTGTGCAGTCATATGCTTTCCATTTGATTTCCATCTAATGGCCCAATTATGTTCTTTTATCAATACGTTTATTATGTTGTTCAGCTCGAGGACAGTATAAATCATTTCTCCAACTGACAGGCTGCTGCCAGAGCATCACACTGAGTCGCACTGCGGTCACAGTGAAAATCACTTCTACACGGAGCAGTCGCTGCTGTTTTTCTGGATCTGACCCAGTAACCAGCCGAGTGGCCACATGTCAGCTGACCGACTCCCTCACACACCAGACCGGCCGTCTTCATCGCTGAATCACTGGGTGATTATGGCGAGATGCGTCAGAGGTGATCAGACCAACGTGTTCATATTGTTTCCTGAAGACATCATGTTCCTATAGTTCTGCGTGCATTTATACTTCCCGCAAAACTTCTTCGTGTTTACATGCTTACCTTGACAACTTCCTGTCCTAGAACTCCTCCCACAACGGCGCACACTGGAGACATCTCGGCGAAACAGTAGCTGAGGACAAACAGTACAAGGAAACATGATTCACTAAATAGAAAATGTGATGTTAAGGAAGTGAGAAACTGAGAAAATTACTGGCTCCAGCAATGAATGTAAAAAAAATCTCTGTCTGGAGCCATGCCATGGATCCGTTTAGGCTCGCCAGCTGATTTATGAGTTTGGCTGTCTCGCGCCGCCAACATTACCACAGTGACAGAGATGAACTAAATGTCTTTTCACAGAAGCATGAATGTTTGGGTTAATCAGTCGGCAATCGCTCTCTCCCACAGTTGATGGTAGACAAGTTAACATGAAATTTATTCAGCCTCACAACGCTAGTATGAAATTGATGAGGCTACAGACTTTGAGATAAAACTAACATTCACGTGCTTCTGTCCAACTTCAAAAGCGTGGATGTCAAAGTGTAGCAGTGGTATTTTGGCCAATAAGGGTCAGTTAAGGTGGAAGGATGAGACTTTCTCAAGGTCTTGCAAGGGCGTAGGCATGTAGTATCCTGGTCATATACAATATACAGTTGTGAACTAAAGTTTACATACACTTGTAACAACCACGATTATCACAGCAGTCTGGAGTTTCCACCGACTCTCGTAATTCTTCATTTTCTACGATGGAATCATTGAAACACGTCTTTGTCACAAGAAAAAACAATCATGCAATTTGGTACCTTCATCGATTTATTATAGCTTTGTAGGTCTATAAAGGTCTCCTGGAAATATGACAAAATCTGCTGGGTCCAAAATATACAAAAAGCTGCTTGGATTATCAGTTGTGGTGATATATATATATGGTGGTATAAAGTTGTGTTAATCAAATTTTTCATAGACACAGACACAGACACACACAGACACACAGACACACACACACACACACGCACACATGTGTATGTGTGTGTATAAGTCACCTGATGAAGTCGTCATTGAGGAGGTCAGTGCTCAGTGTCAAAGCCTCGAGGACGTCATCACGGATCTGTCGCAAAAGCTGACTGTCTTCTGGAAAGGACTGTGGGTCGGGGTCACGGCCTTTGTCTGCACGAAACTTCAACAGAACTGTGGACAGAACAGAAAGGAAAAGGGAGAGCAGGAAATGGGAGAAACAAGCAGAAGGAAAGAAATGACAGTTGAGAAGCTGGAAACAAGTTTAAAACCATTTCACTAAAGCAATATTTTCCATAAAATCTATTGCACTATTGCCATTTATAATTTCATCACGCTTTCAAGTGACTTCCACGGCGAATTACCACCGTATGGAAAGACAACATCTTGAGTGCTGCTCCCTTTGAAATAGGATAAGATCAGAATGTGGTTGCACCATCAACCATTTCATCCGATTAGACCCACATTTCTCCACATCAAATTAAGACTGTGCACGCACAGTTCATATACACATCCACCTGACATGTTGGAAATATTAGCTCTTCCTTTTCCCTTTGAGGGTGAAAAAAAACCCAACTCCTTCCTGTGTCAGTTTCAGGACTGATTGAGAAATTAAAAATCACAAAAGCGCACTTTATTTGGTAATGAGCAATATTTCAAACATAACCGACTTCTCAAACACAGGCGCGCACATCTACACATCGCCCCCATATTTCCTGTTCGTCCATTAACTTAAACCACATGAGGAAGTCAGTCCTCCCACGGCCATTTCCACCAGCGCGGCACACCGCACACACAAGTAGTGGCAGTGAATCATTTTCTCACCTCAGCTTTGCCCTTTATCAGTGAAACTTTGTTAGTAGAAAGTTACAGACTGGTACAAATGGCATCACACTCAGGTCTGCGCCAGACAGGAAATCAAACAGGATTTCATAACAGAATATAAATCTGTGAACATGGATGGAACAATGATAATATCTCTAAAACCTACACATGTAGCAGTGATACGTAATAGTCTTTACAGATTAGACTGGAGGGGAAAAGATGTCCCTTGAAGCCAAAACCTGCATAGAAGATCAAAGATAATAGACGATATTTGTTTCCATATATTAACACACCACCTGCACAGAGCTGGCAAGAGAATATTTATTTTTAAAACCTATTTTAATCCTTATTTTCATTTTATTTCCTGTAATTCTCAGGAAATTTATTCGGCTTTGTGCATATATGTACATACAGGATCATCACAGTTTTGCCTCCTGGTCAACGTGTCTTGTCAGGCTGCATCAAAAGTGATAAAAAGGAATTAAAGAGATCATAGATACTGATTATAAAAAAACAAACACACACACACACACACCCTGCCTGCGGTTTAGATCACCCGACTGTTCCTAGTGAGACAGGAAGCAGTTATAACAGAGGAAGAGCCACTTCCTCATTGGTCGCCCAAAACAACAACCGCTAGCTCCAATTATAGAAACAGTGAAGGAATAATAACACTGCGTCCTGTCTCACCTTCACAAACGAAAAACAACAACAACTAGGCGATGTTTCCACTCAGAAATTAGCTGCAGACGCAGCAGACTGAAGACAGGGCGAGGCTGCAGTGGGTCGGTGGGTTTCAGAGTGGGGTGTTATTAGACTGAAGGCCATGACGGCTGGCACGAACCTAAAATTAACCAGCCAAGATAATCTGAATGCAAATGCAGCTGCAAACAATCAGCAACAGAGAAGCACACAAACTGTGTGTAAACACACCAGAAACTCACTGTCACATGACAGGGTCAGGCTGGTACAGGGTTTTTTCTTTTGGTTTTTAACAAAATCATTTTCATGTCAAGGCTACACGGTTGCTCGGCTATTAGATGCCTGGTTTGCGTCCTGGCCTGGGCCTGGGATCTTTCTGTGTGGAGTTTGCATGTTCTCCCTGTGCAGCGTGGGTTTTCACTGGGTACTCCGGCTTCCTCCCACAGTCCAAAAACATGCTGAGGTTAATTGATTATTCTAAATTGTCCGTAGATGTGAATGTGAGTGTACTTGGTTATCTGTCTTTCTATGTGGCCCTAAGACAGATTGGTGACATGTCCAGGACGTCTCCTGCATTCGCCCTGTGTTGGCTGGGATTGGCTCCAGCCTCCCGCGACCGTAAAGAGGATTAAGTGATGTATAGATAATGGATGGATGGATCTTCAAACCAGTGATGAAATCTGTCTCATCCAGCATTTAAGAGCTCCTAACCTGTCCTAGGAAACTTTAGGCATCTTCAGGGTAGAGTTTGTGTTATGTTTCAAGGCTTATTCACATTGAAGAGAATTTAAATCTGTGAAGAAACTGTATTGTACTATTAATAAATTCTATTCCTTTCTATTCCATTTGAAACCCCAGCACTGGTTTAACCCTAAAAGAGCCTTCAGATCTACAAAATAATGAAAAGATATACAAGTTGTGCATCAATGTAATAAAGCTGATACTTTTATCTGTATGTTCCGTGTGATAGTACTGATGCACATTTTTGTGAAAGACTTCCAGAAATGATTTAAGAATTTTAGACATTAACTTTTCTATGTTTTTATTCAGTATGTTGTTCTTTACATTTGTGCAAAAAATTAGCTGATATTAAACTTTCTACATCCTAAGTTTGTATATGCTAATAGCACATATTTCCCCTATCATCATACATTATGTGAAATATATTTTGTTGTATTTGCAAATGTAGAAAAATGTCTTACATAAAAAACATGAGATTCTCAGATGTGATGAATTTCAAATTATTACCATTCATATAATCTTCATGTTTTGTTTACATTATGCATCCTGGGTACAAAGTCACTACTTCAGAAATCTATTTGTTATACATGAGTTTCTATTCAAACTCCCATTAGTTGATAACTTTTAAATACAGAACGATCTTTTTCGCTTGTAACACAATAATTTCTGCAAAGAAATCCTGATTACTGAGGAATATTATAAATTCAAGGACATTTTTAAATATCATATTAACTTTGTGATCTACATCCTGCAAAAGATCAACTGAATCTTTAATCACTGCATCAGCAAAAATTTGGCTGAAAAATTTGCATTTTGCTGCTTGTTGTCGTGCGGTGTAGATATCGGGCTGTTCGCTGTTCTATGCTCAGTGCACATGACTGGTCATGGACAGCCTGTGATGGAAACTAGCGTGCAGTGTGCAGGGATGGTGCAGGTGACAGGAGGGACAATAATAACATCAGAAAAGGTCAAGTTATTCTCAAAAATAATCTGAAAATAGGAAGGTACCATTTAATTCAAGGGTCAAAACATTGGTTTGGGCTGATAGTTACGAGTCATGTGATGGAAATTATTCACGTCCAAGTATTTTTCAATATAAACACGTGCAGTACAGCTAAAAAATAAAACATCATGGGTTATTTATTTTAAAAAGTGAAAAATGTATCTTTTAGGCTTATTACATATCAAACAAAAAATATTTATAGCTCATGAAAATCTGAAATTCAGTAACTCAAAATATTAGAATATTTCCTAAGATCATGTATATATATATATATATATACATCACACCTTAAGAACTAAACAATTGTATAACTATATATATATCTATATAACTATATATATCTATATCTATATCTATATATAGATATATATAGATATAGTTATATATATGTATATATATGTATGTATATGTATGTATATAAATACAGAAATGTCCAACTTGAAACTACAAGTTTGTTCATTTATAAACATTCAGTTTTCACTTTTTAAAATAACTAAAGGAAAAGACTTAATTTTAATTTCTTTCTCATGCTCTGGTATGTTCTGTACTCCACTAACCGATAATCAAATTTGACCAAATCTAACGTTTTTTATTTTCTTTTCAAACCCCACCGACATCTCTTGGTCAAGGCTGACATTTAACAAACTTCATGGACATGATTTTCCACGCACATCAGTTCAAATGGAACAGCAATTTTTGCATGTTCGTGGTGCGTGTTTCAGTCTTGCCATAGTAACCTACGCATTTTCAGTTTCAATTTTCTATACTTTTTTTTTAGACTTTTAAGGATTGCTTGTGATATTTGAAAAATTCTCTATATGGAAATTCTGTGAGTGTCTCGTGTCCTCTACAGAAATGTCAGAAGACATCTTGTGTTAGCATAAAAACAGCCAACTGCAAAGACAATATTGTCTCTGATTCAAAGACATCACACCCCAAGAACTAAACAATTGTCAAACTGCAATTTTAAAGCTATTTAAAACTATGAAAAAAATCTATTTTCATTTTTTGCAACTCCTGGTTATCCACAGAATATATTGGTCTGTAGTGATTATATTTTCACCTTGTTGACTAATATTAAAAACTATGAAAATATTTAAGTTATCTAACTATCATTATAAAACATTAACATTTACAGAAAAACAGATGTAAATAAATAAACATTGAAATGACAAGAAAAAAATGGTAATTTTCACATTGAGAACCTCTGACCAAGAAAGCATTTGTACTTTTATATTTAAATTGTGACTTTATGAAATAAAAATGCTGTTCAGTACCGTGAAGCAGGAAGTAGTCCACGGGTGTTCTCTTCAGACCAGCTTTGGCCTTCTCACTGGTCCAGTCAACCTCCAGAGCCTCCTTCAGTGTGCAGAAACTGGCCGTCTGAGCAGTTGGAAATTACAAAAGAAAGAGTAATGGAAATTAGGAGTGAAGAAGTGGTGCATTTATTCATTCTGTCCTCCTTTTCAGAACAAATATGAAACAGTGTCTGGTGATATTTCAATAAGGGCCAGCAGCTTATTTGGATTTGTGATCATAAATGCCGAAAGCCACCTGAGATAAATTCAACTAATGTCTACAGAGAACATTTTGGAACAAGTACGTTTGTATGAAACAACAAAAAGCAACACAGACAAACTTTGCTTTATATGTTTTGCTTCGGAGGAAGAAAACACAAGAACCCAACCTCAGAAATGATGCAAAATGATATTTTTCCATTTGGGTCATTTTTTCAAGATTTTGATATTCTACATTTTTAGTTGTGACTACACAGTATTTTATTACTTTGTAGATCGAGACACAGCTGTCTCGATCTACATCTTTAAATATAACAGTGCTGTAAATCAGGTTGGCTGTTAAGGAGGCCCCTCGTCTCTCTACCTTTTTCACCATGGTGGTCTCATTGGGATCGACTTTGGCTTTCTTGGCTTCTGGACCGTCGTTGGAATCACCAGTCGGTTTCACTACTTTAGGTTTCTCCCTTAGAAAAAAAGACACAATATAGAAAATATATTGTGTTATAAAACACAATGGAACTAGAAACCCTCTGAGATTTATTTATTGTGCTGTAGCTTGAATGTAACCCAAATTTAAGATTCGGTGAAATTATACAGTTTATTTAACTTATTTAAACTATTTAAACAACTATTTACATGCTTCCTTAAAGTACTTTGAGGTATCACAGCTGTGTTTTTTTTCCCAGTGTCACCCAGCTTTGACTTTAACACGCAACTCACAGCAACTTCACGTTTGAAGACTTTGCGACTGTCAAAGGGGCAAATTCACGTTAGATAAATTCTTCGATCTCCCGCCTACACTTACTCCACATAGTTGTGCTCCGGTCCAAGGTTGCAGAACATGTAACCGTAGTAACCGTAGACGTCTCCGCAGAAGACTTTGATGTTGTGTTTGGAGCAGAGCTGGTCGACCCGAACCATCAGGTCTCTGGAGCAGCCTGTCAGACAAACCTGAGGGTGGAGGGATGATTAGAGACAATGTCTGCTAGTCAAAGAGTTGCTGGTTTGATTGCCAGTATTGACCACGAATGTGTTTCTAAGCAACAGCAGCTGAAACTTTTATACAGTTGATAAAACAACTTGTATCCATCATTTTACAAATCCACTGACTTACACAGTAAAATACTGCAAACAGAGTGAGAGGTTCAAATCTCCCATTAAACTCTAACCCTTTCTCTCATTTCAATTAACTGTTTATGTGACTTCCATCTTTGCTTACTTCAGGGATTATTACATGGAGGTTATGAGATAAAGCTTTCCACAGTTACAGATGACAAAAGCTATTTTTCTGCTGTTCGGAGGAGTTTTATGACACCATCTACTACTCAGGGAACAAAAATGTTTAAATTCTGCAGGTCATAGCTGCTGTTCAGGGGAGATTCTGCCTAGCTTCAGAAGTAATTTTAGCATATTCTCCATCCTTCCAGGCGTCCTGTGATCACAATGAAAGATTTCAAGTCATATTTAAATCTGCCAGGCCATATTTGGAGCATCTGTAACTTAGATTCTAATGTGCTTTTTCCTAATATCAACAATATTGTGAAGTAAATAGTGATTTACAGCCTTAATCCAACAAATACAAGCAATACTTTTGCTTAAAAAAATAAAAATCTCATCTTTATGATTCTAAAAATATTTACCGAAATGGATGTTCAAGAACCTCTTGCTGTCAGTAAGACATATTTTGTTTATTTGTGTACCTTTTCTTGCACCATTAACCTCTGAGGATGACATTTTATGAAACTGAACTCCCACTCTGTTGGCAGTTTCTCCTCCTTCACCACCCATGCGGTTTGTTTTTGTGCCATTATTCAGTCATTTTCATTTCCATTAGCATAACACTAAAATTGCTTGTATTAACAGAAAACATCAAAAGATACTGTTATCTTGCATTTAGTCCCTGAGGGAGACACACAGACGTATTTTACTAATGAAGACTGTCTGCAGTCATCTCAGAAAAAATATCAAACTTTTAGTCAGCTCAATTTCTTAGAGCAACAAAGAAACTGAACAGCAGCAGGTCAGTTCCCAAACTGATGGAGACACACCTACTGCAGCAGCCACACTTGACCTTCCTGAGGTCACAGCCAAACAGGGCTGAAACCATCACTGGGACACTGTGTACTTTGGTGGAACCAGGGTGGGCTGGTGTCTCACTGTAAACAAGTGACCGGTGGGCTGGGTCGAGCTTATCCGACTGACCCAGAACACCCAAAACACCCTAAACTCACTGATAAGACTCATGTTGGCAAAAAAATACTACTTTCTTAATGAAAATCTTGCTATGAGTCCAGCTCTGTTCACAAATTGGACCAAAACAAGTTATTGCAAATCAGGCCTGTTTGTGTTTTTCTTTCTAGTGGACCACTGGAAAGATGCTGTCAGGTGTTTCATGCACCACTGAGAATTTAACAATACAACAATCTGAGTCCATTGACAGCTATTGGCAGTCTGTCTATGTTGCCATGGAGACACCATTATAAATTAAATCTAATCAAATCACACCAATGCAGTTGGGTTTTTGAGTCTCACTCTATTCTAATGACTAACTTTTTGGACATTTGTTAACATTTGATTGTTTCTTATTTAGTCATAAATATTGAACTTCATAGAGAAATGCTGAAGGATGCAGAATCAGTTTTAATGTGCTCTGAATGTGTAAGAATTAGAGAGAAAGCTGCATATTTGCTCGGCAGTCATGATGCGACGTACTTCCAGTTTCTGAATTGTAAACAGTATCGGTAGCGAGCCAGCAGCACTCAGCGAGTACACAGATGGACAGTGTGTGTTTTTCTATTGTATTCATCCTTCAGTAATTAGGCCTCTCAGACGAAAACTGCGACCACACTCCAACTGCTCCACTTTAATCAGCCTCCATCTTCCTGCTGAGCCACACACAGATACATCCGTGGAAGCAGATAAAAGTGATGAGCAGTCCACAGCAGACAGAGGCCCCCCTTCTGCTTCCCAGTTTTTATCTCAGTTTTTTTTAATTGTTCCACCTTCTTTCCTCCGAACCTCTTGTCCTGCTTCAATCTGTCCTACTAACATCCATCTCATCTCATACTCTCTCCTCTTCGTCCTCCTGCTATCGCCCTCGTCTTCCTCCCTCCTCCCTCCTCCCTACGACCCTCACTTAGCACCCCCAGAGGGAGGAAGACTGCCGACAATTCAGACACAACAGGAGGGAAAAAAATCTCTGTTATTCTTCTGATGGTGTTCAAATACATTCTTGCTGTCAGCAGTGATAAAACTGAGATCCGGCCTGTGTGCACAGCTGCCTGTAGAAATGAACCATGAAAGTAGCTTTCATCATGTTATCTAAGGAATACAATCACCCATTTACTATAAGCTCAAACTGAATCCATATAATGGTTTATTAGCATTAACATACAAACACTGTTTGTTGTAATAAATTATACCAATTATGTCATCATGTTTACTATTGGTATATACAGCAGGAAGAAAATTCAACCTACAGGGAATGAAAATCTTTACCTTGGACTGTAACACCATTAAATATGGAAACCAAATATTAACATTCCTAATTTGTTGTACACCTGGGTCAGGTCATACAATCAAAAAGCAAAGGTCTTGCAGCTAGAGACTAAGCTTTATCTTCTCAGCATGGTGGTGCTATGCTCCAGCACATAAGATTTGCAACAGAATGGTAACAATAAATGCTTTAAGGGGGTCAACAGTGAAGGAATCCATGCTGTTTTTTCTACACCATCTTCCAAGTTCAGAGCAGCGCTGCTGAACAACAAGAAAGAGAAATTTCCTATACACCTGGTGTGGATGTAAACCTTTGAAAAGTAAAAGGTTTAAAGCTTTGTCGTAGTTATTTGGTTTGAATTTTGCTTTAGTTTTAAATTCAGTGCACTCAAATGAGTCAGTGTCCAAACACAGTATACAGACTGTGTCAGAAATGACCACAACTCTAGGAATTGCTTCTTTTTTGAGCTTTCACATTTCATGGTGAATGGAAAAAACTCAGGAGTAAAGACATGGCCTAAATATAAAACCTCAGTCACATGATAACTGGTTGACACTGGTCACTTCTGTTTGACTAACGGCAAATATGAGATCTAGTTGATAGTTACCTCAAAGCCAGTAAGTGGACATTGAGTGGAGATTGTTTTGTTGCATACTGATCCCAAGGTCTAGAATGAGCGTCTATGTTCAAGTAAAGTGTCACAAATTTTTATTATCCAGAAGGTGCTACTTGTATTAAATTAAAAATATTAGTCAGTATATATCTTTGGTGGAAATCAATGAATTGATGGTAAGAGCTGGTTTTAGATTGTAAGTTTCTTTGGTTAAAATGACCCCGTTACCTTAAGTTGGTCATGTTAGCTGCAACTTAATTTCACACTTTAACAATACCATTGAAACTTTAATCTGTTAGTTAATGTGCTTTAGCTGCTATACAGTGAGGTCTATAGCTGTTTGGACAGTGTGAAAGTTTTTGTAATTTTGTCTCAGTACACCACCACATTGGATTGGAATTGAAACAATCAGGATGTAATTAAAGTGCAGCATTTTTAGCTTTAATTCAAGAGGTTTAACAAAAAATATTGCATCAACTGCTAAGGAATTACAGACATTTCTTTGAATACTACCCATCCTTGCCATTACTCAAATTAAGTGATACAATTGGAATTTTATTAAATATTTTCATTCATCTGCTGCAATGACCAACCAGAAAGACATGCATAATTACTACAAAACTCCACAAACTGTGAAACTATGGACTACATAACACAAACACAGACTTTAAACCAGCAGTTGGTCTCATTGTGTAAATAGAAGTCTAATTGTGTATTCTAAACTGTTGAATGAAATACATCAAATCAAAACCTAACCATCCCTACTGATAAAGAATAAAGCCAAGCTGAAGCCTGTGCAGCAGTAACATGTAATGAAATCAGTCTACTGCAGGTGTTTTGGTCCTGAAGTCTGCCAGACCAAAACAAGAAGAGCGATCATACACAATATGGGCTACGAGTGACATCTTGTGGTAAACCTGACTGATACAAGGCTCAGTGCTCACATTAATCTGAAATATCAGAGAGGAAACCGTTCTGCTGTTCAACCACATATATTTGGCCTGGACGAAACTATCAAGTGACATCAAGTGATCTACATTTACACATGAACCACATTAATTAGAAAAATATATATGAGCATTCAATATGTAAATACTCAATAGATTGTTGTACTTTTAAGTCCAATATTTTAGTTTAGCTCCCAAATGTCTACTTAATTGTTAGTTTTAACATATTTTAATATGTAATGTCTTCCAGTTATTCTGACTTCATTTAGCTGTCTTGAATAAACCACTTACCGCATCAAATTTCAGAAAGAAGTCATCTGGTTTGTCTTCGACTCTGCCAGGGTCAGCGTGCACCTCCACCATTGGGTTAAGGTTCTGCGCTCGTTCCAGAGAGGCCTGGGCCCGATTCTGACCCTGAGCTGTCACCGGAACCAAGAACTGAGCTCGACACGAGTCCTCTGACACCTGGTAGATATGCAAGTAGGGAATGCATAGCAGGATGAGTACTGTACTATGCATGGGAAGAGTTTCCTGCAGGGTCTTACATTACATCAACAGGAAGACAAAATTATGTTGTTGTTAGTGCAATGTTACCCAATGCTACCACAGGAAAATGAATGCAAAATATCTGGTTCATTTCTTTACTGGGGTTTATATATATATATATATGTATATAAAATTTTAACCAAGACCATTACTTTGAAACTAGAACCATCTAGTGGACATCTGTATTACTGCAAGCCTAAAAATGTCCCATAAAGCATTTAAAGGTCTACAAATACATCAGACTGTATGTAATATTTGACAGTATTGAATAGTTATATACTATCATAAGACAGCTGTTTTATTAACAGCTGAAAACAAAGATTTCCAGATTCAAAAATCCTCCTTTGCAGACTACAGTGCACTATGATGACAAAAAGAAGCAGGGCATCTGAACCTGTTAGTGTATGTGTGTACTGTCTCTGTGTCAGCATGTATACCTGTTCATGATCCATGAAAGTGAGTCCTTTAACTCCAGCAAGGATTAAGTTCTTGGCCACTTCAGCCCCAAGACCACCTACACCTGCCAAGAGCACCCGGGACCCTCGCAACCTTAAATGCAGTCAAAATACACTGAATGTCATGTTATGTCATTCTTATAATTAATTTGTAAATTATCTTTTGAGCATGTAAACGGTAGGTCTCATTAAAACTTTGCAGAGGAGATGCTCGCAAAAATGTGAAGGGACATGTTCAGCAACAACATTCAGGAAGACCACAATAAGTCATTATTACAAGCAACAATAACAATTGAATCTTAAATGATCTTTCTTTGAAATTAAAGTCAGATTTTAACGGTTTGCACATCGAATGAATTATTAATCGATTTTAAATCAAAAATTGCAATTTGAAGCACTTTAGTTAGCAAAATGCAAGACTATATGTTATATAGCATGTTTGACGCAGGATTTAAACTGCCATGTCATGGTTTCACAAATCTATATTGTCCTCCATGTGTGATTGTGCAGTTTTAAGTGTATTGCACAGTAAATAGGTAGACGAACAACAAAAACATCCTGACCTACAAAAGGTATTTATCGATGTTCTAAAAAAGTATGACCAAAATTTCATTGGTTGGCGATCATTAAACTAAATTATTGAATTCCAATTGTCAGCAAATGAAAAAAACGTTTTAAATCTGGTGCTTTTTTTAAAGTCGGTGCAGAAAGAGTGCAACAAGTCAAACCTTCCGCTGCACCGATTAGCCGTGAAAGCTAACTGAGCTAACTGACCTCTTCTGGGCATCCAGCCCCCACAACCGGATCTGGCGATCGTACTGTGCCGCTTCCTCCTCGCTGATGATCGGGTCCTCCCTCTCGATCATATCGATCATTTCAATTTCCTCTAAAAATTGGAACTACGGTATAAAACGGCTTTTTGTGGAGCTACAGATAAGGATGTTTCAAACGCCGCGACAGTCCCGCTAAATGGGCGCTAAATGATGACGTCAACAGAATGGCACAATAGATGTGGTTCTTCATGTTTTAATACAATCTTTGTTGATTTTTGGAACTTTCTCTTTTATTTCTCACTTTATTTATTCCTGTACACGGTCCCAGATTATATTCTGATTTATTTCTCTTCTTTATATGCATTTATTTGTCGTCGTCAGCTTCTAGGTTTAGATTTTCTTCGTTTCTACACTCATTTCAATCTGCAACTTAGCCAGCTATCCAGTTTATTTCTCCCTATTGCTGGCTTTTAATTTATGCATCGGTCATTAAGCCCTTTAGTGAAATTTAAAACATGAAAGTGTTTCAGTTTTACAGTTATCACATGGCTTCGGGCAACGCAGACATGGGTATATTTTTCCCTGGGTGTGGTCTCCTGCTAAGAATTTTACAGCAGTTTTTTGAAGGATTGACTGTTCTGTGCCCTCCAATGCTTTATGTAGGACTGAGCTAAATAAGCAGTCCAGGTCTGCGTCCTGTGTATCATCAACCCTTTGGTTCTAGTATGCAGAAGGGTTTCATCTGTTTTAACGGATATCTGTAAAACGAGATCAAGACACTGTTGCTATATTTTTTCAAAGCTGGGTACATATTTAATGAAGCCTTTAAAACAAAAATTATTTTAGTTAGAATGATAAGTGTGAAGATTTGTGCCCAATGTTGTATTGCACCGGAGAAGCTAAATTTTGTGGTAAATGAATCTTTGCAGAATCTCTACACAAGGAACCTGTACATATTCCAGTTCAGCTTTGCCAGCATCAGCAAGTTAATTTTGCCCACCATGTCGGTGTCTATCCTGATAAAATCTTTTGTTACTGAATTTTCTGTCTAAAAGAGGAAAGCAAAATTTTAAACAACTGCCATCTTATTTCGAAATGACAGAAATGCTCTTATAATGGATCTCTGATTACTCTGGTGAATTTCACATAAAAAATCAGGCCTAATTATCGATATTTACTTTCTTTACTTTGATAGCAATGTTTGTTTTGAAAGTGCGCCTGCGAGTCAACCTCGGGGACGTATTTTACCCTCTAAATGTCTTACTCGGTTATTTCCGTGAGGTACGTACGTTATTCGTCATGATGTCATCCTCGGTAAAACCCGCCCCTTTTCTCTTTGGAGAAGACAGTCGGCCATTTTAGGTTCATCAGTCGTCATTTCACATCGCTACAGTAGGACGGAGAACGTCAGGATTCAATTTCATCAAATTTCTCTTACAACTGTAGTGGAGAATTGCCTACTATGAACTGAATCTCTTCCTAAAACCAAAAACAAGTAGATCCTAGTGAAGTGACGCATAAGCCAGTAGGTTTCAGTGTCGAGTGGTAATTTTTTTGCACCTCAATGTAGCTAGAGGAAATGGCTGTGGAAAGCATGACTGTCCATCCAAACTCCCCAACTACCAACCACGAACACAACAGTCTCCTGACTGACGAAAGGTCGAGTAATTCTACAATCATATTTAAATGAAATTATTTATTTGTCCTGTGCTTTTACACAAAAAGCCCGGGGTTTCTTTTTCTTTTTTCTGTCAGAGGGATTAAACTCGCCTTTTCTGGAAAACAAGTACAGAGGTAAAGAACGCCATGTTGACACGACAACGCCAACTGGGAGGCCAAATAGCACTTGGGATAACGTTATTCCCTGTGTTTTATTACGTTGTCACAATCAACGATCAATCGACTCAAGCCAACTTTTCTGAAGAAAAAAGAGGTCGAAACAGCTGATCAATTATACTTTCACTGCCATACTTGCAAATTTGAACGGTTATAAAGCATCGGTTAACTACTTGCCCATTGCTTTTTGGAACAGTTAACTGATTAGTTGAGTTAATTGTGTGTGTGTGTGGTGACCGTTGCTGAAACGTCGCAAGTGTAAAAAAAATCCAAGCGATTATCTTTTGCTAACGGTGGGCCTATTTTTCAGGCTAACTTAGCAACATTAGCTTGTTTGCTAACGTTACCAGTTGGCAAAGAGAGAGAGCGGATAAGCTAATGGCTAATGGTTTCGTTGAAAGTAATTTGCAATTCATCGACGCTTCCAGTCGCTGTTCGTTTAATTAATACAACGTTGAATAACACCGTAAAACTAGTGTGAAGGTTGTTTGATTAATATAGGTAATTAACTTCACCGAAGTCCGTTCAAATGTCATCGTTCAGTTGGCCATACGAAGCAACTTGTCGCTCCATTAGCTCTACGCACTTAAAATTGTACTTGAGTCGTCGTTTTCCTAGTCGTAATTAACACTCGTGAGAAAGTTTATTTTAGCTCCCAAACATCCTTAGTCACTTGGGAGCTCTTCCCCACTAGTCCAAAAGGTTATCTCAAAGTTAATTTCTTAAAGGTATCGACTTATCTGTTCTGTTGTAGTAGCTAGCTGTGTAAACGTGCAGCTTGTTGATCATGAATATTTATCTAACATGTCACTTTTATTCACAGTCGTGACCACACTGATTCGTCCCAAACATCCACAAAAGTCCCCCCAAATGTGTAAAACGTCTGCAAAGCATCCCAGAAGTGTTTCAAGTCAAACACAAAGTTTCCCCTTTTCCACAGTCCCCAGCTGGCAAAATTTGCTGTACCCAGTTGGCCCCACTTCCAAGTCCCACAAACCCCCCTAGAGTCCCAAAAAAGGGTTAGGGAAAACGTTTTCAATGGTTTTGAGTGCAAAATGTGAAGAAAACCAATCACAGTAAGTATTCCCCATTTTAATCATGGCCCTTTGCTTATAGGATTAAGTTATGGACTCATCCACTGAGCTAATAATGTACCATAGTGCATGGTAAATCCTTTGATTCAGTCTTCCTTAATAGACCTGAGTAATCTTGTGCTCTTGTTAAACTTTGAGAACTTCTCACAGCTGTCTGCTAGTAGGGTGTACTCAGAGATTTTGCAGTTTGGTGCATTGTTCGTGGATATACATTTGAACTTGTTGGTGACATACTGCACAGACCTGGACATAATTTTGCTGATTTGTCATTTAAACTTGTGTAGGGTCTAATCAAGAACTCACTGAGTAAATAACAGTTTTTCCTCTCCACAGGTCTGTTTAGCGTAAATGTGCGTTGCTAGGCTTGAACTATATTAACTCTTAAAGTCTGTGCTTATCTGACCTGCTAAATATCTTGGCTGAGCAATAAGGTTGTCTGGACGGAGGTTGTTTGCATTTCAAGTTTTTCTCCGAACTGGCACGTTGTTGGCAGCAGGTGATGTGTGTGTCGTATCTCGCCAGGCCAGAGAGGCCATGAGCTTCAGGCCACAGTGAATCCCAGCCACCCCCCGTTCACAGCAACCTGCCTCCATAATACAGCCAAATCCCTGTGCTATGACAGAGAGCCCTCCACTGCTACATGACAAATTTCCTTATGGCAGGTCTGTGTGCCTGACTCTGGTGGGCTTTGATTAAAGTGCCAGCATGTAGCACATGCCAATAGTAAATAAAAGGGGTGAGTTGGCTGTGGACATGTTACTCCTGAGTTTGTGGTGTTTGGATTTAAAGCTGATAGCTGGATCAGGACAAAGAACCTGCCTGAGTTTAGAAAGTGTTTGAGATGGGGAAGCAAAAAGTGGACAGATTCAATGTCTGTAGATTCTCAGGCATCCAGGTCATGATAACCCTCAGACTTTCTCTTTTTGGTTCTTGAAGACCTATCATGAGTGAATGACAGATTCAGAGTTAAATTGGGAAATGTTCCAGAGTTCTAGGTATCTGATACAGAGTGTTTACTTAAAGGCAATATAGCCAGAAACCACTGTGTTATATCTATTTATTTATTTTTTTTGGAGCAGTTTTGCAGAGAATTACTGAGCAAAGGTGGTAAAAGTAACTCAGAGCAATTTTCAGGAAGGGCATGATAGCTTTAGAATTTCACTCTAGCTTATGTTCCAGAATAAGATCAAATATAAAGATCGATTTTGTAGTTTGTTTTGGATTGTGTGCTGTAACAAACAGCAGATAAGTGGATTTTGTTTAGGGAGTAACTTTAGGCTGTATACCAGGATGTGTTAAAAAAAAACAGGTCATCTGGATGACTATGCTTTATAAAACTCAAAATTCAGTCAAATCTGGAAGCAGTCCTGATGAAAACTGATCTCCTCTTGGCTTCACTCAACAAAGTTATCCATATGACTTATTTCTTGACACAGTTCTCTAATAGTCTTTGTAGTGGTAGCAGCCACAAACTTTTTAGCAAGCTGCTTTTTTTTTTCTGAAAACACAAAGTTGTGCACACCTGTGAGTTGGATATATTTGGTGGCTTAGTTTCAGAAGTTTCTGCAGATGAACTCTGTGTTCATGAGACAGAGATTAAACACAGATTATTAGGACTGATTATTTTGCTTTCCCCCGAGGAAGCGGGTATGCTGAGGATGTGGTGCAGTGCAGCCGAAGCCTTCAGTGCAGCTGACATTTTGCTTCAAAGCAGATTGACTGTACCCACCACCTGCTATGTTCACAGTGTACATGGTTCACCATGTTCTCTACATAGGACAAATACTGTAAGGCAGCTGTGATCTTAGTGAATAAGTGGAATCTTGTTCACATCACTGTGGCCTCAGGCATCACTCCCAGCCTGCTGCACAGTACTTGTCAGCCTGCTTTGGGTGTTGGCCTTCAGGAGAGCTAGGACATATTTTCTGAAAATGGGAGTGATTAATACTTGGTCTGTTCATTGTTACTAAACTTTTCTCTCTGTGCTTGTCTGTATCTTATATGATACCACAATAATGGTGAGAACATGTATGGTGAGTAGTTTGTTGTGGTCCCATACTTGGATAAAAAAGGCACCTCTGAGAGTACAAGGATATTATGATGATGGTTATTTTGTTATGAGATTACAGCCTGAGCAGTTGACCACATTAACACTACATCAGCAACACCTTATCTGCCTTAATGCTGTGCTACAGTTGGGATCACCACAGCCTTAAGCATTTAGGGGTTTGACAACGTATTTGTGTGTGGATGCACTGCAAATCCCAGCTTGCATTAGTTTGAAGTAGATAGGCCACATTTTTACACTATTTAAAACATTACCACAAAATTACAAAAATGCTTGTGTCGACCTGATTGTAAGGCTTCTGTAGCAAGAAAAGTAAATTTCCATGGGGTTTTCACATTATGTGACTAAATCCAAACTGATAAATGTTACACGGTTCTTGACTGTGTTTGAAAGGGAATGTTAAACGTTTCTGTAGAGTCTACGGTTTTGTGCGTTTCAATATAACATGTTCTGAGTTATTATCCTATGGTAGCTTGTGTGGCTGTTAACATAGAACACATGGATAATATATTAGTAGTCTGGTGTACAGACCGAGCTGAAGGTACAAAAGTAGAATTTATATTTGTGTTCTATGTTGTGATCTAGATGTTTTTTGTATAAGCAAGTCATATCCAACTCAGTGTATGTAGAAAGTGTTTGTCAGTTGTGTTTGGCATTTTAATGGAGCCTTTACTGTTATCTGTTGAGCAGTCAGTTCAAGTTCCTTGATTCTTCAGGACATTGTAGGCGTTTTTTATGAACAGCGTTTGGGGAGATTCATATGTGATGTAGTGGAACCTGTGCAAAAGCTTTTGACTAATAGTTTAGACATTAAGACATCTTTGATAAATACAAAAGTTGTGCAAATGCACCTAGTAGTGATTCAGAGGCACCAAAACATGATCTTTTATTCCCACAAATCATCAGTCAGAGTAAACAGTCCCTGAAATCAAACTAACCTTTGTCCGTCTAACAGTGTGTCAGGTTTTCTCTCAAAATGCAGCAAATAGTCCCTATTAAGCTTTTTAGTATCAGAAATGTGCGTGACAGAATGCAGCTGAAAGAATTCCCAATGGACTCCAGGCCACAAATTTTACTGAACACAAAATGACCCTATCCTACTTCGATTTTTTAAAGGTATTTTTAAAAAAATATTGTAATGACAAGCTGTTGTTTCACATGCCTTTTTAATTTTTCCAACCTCAGTTGTATGTTTCAATTTGAATCCAAATCCTAATTATGAATTTAGAAACCCTTGTCCTTTCACAAAATGTCAAAATTTATAATTAGTAGTGATGCTTTGTAATTTATTCATCCTTTAAGTGTAAACTTAATGTCTGATCTGAGATTGTTGTCAACTTTACCAAACCTCTGTACTTGTTTTTCATGTGATTTGTCTGCAGTCACATTTAATACGTAAATAAATAATCTATGGACTTTTTCCCCTGTTGGTAGGGATTGTTTCTTTTTACTTTTTAAATAAGTTGTAAATGTCTGTGCTAAAACTTTAGAGGCGGCCAGCAGGCTGAGCCACAGCAAATGAGAAGATGAGATATGCAACTTTTCTTAATGGTCATTCTTTTCATATTCAGACCGGAAGATGGAGAGCTGGAGGAGGGTGAGCTGGAAGACGATGGGGGAGATGTTGAGGAGGAGGAAATGGGTGGAGGTGCAGCAGCAGCAGCAGGAGGAGGTGGAGATGGGGGTGATGAAGCTGGCGGAGGAGGTGAAGCAGGAGGAGAAGGGACAGTGGAGAGGCCTCGACGAAGTCGGGAGCGCCACGCCAGCAGTGATTCAGATGATGAGAGAGCCCACCGTCGCAAGAGGAAGCGGAAGAAAGAGAGGGAGCGGGAACGGGAAAAGAGGAGGTCCAAGAAGAAACGCAAATCGAAACATAAAGTAAGAATTCTGGGTACTGCAGAACTGAATCATCTACATTCTTCTGTCTTTATCCTAAAACATGGACCTGTCTCCTCTACCTTTTTGTCTTATGTTTGATGGTTTCTCTTCTAGCGTCACGCATCCTCAGATGATGACCACTCGGACTACAGCGATGACTCTGACTACAGTCCCAGTGAGAAAAGAAAATACAGAGAATACAGTCCCCAGTACCCCCCTCCTGTGAGTCAGAAGAGCAAAGATTTTCCACTTTTACATTAAACCTTGACAATTTTATGTATCTCAGATGTTCTGTGAAAATATAGTATCGATCATTTTTTAATATTTGATGTGGTTCTAGTCTCATGGGGGCTACGGTGGCTCAAAGAAGGGCTACATGAAGATGGACAAACAGAGCTATGGAGGCTATGATGACTATGATGATGACAACTTTGAGGGAGAGGAAGAAGAAGACATGGGAGACGAAGACTATGATGATTTCACCAAGGAGCTGAACCAGTACCGCAAGGCCAAGGAGGGAGGCGGCCGTGGGCGAGGTGGGTCCATGGCAGTTTGGTTAAAACTGTTGAAATGGAAAAATAGGATGCATATTGTACTGTATGCCAAGCATTTGCTCAGATGAGATTTGACCCAGGTCTTAGTGGAAACAAGTACAGTAGACAAAGTTCTTAAAATGGGATATATCAGATGGCAGAAGTACATGTAAATCTGAGATGAAAAGGTTGTCACATGATAAATAAGTGACATTTTAAAAAAGAGCAAAGTAAGGATTTTTAACCAATGTGCTACAAAAGCTTGGTTAGAGATTCATCATCACGTGTTTTCTGTTTTACTTGCAACTCAGTTTCATTTACACAGTTGTGGTTAGACAATGGCGCTTATTTGCCAGAGGTTCTCTTATCCATCCAAATTCCACAGATAAGTTACTGACCGTCTCTCCTGCCTCTGTAGATCACTCTTGTTTCATTTCTCCCTTTGTCTGTGTGCCTCTGCAGGGGCCAAAGGTCGCATGAAGAGCCAGAGAGGCCGTGGAGGAATGAGGGGAGGGAGGAGGGGGAGAGGAGGAAGCAGAGGAAGAGGAGGCCGAGGTGGGGGTGGGAAGATGGGAGGAGACAATGATGATGGAGACGGCTATGGAGATGACATGGAGGTGAGGTCTAGATCTCCAAATGAAGCTCAGTGTGTGTTTGCCTTGGTCAAAGTCTATGAAACAAGTTAATATTCTCCATTATTTGCTCTGTTTTGTGTCTGTTTCACATGGAAGCATTCCAGTAAACAAATACCTCTTCAAGCAGTAATTTCCTTAGTTGCTGTGTTTGAAAGCCGTTATTCTGTGCTAGACAAACATGCAACATAGTTGTAGGAAATTTGACAAATCAAGCCTGTTGGTGGTCTTTATAGGGATGGTGATTATTTTCCTACTAATGGAACAATAATCTGAATAAATTTACTTATTTCTATCCCTTAGTATTATTGCTGTGGTCTTGTTTCTGAGAATAAACTAAACTGAAGATGCAAAAATTACTTTAGATGAGGTTTTGATGTGAAAACCTTTTCAACACCACAACATCTAACCACCAGCTGTATTCTGCCTCCCTGGTTATTCAGAATTAAATTTTTTAAAGAGATTTGAAATTCATTCAAATAAGTGTCATTACACTCTTTTCCAAGCTCATGCCAAAGTTATGTTTTGTTCTATCAGTGGCACTCATTAATGACTGTTCTTGCAGTACGGGGAGGACGACTATGACAATATGGGGGACGATGACTACGACGACTATTCGAAGGAACTCAATCAGTACAAGAAGTCCAAAGACAGAGGCAGAGGTTTGTTTTTCCATCTGTTTTGAGGAAATGCCTGTTAACTTTCTTTCAGAGCAAGCACCAACTGTGATAGCGATAATAGTAAAATCTCACTCACATTTTCTATTATTTTCTGCACTAGGAGGTAAAGGCGGCCGTGGTCGAGGCAGAGGTAAAGGAGGACGAGGTATGATCAGAGGGGGGAAGGGTCGAAACAGAGGGAGAGGAAGAGGTGACATGGGGAATGATGATGACAACAACGGAGACATGGACAACGGGGTAAAACTTGTACATTTTTTATCAGATCAACCTCACATGGAAACCAATTTGACAATCCAAAGTAAGTTAATTCTGATGTGTGTTTGCTGGTTGTTTGTGTGTAATTCAGGATGGTATTGGTGATGGACCAGGGAGGAGAAATCAGAATGAAAAGCACCAGGACAAGAAAGGAAAGGCCATCTGCAAGTATTACATCGAAGGGAGATGCACCTGGGTAAGATGACACCAATGTTTGGACTGAATAATGTTGGAAGTTATGCGATTTTTGCAATTGTTAAAGCGACAAGTTTACTGCCTGCTTACTTGTTCTTCAGTTTATTATACATTACATAAATATACACTCAGCTACTTTTCTAAAGTGTGCATATTGAATAGAAAGGGTGGATTTTTGGAGTTTGCAACCCAGTTTCAGGCACCATTTTAAAACTTCCATGAGGCCTCATGGCTCAGCACACTATCTCCCCCTGTAACCATCATTGTTCTTTACATGATTAAACCCAAAGAGATCTCAGTGAAAATTTTGAAGTTTGACACCACCCTGTTTGACAAATGGTCTATAAGCACTTCTCTGAGACTCATCAGTCATGAGCCCTAAGGATACTGATTTCATTATATCTTTTTGCAACTACCAGGGGGACCACTGTAACTTTAGCCACGACATTGAGCTGCCAAAGAAGAAAGAGCTGTGCAAATTCTACATCACTGGATTCTGTGCCCGAGCTGACCACTGTCCTTACATGCATGATATCCTTTATCACTGACCACATGGAGAGCCTCTTTCTTACTAAGAGAATTCTGGTGATAAAGTACCACTTTGTCCTTGCAAATTGTCTCTGAGCTATAAATGATTAATAATACAGCTGACAATATTCACTGGTATGAAGTTATATTATTGGTAGGTTTGTATTTATCTTTTTCCAAGTGTTTATCCTTGACTGATGGATTACGTGAATTCCCCTGCAAGCTGTTCCACACCACAGGGAAATGTGTCAATGGAGACGAGTGTATGTTCTCCCATGAAGACCTCAATGATGACACCCAAGAGCTGCTCAACAAGGTAGGATCCTCTAACTCAGTAACTAATTTGCAGTAAAGTCTGAAGATAATTAAAAGTTCTGTCAAAGTATATTTTAAGAGTTGGATATGTTCAGGGTTTTTTTGAAAGACTTACTTTTGAATGCCTACAAATGGCAGACTGTAGTTGTTTTTCTACAGTTCATGTTCACTTAGCAGTCTTTTTTTCTTATTTTGTAGATGTTGGCAGAGGATGCAGAGGCTGGAGCTGAAGATGAGAAGGAGGTTGAGGAGCTGAAGAAGCAAGGGATCAACCCTCTCCCTAAGCCCCCTCCCGGAGTTGGCCTCCTCCCCACCCCTCCTCGGCCTGTTCCTGTAGACACTAACGCGGGGGCTGGGGATTTTGGTGGGCCTCCACCTGGTGACTTTGGGGGTCTTCCTGGACCGAATCAAGGGTCGATTCCTGGCAAAGGTCCCCCAGGACCCGGGCCCGTTCCTGGGCCGAATCCCTGTGCTGTTCCACCTGTCCATGGTCCCGATGGAGCTCCCTTCCCAGGTGGACCCCCAAACCCCAGTATCCCTCCTCCCCACATGGGTCCTCCACCTCCTGGTGGTGGAGGAGGAGGTGGCATGGGGAAGAAGATCCCCTCATTGTTTGAGATTAAAGTTCAGCCGACAGGGCAGCTGGCTCAGAAACTAGCTGTTAGGTAAGATATCAGAAGACACACATTAGGAATAAAACAAGACTGTTTAATGTTCCCATTTATAGAAAATATATATAGTGATCTTATGTAGAGTAGGATCGAGTTAAACCCAAGTTCTGAGTTGTAAATAGCAATACTAGACCTGAATACTTACACCCATAGACTTAAAAGATACAGCAGCTCTGAACATTTGTAAGACGGCTTCAGCTACACTGCAGATATAAAGTGGCTTTCAAGTGTATGTCAGGTGTTTCTTAACTCAAAAGATAGAGTATTTTAAGTGTTCATTTTAATGTATTCAACACGTATGTATTATAGATCCCAGCCTGATATGGTTTGGGCCATTGCCCTTTCTTTACAGATACAGAAACAGCAGGGAGTCCAAGATCTACATAGGCTTAGTAACACTGACAGTAATAAATAAATATAAATGTTTGTCACTTCTCCCTGCAAAGTCACTCAGAGTTCCATCCTGTAAATCCTAACACCCCCTTTGCCTTTGAATCAGAAGCCAGGCTCCCAGTGGCAGCCAGGGTCAGACCGCACCACCTGGACCACAAGGACCCCCTGGTGCCCTACCACCCCGTTTCCCTGCTCCTCCAGGCATGATGTCCCCTGACATGCAAAACATGGGCCCCAACCTCGGCCCCCCCAACATGGGCCCCGGCGGACCACCCATGATGGGAGGCTTTCCACCTGGTGAAGGCCCTCCCCATGGAGGTGCTATGCCTCCAGGTCCTCCTCAGGGTGGAGGAAACTTCTTCAATAACTTCTACAATCAGCAGGAGGGTATGAAGATGGAGGGAGTGGTGCAAGAAGGTGAGAGTGAATTTCAAAATTGGATAATTCAAAATGAATTCAAGGCATTCAAGTAGCTAACTGAGTGGTACATGTGTTTTTTAGTTGATGGCAAAAAGGTTTTGTTTCTGAACTAATGAGGACATTAACTTTTCCCTCTCAGGTGACAACTACCAGGGATTTTCTGGCATGGATGAGAGAGCAGGAAAGTTTGGAAATCAGTCAGGTGGCCAAGAAGGTTCAGCTAATGGAGCCTCAGCGGGTCAGGGAGGGATTTCTGTGCCTGACTTTCTTCCTCCAGCGCAACGTGTTCTGTTCATGAGGATCCAACAGAAGCAGCAGGAGGAAGAGGAAAGAGCTCGCAGGATGGCCGAGGGAGGAGCCGAAAAGACTAAAGACACTGAAGGTACTTCTGTGTATAAAATATTTCTTGAAATAGTGACTTGTATTGTAATTTGTCTTAAAAATTGCCTTTTCACACAAATTGTATTTAATTTGTAATCCGTTTAATGTACTGTAGATTCATGCCAACTCATTTTAAGTAATAGACCAGCTTTTGTATTAAATGTTATGTTTTAACTTGTACTGATTGGCTATTGTTGATTAAATACTAATGGCAATAGTTTTTTCCTTGCTGGTAGGAAGGAACTGTGATGATGACCACAGTTAATCAGCTCCTGCTCCTTAATTTAATTCCATCTTTTCCATCTGGCAATCCTCACCAGTGTACTGCGCCATTTTTGAAGAAGACAAATATTATAATTCTCCATGTGATTAACTCTGCATGCATTACACTAGCTGTTTTCCCCACTCTGCCATCTTTAAATGCAGTTTTTTTTTTTGCTGGACCAGCTGAATCCCTGAAGGGTGACATTCACCTGTGTGTGTGTGTGTGTGTGTGTGTGTGTGTGTCTAATTACTGGCAGTTGACTTTAAATTCATTTAAAATGATGTAACTGATCCGTCTCTGACCTCATGCATATAGATGTAAATTTCTAAGTGTCTACAGTGGCAGATGACAAGGTTTTATACTCTCAGCTGGTCACTTTTCCAACATTCCTACAGTCAGCAGAAATCTTAAATTTGACAGTTTTCTTCAAACTGAATCTAATGTCAAACATGTTCTATCCTTAGGTGACTCAGGGAACTGGTACTCCAGTGAGGATGAGGATGGTGGAGGTAGTGTAACTTCAATCTTGAAGACTCTCCGTCAGCAGACCCAAGCTCCTCAGAAACCTGATGGACTTCCGAGTGACCCACGTCTCCAAAAGGCTTCTCCTGCCATCCCTCCGGCTCGTCCAGCAGACCCTCGCTTGATTCGGGACCCCCGCCTGGCACGTGCTGCTGAGTCGGCACAAATTTCTGACCCGACCCACCTTTTGGCAGCTCCATCTTCCTCCGGACCGCCTGCAGACCCCAGGTTAGCCAGGCTAGCCGCTGCTTCTTCAGCAGGATCCACCTCCCACTCGCCTCCTGCTCCTAAACCTGAACCTCCTCTGGTCTACAAGCCCCCACCTCTTACAACCCCGGCAGCAGATGAGGAGGAGACAGAAAGGGTTCTACGGGACAAACCGGTGCCAATTCCTCTGGACCCTCTCATGGGTATGGCTCTGAGAGACCCACGCTCTCAGCTACAGCAGTTCAGCCACATCAAGAAGGATATTCTTCTCCACATGCCGGCCTTTGCTAAAACCATCACCTGGTCTCCTGAAGACCTCCTCCCACTCCCCATCCCCAAGCAGGACCTCCTTCCTCTCCCACCAGGCATTCCACCTGTGTCTACTCTTGAATCACGTCTGTCCCGCGGTCAGCAGCAGCTCCATACATCACTCCCTCACTCACAGCCTCCTCCCACCCAGCCTCCTCCCTCCTTGGACCCTCCTGCTCCCTCCTCCTCTACCTCTTCCCTCCCAGACTTTGAGCTCCTGTCTCGTATCCTCAAAACTGTTAACTCCAGCACGTCCCAGAACCCCTCCCCTCCTCACCTAACCACCACTGGTGCACCTATGCCGCTGCTGGGTCAACCTCCCTCCATGCCTCCTGCACCTTCAGAAAAGCCTGTTGACCCCCGCATGGCCCGTAAAGGCCCCTTAGACCCCCGTCTCCAGCCACAGAAGTCAGCACTGAAGCAGCCATCGGAACCTGCGCCTCCTCCTCTTCCTTCTACATCTCCAGCAACAACTTCTAGTTCCTCTCCACCTGGCATTGCCCCCTACGACCCACGACTGCTCTCCTCAGGTGGGGCAGGGCGCAGTGTGGCGGCCGGGGCACCAGGGGGAGCCAGCGTGTTGAGCGGTATCAGTCTCTATGACCCTCGGACTAACAAACCAGGCAGTCCCAGTGCTGGCAGTGGCTCTAACAACTCCCCCAACTCAGCCACCAGTACAGAGTCCAAACCTAGTGAACCCACAACCAGTAAACCCAAGTCCAAGGAGCCCCTGTTTGTTCGGAAGTCTGCATTGGACCAACCAGAACCAGAGAAAAGTGGAGAGCAAGGAACCGATCGATACAACAGCTATAACAGGCCCCGACCTAAGCCTGCACCCTCGCCTAACTCCACAGCTCAGGGGGGCTCAGCTGGAGCTGGGGGGGCTGCAGCTGGAGTCAGTGCTCCCGGAGCTGCTGGAGATCAGGGGCCTGCAGGTGTCCACAACCTACCAGTGTCCTCCCTGTTTGGTGTGGTGAAGCAGGCTGCCAAACCTGGCGGGACAAGTAGCCCCTTTGGAGGAAACAGTCCGGCACAGTCTGACCAGGCAGTCACAGAGCAGGACAACGCCTCTCTGAAGGACGTTTTCAAAGGCTTTGACCCCACAGCTTCACCCTTCTGCCAGTGACACAGATCCTGGAACCCTAAAGCCCAGGATGTGCTTGTGTTTTGGGCTGTTTTAACGTTTTTTTTGGACGCTGAACAGATCAGTGAAAAACAGAAAAGCACCCCGGGGCGACTGTCTGTAAGACTGGTTAAGACAAACCTTTGTGAACAAATCACATGACACATTCATGCACACACACACACACACACACACACACTTACTTTACCACAGTGTTGCAGATGCAGATTCTATAATAGACTCTGGGGTAATGGGAAGGGTTTAAAGTTAAATCTCTATTTTAAACAAACTTATTGATGTATAAATAGATGTATTCTCTTCATCTCAGTGCTTGGTGAAAACAATTATTCAGACAGCAACAATACACATTTATATGGAATGAACATTTTAGCTTCACATCCTGTTTCATTCTCTTTTCACTTCAGTTTCTAATTTTTTTTGTAAGTCTTCTCATCTTTAAATTGTTTGGCGTGTTCGTATATATTTTTGGGTAGTTACAGTTGGCAGTGCAACAAATTAAATGATGGGTTTCTTATTTATCTGACGTTTTCCCAACAAAATATTGCTTATTTGTGGTGTTTCTGTGATCAAATCAGCACTGAGGCAACTCCTTTCGCACTGTTGTCCATCAGAAACAAATATATAAATATGTCACTGTCCTCTGTATTTCCTGTACAACCTGTTCAACTTTCTCTAACAGAAGCATACATTTACAGTTACAAAAATCTGAATATAAATCTATATTCTGTTTGATTTTGTTTTTTAGTATTTATTTTTCTACTTCTCGTTGTCAGCTTGTGTTCTCTGAGGCTTGTATTAATATTTTTAATGTCTATAGCTCCTCCTGCTGTTCTTATAAAATTCCATTTCAGGTATTTAGCGCTTACCCAAAACAGGTGACTTTACTGTTTCAGGCAGTGACCCTTTCAGTACTGCCTCTATAACCACTACACCACTGTTGTTCCTTTTCCCCCATCTACACAAGTTTTGCCTTTAGTAGTCTTGTTACTACGAGGAGAAAAGACTTTTAAGAGAACATTTTGTTTTATCGGTTTGCGAAAGTGGAGAGCATCTAGCTCATAAATGGAAGTTTCTGTGACGTTAAGGTAGAACAGATAAAGAACAGACGGAGGTCCTCAGATTGATAATGGAAGCATCACATCCTTCTCCAGTGGTAAATTTTGGGAGGCGTTTTAGTCATAACATTAGCAGTGTTTCAGGGACATTTCACAAGATTGTCCTTTTTCTCTGCTACCCAAAATCGAAACTGTTATTAGAGAGTCTTGTTTGGTTAACACTTCTTTTTTTCCATCTTGATCAGAATTGGACTGTTTGATTAACCGACTTAAAAGCCATCATCTAAATCATTGCTTTTAGTTATTTTGTTTTATTAACTGCTATGTTAAGAATGGAAAGAAATCCTAATGGATATGACTGCAGACTTCTGAGAGCAGGTTGGAGGAATAGAATAATTTGCTGCCTTGTTTCATCAATTTCAGAGCTTTTCACTCACGTGTTTGGTGGCACAGTGACAATCATAAACTGCCCTTGGACTTAAAATTCAATTAACATATGAACCTGTCTTTGATCTGAGCAGGGGCTCCCTCTGCTGTCAGTCTGATAAAGAGAACCATGTCATTTGAAATGCATTCGACACAAACTGCAAATGTTATTCTGTTTCAGGCTTGCAGAAGAAATGCACATCTTCTGTTGCTGTGGATTCAGAGTTTGTATGAGTGTCTAAGTTTGATCTCCAGAGCCTCGCTTTCTAGTTTTTGCCATATACCATGAACAGTTGAAGTCAGGAGTGAGACCTGAATCAGGGTGAGGAGAAGCAGGTGTTCCCATTTTGTCTGATTCGGCAGTGGTTTCATTGCTAGATTTGTTTGAGAATCTGTAAATGTGGGGTCACAGTAGTGGAGGTTACAGAAGTTTTTCAGCTTCCAGAAGGTTAAGATTGTACAACAGCTCTCAGGATCGTTGTTGACCGTCTTGTGTATAAATGTTGATCATTTTAATTTATTTTTTTATACTTGGGTAAATATACTTCCTCACTTGTCATTTTTGAGCTGAATAATTTTGTATGTCAGGAATATGTGAAAACCACTCACCTCAGTGGGATGAAGGCTGCAGTCTGTAACAGTGTGGCGAGAGAAGAGCGGCGTCTTTTGGTTTTGTGTATGAAGATTCAGACTAACAAAGAATTCACTATTTGCTCCCTCCTGGCAGATCATAAAAAGCCTGGCAGGAGGCTGTGCCAGCAATGGCAAGCGTGAAAGTTTGTCCTTTCCTTTATGGCTTTGTTGTTTTGTATATTTGTTTTAAGTTTATTTTCTCACTATGTAAATTTGACCAGTATCCTCCCTGTCTTTGGAGGAGTTTTCTAACTGTACACTGTAGGTGAGGCTGTAAGTATTTAAATAAAGTTGATACATGATCAACCAGTTAACACTGTTTTTTGTATATTTAATTACCTCAGTTATTTCATGTGATCTATTTCTGTGTCTTGTGAAGGCCTTTTTATTACCTCAATCAAAATAAATACACATTTTCTATACTGTCATCCTCAGACACACATTAAAAGTTTAGTGTTGCATTGTTATTATAAGGACCTCTCCTCTTATGGCAGCCAGATATAAGCCCTGAAGTCTTGTTATGAAAGCTTTCATGTCTGTCATCATTGCAGGCTAAAATAAAAGCAATTTTGTTTGATTTTGTTCCCTTGTCATCTGAAGTATGCAGCTTTAATGTGACTGTGCAGTGTTTTTTCTACTGTTTTCTCAATACACTTCTTGCAGGGAACCACTAATGCTTATTTTAAGGTACTTAGAGAACCAGACGGGTGGGGTTAAAGTGAAACCAGGACTATTCACGCTGGTTGAGTATGTGGTCACTGAGCTCACCTTCCTTTCCTGTGACTATTTCAATTTCTATTTCTTGTTCTGTCACCCTGCTTGTCTGCATCTCCAGTTAAATAATGATATATTTTAAAATGCCCTTTGACCCAGATTACTAAATGTATTATTCACCAGCAGGCGAGTTTTTTCTGACATTGTTCCTTGATATATTTAGGCCTGAGCAATTGAACTACACGGCTCTTGGCTCGTCCTCTGTGGATTTGGATCAGCACCACAGCGGCACGCAGCCTGTTTCCTGGTTAACTACGATCCTCTGGTGACTCACTTCCTGCTGCCCACCCATCCTGCAACACTGGCTCCAGGAAGACAAACTATTCATCCCGTACCTCAAAGGCTTCCTATCACACACACAAACACACATGCACTGGGCTGCCAATCTGCAGGCTGCGGACGCCTCGCTGCATGTTGCTTTTGACCTTCAACGCAGATGTTGTTTATCATGAAGTGGACAAAATATCGGATGGCTGACTTCTGTTTGAGAAGAAGATTGTAATGCTGCAAAGTGGAAAATTACACAGACTGCAGTGGATGATGCGTTCAGAATCAAGGATCCAAATATCATGATTATAATAACTTTACTTATATAGCACTTTTTAAAAACGGAGTTTCCAAAGTGCTTTACAGACAGGGCAAAAATGAAAAGGAGGACACTCAGGAAGACCAGAGAGGCAAAAGTGGAGTTAAACATGGTGAAAGATTTTCTAGATTAATCAGTACAACAACACCATATGACATAACAAAACAACCACAAATGCCACATCGAAGTGAGGGAAAGAAGAAGTGCAATAAAAGAACATATGATAAAACCACAAAGACAAGGCTAAGAATAACAATACAAGTAGTAACAGCAAACAAATAAGTAAAGGGTAGAAGAGAATAAAAATAGACAATAAAATAAATTATATTCCATGTTGTGAAATTTTGCTCAATTCCAGGGATATAATTTGAACATACAGTACTTACAATACCATGCTGTGCCACTGTCTTGTTGTAATGTTTACTTTAAAAAATCTTTTATCCTTCTTTAAATGTTCTTCTTGTCAGTGTTTACTGTTATGCACCATATATCCATATATAAGTAAGGGAGAAGAACTAAATGTCTTAAAAAGGATAAAAATAGTAGTAGTAGTAGTAGTGTAAGTATAGCAGTAAGTAAATAAAGAAAAGTTAAAAAATTATGAAATTAAAAATAAAAATAAAATCAATTAGACGATAAAAATAGATGACATAAAAGCAAGCCTGTAAAAATGGGTTTTAAAAGGTGATTTAAAAGAAGGCACTGATTCAACAAATATGCTTCATTGGGTTGAAATCTGGAGATGTGCCTTGCGATACAATGCATTATTCGCTATATTTTTCAGAGTGTAAATAAACAGCGGCCATGCTAGTGTTTTCCCAGACTTCCTGAAACACTGCGTTGTATTTTCACTGTATCCTTTATCAGTAATCTGCTTATCTGCCTTTTCAGGAAGGCTACCTGTGGCGAGTGTATATATAGAAGATCTGATCCTCTTAGTCGAGGACTTCGGCTGGGATTTGGAGATTGTCATCCTGAATGCTGCAGTGTTCTTTTTGCACTTACGGGGGCGCCGTGTGTGAATACGGATGTTGATATCTGCTGAACCTTGAGTCTCCATTCAGAAGATGTGTTATGTCTCTCTCTGCTTGTTTGTGCCTGACTGTCTCATTATCCTGGAAGTTGCTGCTTCGTAAATGCTGTAAAAAGTTCCAGAATCCTGCACTTTTAAAAGAGAAGGGCTCAGAGGTTAAAGGGGATAAAGAAGATTTATTCCACCCACAGGGCCTCGCAATTACTATTAAAGAGCCTCTTTGCTCAGAAACAATTAAACAACTCATGTCATCGTCTGCGTCAAACAGAAAATGAAGCACACATTGTTTTCCTGTGGTAGTTTTCTCTCCCTGGCGCCTTCGGCCTCCAGTCTGTCTGTCTGTCTGTGAGTTACTTGTTGTCAACTGCTTCAGATAAGAGTGTCTGTATAATACACTGATATAAATTCCTGCCCCTGATTTTTTTTCCTCTGCCATTGTCTTATTATGTCAGAACACTCAAGTTGATATTATGTAAACATAACTGGCAGGCTGCCTTTACAAACCCTGTGGCAAAATTAACTCATAAGCTAATATCTGCACGATATTTTTAGTTTGTCTCATCTCTCTTTTTTTTATCCATGCTGTTGAGCAGAAACTGAAGGAACTGTGTGTGCTGAACGTAACAGCCCAGCAGATAAAACAGAACACCACCATCACAGTGTTTGCCGTTGTATCAGGACATGCATATCGCTGCAGACGACCTTAGAAATGTGTTGCGTCAGCCAGCACGATTAGTACTTTAAATAATGCCACTTTACATCCTTTATCCAGTCTGACATTAAAGAGGTCTCAAATTAGGGCTGTGCAGATTCATTACTGTCAGGAAGTATTTAAAAAATGTTGTTTTACTCAAATTCCAATCGCGCTGGAGAATACTTTGTGGTTTGAGCTATGGTTTTATATTCTAAGCTATACATTATATTCATATTATAGTTTTGGGAGTTAAAGGTGCCTGGGACTTTTAAAGTCATATCTATCTATCCAATCTATCAAAGTACATAGCTTTGGACCTTATTTTCAAAATACATAAAATGTCTCCATTTATAACCCAAACTCTCCTGTTATTTATACACATATAAAAAGTATGTGAAAAAGTATTTTAAAAAATACTTTAAGTACATGGAATATATTGTCACTTTTACAGACTAAAACAGCTGTGAAACTGAATTTTTCTTTTTGCTTAATGATGAAAGCCTGTCTCATAGGAAACAAATGTTATCATCCTGAGATCTGATGTCACTGAAATACAGTATATTGCCAAAAGCCTTACATCACCAAGTGCAATGCAAAGTGTCGGATGCAGTGGTGTAATGCTCGCCACGACTGGACTCTAGAGCAGTGGAGACGTGTTCTCTGCAGTGACCAATCACGCTTCTCAGTCTGGCAATCTGATGTATGGACGAGTTTGGGGTTGGCGGTTTCAGGAGAACGGTTCTTGCCTGATTGCATTGTGTGAAGTGTAAAGTTTGGTGGAGGGGGATTATGGTATGGGGTTGTTTTCCAGGGGTTGGACTTGGCCCCTTAGTTCCAGTGAAAGGAACTCTTAATGCTTCAGCATACCAAGACATTCTGGACAATTTCAAATTCCCAACTTTATGGGAACAGTTTGGGGATGGCCCCTTCCTGTTCCAACATGACTTCACACCAGTGCACAAAGCAAGGTCAATAAATGGTCAAAAATTCCCATAAACACACTCTGAAACCTTGTGGAAACCTTTCCCAGAAGAGTTGAGGCTGTTATAGCTGCAAAGGGTGGGCCAACTCCATATTAAACCCTACAGATTAAGAATGGGATGTCATTGAAGTTCATATGCATGTAAAGGCAGATGTCCCAATGCTTTTGGCAATATAGTGTATGTTAAAATATGCTAAAATATGCTAAAATCAGGTCTGTTGGTGGGCTGTGTTGTGAGTGATACCGGCAAAAAAACAAAACAAAACAAAAAAAACAAACAAACCAGAGAGCAGAAAACCTGAAAGTGAGCCAGAATTCTGCTGGCAAGAGGCCTCAGCAAACCTCCTTGGTGGGCTGCAGCAGATTAATTTCTAACTGAGTGAAACAGTTTTCAGCTTGTGTTTACTGCTGATACACAATCTGTAAACATCAGCTCATTTATAAGTCTTTTTGTCTGCAATAATTAAGCATGAAATAAAACCTTGTGCCCTCAGGATGGTCTGTCTGCAACAACAGCTCAGGGTTGACTGTTATCTTCAGGACAAGGTTAAATTAAACAAATATTCATCCAGGTGGTGGTTTTACTGCATCCCGACAGTTGAGCTGTCAATCACTGCTCTGTACAATTACTTCTTTTATTTTGAAACTCCACAAAATCAAGTTAACACGACTTCTTGTGCAGATGATGAAATAGTAATAACAGGTTGAGCTGTTGATGAGTATGTTTTTGCTTAAAGGAGCTGCTTTGCTGCTGTTGGAGTAAACATTTTTAAATATTCCCAAATTTTTCTGTACAGAAGAACACTTAAAAAATAAAAAAATATTTGTCCATTGAAAATAAACCTACAGAATCTCCAGACGTTCTTTTCTACAGCATCTAAATCTTTCCTTGTGCTACTTTTTGTGTTGCCCGATCTAGTATTTCAATCTATGCAAAATAAATTCTGCAAGAAAAGACCTAACATACAGTTTGGCTCTGTCGTGTTTGGTGCTTCAGTTGTACAGAACCTCTCCTGATGTCAGAACATCCAGAGAACAAATGATTTCTGACAGAGGAGAGACTCAGCAGTGTTCGTTGTGGCCTTCAGCTGCACAGTGTGTGATGAATAGAGCGGTAGATGAACAAACTGACATCACTGTGCTGGTATGTATCTGCTCAACATGTGACAGGAGGCATTGTGGTCAACACATGCTTGTGCTGCTTTGCATGTCTGTGTGTGTTCCTATAGATCTGCAACACACAATTCAGTATCTGTGTCTAGATGGATGACTAAGTACTGGTTCTGATCTCATTTACGGTAAATATTCATCTTAGACTGTTTTTTTCATGACAGTGCAACAGGTGCACCAAAGTCCATACCAGGGGTCCAGTCAAACCAACATTTTACCAGGACTTCACCCCAAATTAAACTTATTTAATGTCAAAAGTCACAATTACAGAATCAAACCTTTCCACCCTGGAGCTCCATGTTCCCACATCAGGCTCTATCTGTAAAACCTTCCACCCAACTCCATTTTTAATGTTTTTGAGCAGCACATTTACCAAAGCCTTTGAAGAATATAGATGTTGCATTGTGGTGCTTCACCAGCTGCCAGGACACGTTCTCAAAGTAATATTCAAAAAATGTTTTCCAGATGTTATTGCGGCCTCAGATGACAGAATGTTCTTATTATCTAGAATGTTTTAAGATGCTCCTGTAATGTGATATAATAAAGGTGGAACATTTAGCCTTCTTGTTGAGGGAACACATAGAACGTTCTTCTTTGAGTCATTTCCACGATTATGACAAAAGAAGATGTTCTCAATGCAACATTCAGAAAAATGTTTTCCAGATGTTATTGACAGATGACAGAACGTTCTTTATAAGATGTTTCTGTAATGTGATACATTAACAAAGGTGGAACATTGTGGCTGCAGTGTTCTGGGTATGTTTTGGGGACATTGTGGAGGGAAGACATTATAGAATGTTTTTCTGTAAAACATTCTCACAATGTTCCATAATACCAAAGCAAGAATGTTCTCCAACCAACATTCAAAAAATGATTTTCAGATGTTTTGAGGCCTCAGATAGCAGAATGTTTTTTTTCTTTCATACAGAACATTTTATAACATTAATGTAATGTGATATAATAAAGGTGGAACATTTAGCCTTTTTGTTGAAGGAACACATAGAACGTTCTTCTATGAGACATGATAATAAAGGAAGGATGTTCTCAATACTTCATTCAGAAAAATGTTTTCCAGATGTTATCGAAACCTCAGATAACAGAATGTTCTTCATAAGACGTTTCTGTAATGCCAGTTATCAAAAAATGTGAAACATTGTGGCTGCAGTTTTCTGGGGATTTTCTGACAATGTTGATGAACACATTATGGAATGTTTTTCTGTAAAACATTTTTACAATGTGCCTTGATTACAATGGAAAAACATTCTCAAAACAACGTTCGAAGAATGTTATTGAGGCCTCAGATGACATAATGTTTGATATTGAGACTCTCAGATAACAGAATGATCTTTATGAGACGTTCCTGTACTGTGATATATTAACAAAGGTGGAACATTTGCCTGCAGTGTTCTGAGGATGCTCTTGAGAGAACACATTACAGAATCTATAAAACGTTCCCACAATGTTCCGTAGTGTTCTATGATGACAAGGGGAAAACGTTCTCAATGCAGCATTTCGTTTTCAGAACATTAAAGCACAACAGTCTAACTATGTAGTCACCAAGCATTGTTGAAACAACTTCAGTTAGCCTAGCTTCAAGTCAAACATTCTAGGAACTAAAAGAAAACTTCACTTACTAATGAAAACATTAGTATGACTTTCTAGAACTTTCCCAGAACATTTTGGAAACAAAAAATTCCGGCTGCGTCATTTCTTTTGTATTGGATTTGGTAAAGTTGCTCTTGAGACTTTTGACAACAGGTTCAACAGCAGCAGTGTTTATTGGCTCATTGTTTTAAGGCTGTTGTTTGCTCTAATTTACAATTTTGAGGTGTCAATAAAAATTTTAATGTTTGGTGAGTTTTTCAGATTTCACTCTGGCCTGGTGATTGAGACACAGAGACTTACTGTAGTTCAAAATTTTGTGTCTCTGATCCATTGAGCCCACAGTTGTTCATTCCGGTCTTGCAGCTGTGGACCTGCTATCGACTGAATTTGGCCATTTTTTTCAGTGTGGACAGAGAACTGACAAATGAGTGTTTGAGAAAGCTAAAGTGTTCAGTCCACTGTGTCAAGCTATGAGTCTGTACTTCGCAAACTGGCAAGTCTGCAGTTCCCATGCGGCCCCGTACACTCATACAAATGTTTGTCCTGTTGTTTCGCACACTCTGACATAAAACACTCCCTATTCCCTTACACCTTAACTTTAACCATCACATTTAGTGCCTAATTTGAACCTTTACCCTCTCTCTTACCAAAACCTGATTCTAACCTGAACTGTTCAACCACACTGAAATCCTCAAACAGCCTTTTGAAGGTGTGAATACCTGCAAAAATGTCCTCTCACGGTGTGAAACTCTTTAAAACTGGTCCTCACAAAGATGTAAACTCTCACTCTCTCTGTTTCCTGTCTCTGCTGAAAGAATCCCAGTCATCGTTGCTCTCATCCTGGGAAGACTCCTCCTTTCCTTTTTGAAATTTTCTGTCCTCCCCTGTCCGTTCCTTTTCTTTTCCTCATCGTCTTTCCTTACTCTCTGCGCTCAGGTTACTTTAGTTCATGGCTTGATGGTCACTGTCCTTGCTGTCATCAAAACAAATTCTTTCCATATCTCCTACTGTTTTCCTCTTCATGCGACCATATTGGTCCCATTCCTCCTCCTTGATGGATCACTTCTGTAGCTAAACAATGCTGCAGCTTCCTGTCAAATTCAAAAGGAACATTATATTCTCAGCCAGGTTGCAGCCAGCCTGTCTGTCTGTCTTGAAAACCACCGTTTTCCTCTGCACATTGATTATCATCCTTAAATTCATAGTTAATTCACATCATTCATGTACTGTGAGTTCTGCTAAATTTCTGCAGCACATTACTTCCAGATATATACAAACATCTAGCAGTTATTTGTTTTTTTAGCCAGTTTATTAAACTTAGGCTGTGATGCTGGTGCTGATTTGGATCCTCAGTGATTATTTGCTCTGGGACAGTCAATAACAGAGCAGCTCAGTGCAACTGGAATATCCTGAGAATAAAGGCACTGTTGTTTTTGCAGAGTAAGACAATCAGCTTTTTAATCAGTAATGTTATTAATGAATTTTGTAGAACATGATCTCCTGAGTTAAACCTTGTGATGTCCTTACTACCATCTTGGAGGCTGCTGTTGCCAACAGCAATAGGAGATGAGCTGATATCGGAGGGTCATGCAGTAGTTCACCAGGGCCTTGCAGGTTATAAATCTGATCCATGTGCTCAGTCTGCTGCTGTTGCTTCCATCTGCCCTGCATCACATGTGTTTTCTTTTGCACCTTCATAAGTCAATAATAATTATTAATAGTAATTTGTGTCTGGTTTGCTTTTAATACATTTGATTATTATAATTATAATATAATTATTATTTAATTTGCCCGCAATCTTCACTGTTTTTGTCGCTTTCTGTGGTTTTGCAGGTGACTTTTAGGATCCAAATGCACTTTTATTATCCAAAATGCACTCTAATAATTTCAGACACATGATTATTGTTGCAGAAAGGCACATTAGATTATATCCCATAAATTTAAAAGTGCTTATCTTATGACACTGTATAATAGGGCAGGTCTATACAATGATAATATTAAAATTATTGCAAAAAAAATATAACAAATTCTAACATTAGTGTACTGGTTTTCCAAAATATGGTAAATACTGTAAAAGTCTGATGCTTGTTTTGAGTCAAAGACAAGAAAGACTGACAGGCTATCGTAAAAACTGATGGTACAAATTGAATAAAAACAAAAATCACAGAGTTCACAGAGCGCTGTTTAGAATAGCGACTTGATTTAGGCAGTTAATATAATCATATACTAATATTAGCTTTCCTTGGTTTTTTAAAGTTTCCAATCCACCAAAATGTGACTTGCCTTATCTTTTATTGTTCATTGTTTTAGTTGTTTTAATGGTACATGTATTTTTAAATGGTAAATAGAGTTCTTAGTTCTGCATCATAAAGACTGAAAACATAGTATGTATGGTATATGTCTGCAATTCACAGTTTATACACTTTAAGAAGACAATGATGAACTTTACAAGCAACTATAGTTACAATTAATGTTGATTATGGTGACATCACTACATAAATCCAGTGCATTTTTGGAAACTCTAGTTAGAGTCTATATAGAGTAAACCTTATATTCTACTGTAGAGTACTCCAGTCAGTTATACTGCTTAGGTAAATGATAACAGTGACACTGTAAAATTACAGTAAAATACTGGTGTAGTTGCCAGTATTTTTATTTTAATTTTACAAGAAATTTTGTTCTGGTGTCTTTATATATATATACACATATATACAAGTATAAATAAGTGAGACTAAACAAATGTTCTAGAAGCTTCACAAGACAGGAGCAATGTTCATATTCTGAACAGAGAAGACAAATGATTTGAAAAAGAAATGAATGAGACCATCTATGTTAAACTGGATCAGCATTTCTAAGCAAAGGAGGAGGTCTATGACGACACCACTCACCAGATACTTACAATGCAGTCTTGAGATCTCTTCCCAGACAGTTTCACCATCACTGACATCCTGAGTCATCCTTCACCTGGCAGTTTCATAACCATTCACACATAACTAATCATGTGATGTGGGAGTGGGAATAAATTCCTGGAACTGGAACTCCCTATCAGTTCCTTAGAAATGAGGAAGCCTCCTGGATAGGAGCCGAAAAGGGCTGTCCAGCTTCCTTGTACTAAAGTACTCAGAACTTTGAATTCAGTGTCTCTTTTTATCAAATGTGTCATATTCCGTGTGGTATCATTGTTTTATATGTTGGATTAACGACATGTAGGCAGAAGAGGAGGAACCAGAAAACTTCTGCCTGTTACCGCCACTGTAAGACCTGTAATCACATGAGGTAAATGGAAAATTAAGTGAAAATTAGGTCTTTTAAAGCAACATCAGATTAGATAAACCCTTGTTCACCCCAATTTGTTCTGTTACAGCTGCAAAGAGGACAGCACAAATGTGTAGGGAGCACTGATAGAAAATAAAAATAAACAGAGAATATACATGAGCACTGATTCTTCCATGTCGAAATTCAGATATTCCACAGAAAGAAAATCATCTTTTATGCAAAGTTTCATCACTGGCTTGGTTTCATGGATTGATGGACAGTTTTGTTTGTGAATAAGTGAATAAAAAGCAAATGGAAGCACTTTTTAGATAAAATCTGCTATATACATGAAACCGTTTTGTTAGAATAATTAATTAGATAGAAAGACTAAACAAATCTGTTTTGATTGTCTGAGTCCACTGCATTCGTTAATATTAAAATACTAAATATTGAGGGTATTTTGCCTCCAGTTTGTTGAAACCTTTGTAGTTATTGTAGCCAGTTAAAGAAATTTCCTAAATCTTTGACTTGACATTACACCTTTGTGGATGACATAATTTTCCTACTTAAATACTTCCAGAGTGTATGATGTGATACAGTCATGGTATTTTCCCTGAGTGCAGGACTGCCTGGCCTGGTTAAACTAACTATTTAACATGGTCACTGAAAATAACACAGGCTAACATCGTTTCTTGTAAAACAAAACACATAAACTCTTTGTAAACTCTGATGACAGCAGCAGAGACAAAAAGAAGAGACGTGAACCATTTTATTTTTACAAGCTGAATTCATGAGCTCTAAATTTACACACCTCAGACTCAGATTCATGCCACTCACTGAAGCTCCCAGTTTTTATGAAACTCAGGGGAACCATTTGAAATGACGTCGATGCAGCTTCTGGTTGTGCTTCAGGCCTCGTCATTCTCGTTCCCAGAGACTCCAACATCAACATCTTAACTTCCTGTTGTGGAGCGTAGAGGACCGGTTTAAATTTAAAACTGGTCTTGGCTGGCGTGTTCCCAAACACACGCACATACAAACACACACACACACATGCTCCTTAGCACTGCAGTAAACATTGGGGCTGGATTTTGGACTCGCCTCTGCTGGGTGTTGCTTAAGAACTTCTTATTCTTCATGTAACACACACAAACACTCCCCAGTACGGATGTTTTACTGAGATAAACACTGGTGAGGGGTTTAAAGTCTTCCATCTGACAGGCTCATAACACACACAAATACACCTTAAACCAACTGGACACTTTCCAGGATCAACAAGCCATAAGATGGATGTTTGTTTGTTTTGCATTTCAGCCGCTAAGATTCCCAGCTTCATCCTGTCTGTCAGTCACACACATGTAAACACACATGTCTGCACTGTAAACGGCACTACACTCCATATAGAATCTAACATTACCATGAAAGTAATTGACCTTAACCACTGAACTGAGTCTTTAAGAAAAAAAATGTTGTGTTGTAAATTACACTTATTTTCTCCGCTGTCTAGAGTCTGATGAGAAAACGGATCCTTTTCTTACGTATTTACCAGCGAATATAATGCTAAAGCTGGCAGTCGGGAACATTAGCTTAGCATAAAGACCCTAGATTTGTCCACAGTTGACAAAATCCACCTAATTTATGCAGTATTGGTTTTATTTGTACAAAAACAAAGTATAAATTTGCATTTCAGGATGAGCTTTGAGCTAGACTATCTTTGTCGGAAACAGGAATTTTATAAACCTCCTTTAAAATGAGGATTTGTCATTTGATAGTGAAAACTTTTTTGATGAAATTCTTTAATCAGTTAGCATTACTGTTATGATTCTGACATCTTTAAACAAAGCCAGGCTGTTTCCAGTCTCCGTGCTAAGTTAATTTGAGAGTGGTATCAGTGTTGTCATCGAACTCTCAGCAGGAAATTGAATTATTTCCCAAATTTTTTAAGTGCAAAGTTGTCTCTCTCAAGGTTTGAAAGTGAATTTGGACACACACTTAAATGCACATTGTGTCCCTGCTTCATTCAGGCTCAGCGATAATATGACCAAAGCAGACAGTTAGCTAAATTAGCTTAGCATGAAGAACCTAGACTTGTCCAAAGTTGGCAAAATCTAACTAAGAGCCCATTGATGTCCACATTATTTTAAAATTTGTGCTAAACTAGTATATATTTACAGTATGAAAAGAATAAATTGACATTTTAAGATGGGCTATCTTGGTCAGAAACATTTGTTTTTTCTAAATCTCTTATAAAATGATGATTCGTCATTTGACAGAGGAAAAAATGATTAGCTTTATTGTTGCTGTTTTGCAGATTTTGACACTTCTAACGATGAGCTGTTTTCTACTATTCACAATTTCTGTGCTAAGTTAAAAGCGGTATCTGTGTTGTCATCTAACTTTCTGCAGGAAATTTCCCAACTTTTCCTTTTACCCTTAAACAGCCACGTGACAAAGGGCAGAATTCTCACTCTCAAGGTTTAAAATGATTTGGAAACACACACTTATGTGCACACTATGTCCCTGCTTCATTCAGACTCAGCGATAAGTCGAACAGCAACCATCCGGCCGCTTCCCTTCCTCTCTTTCTCTGCTGCTGTCTATTTCGGTGTGTTTGTTTCCAGGCGGGCGGGAACTCTGACCCTCCGGATGACCTCCGAGCCTTGACGAAGACGAGGAGGAGGAGGAGGGTGAGGAGAGGAAGGAGAGAGGGGAGAGCGAGAGGGAGGAACGAAGGGAGCAGAGAGGAGTGGAGAGGATTGTGGGAACGGAAGGAGGCTTCAGGATCAGGCCTGGATGGGGAGAGAGGGAGATACAGCTGGTTTAATATGTTAAATATGTTTAAGATGTGGGTGCTGATGATAAGAAAATGGATAAGAAGAATTCTTAAACTGTGTGTGAGAAGTTCATTTATGGATTTTTGCTGCATTTATGTAACATCCCTCTGCTGCAGCTGGGAAGAGACGCTGCGTGTTTGAAGTGTTTATGTTAACAGTTTCATATTTTAAGGCTGGAATGACACATTTACGGTGTCCTGTGTTATTTTGCCCTCGGTCCTCTTACATCATTCATTGTTTTGCTTTCCACCGCCGCCTGCTCGCTCTCTGGAAAACACTGCTGGAAAAACTGCACCACAGCCACAGTCCAGATCTGTGAGGAAGCTCAGTAGCATGAGACACACTTTAACTGTCCCTCATGAGTCACAGCAGAAAACTGTGAGTGAAAACGGATTTTATCTGATTTATTTAATTCACGTCACCCTTTATATATTTATATATTTTGACCTGCTAGTGGAGCAAACTTATAGAGGGATTTCCAGACAGAGGCCCTCTGTAAAGTGAAACTATCACATTGAATTCGATCTATTAGGTGTAATCAGCAAAATATAAACAGCTAATTTATTAAACATGTTAGGAGTTTATAGCAGCACTCATTATAAACATGAGCTTCAGTCTTCCAAGCAAGTGAAGCCAACTATCACATTTATTTTAGGTTTATTATGTGTCTTACTTTTTAAAAAAAACTGTTTTCTCTCATCTTTTCTTGTTCCCTCCTCCTCCAACATTTTCCCTCTTTTCTTTTCCTCCTCCTCCTTCCAGCTGATCGCCCCAGAGGCTCTGCAGTTTGCTTCAATCACAGCGAGCATAAATGGAAACACATGGAGGCTCATTTACTCACAGATTCCCAGAATTCCGGCCTGTGAGGTCACTCGGTGTCTCACTTGTATGTCTTCATGACTTTCGCTGCTCGGAAATGGAAACGCTGCCCCACGCTCACTGGGAACCTCTGTGTTGGACTATGTGGGTCAGGACTGTTGAGGTCAAAGCGTTTTTATGGAGTTTCATGTCAGATTTATGATAGTGGAGTTCATCTGAAGTACTTTAGGAAGCTAATACAGATTTAAAAAAGAAGATAAGCTGACACAGGGGATAACAAGACAGCAGAACATTCCCATAAACGAGATTTCTCAAAGACAGTCAATTGATAATTAACATGTTGCTTATGCTTTATGAGGCCTTTATTATATCTTTATTTTTTAGCCTTATTGCGCTTTTTTTCTTGATATCTAACACCTGTTAATGTTAATTGTAATTTTTAAACCATGAATGATGCACAGAACAACTAGGATGTTGTAATAAAACTAGTCAAACTATTGTTTAGTTTCAGTGATATATTGGAAAAAGAGATTTGGGATATTTGTACAAAGTGTCCAAAGCTGCATGAAGGTGAAATTTAGGGTTTTTAAAATATGTTTGAAATCAAATAAGCAGCATGAAGGTAAACTTTCTGGAAAAGAGACTGAAGGCGTTTCAACAGGGAAACTTTTGCTTAACCTTGAGTCTTTTATTGTGAAATCCGTGAGACTGCATGTCTCATGGGGACACATTAATTCCACCTGGCTGAAGTGAGGCTGTTGCATAATAACTTACAAAGAGCGAGGACAGATTTGCTCCGGCTGCCAGCATCAGTTCACAGGACCAACGTGGTGCAGCGACAAAGAAAAACAAGAATCTTTTTGCTTCTTTCTGCAATTCTGACCCTCGGACTTCTCCCTTTATATCAACGATATATGCAGGAAAACTAAAACATTACTAGCTGCTGTCTTTTTTCTTGTTCTTGCTCAACTTATCAGTGACTTTACCAGACTTCACATTGCTCCCTGCTTGGAATTAATTCTGAAAAACAAACCTCCACCCCCCACTTTGTGTCTCAGAGCTGGAGGAACCTCTCCGGGGGTCTCTGCATGAGGCAACACCTGGGGGGCTGGAGGCTCCACATGAGGCCTGGAGGAGCGTCAGGCAGTGATATATGATAGTGTAGAGAGGACCCACCCCACAGTGCAATGATTACATCTTGATTTACTTAGATGATGTCATATCTGTGTGTACAAGTACACATTAGTGCCTGCTGTGTGATGTAACCACATCTGTCAGAGACTTTGTGTAGCTCTCTGCTTATCTAGTTTGCACATTCCACTCAGTTTCAAAAACTTGCTGAAAGTAAAAGAGACAAAGGAGGGCTTTTATTTTTTGTCTTGTCTCCAGCAAAAAAAACAGGAAACTTTAAGATTCACTGTGAAGAAACTAAAAAATGAAAGTGTTGATGGCCACAAGTTGGAATCTAAGAGCTGCTTGAGTTTCGACCTTACATTCTCTTCATCCATACATATTACTGATAGTTCCTCATCTCTTGTACACTTTATAATATGTGCAATAGCTACTCAGGGTATTTAGTGCTTCATATAATGTGTATTTATTTTCTTCTTCCATTCTATATCTGTATATAGCTTCTATTTTTCTGCTGCTTTTGAGAAACACGTAACAATTCTAATGTATCTGTGCTGTAATGTACCCATGCAAATGGTAACACAATTTTATTCTATTCTATTCATCTCTGCAGTCCGCTTTATGCTTACTGTTTGTATTGTATCTCTTACATTTAAATTTGTCTTGTTTGATTATTTAATGTTTTTTTGCTTTAATATTTACAATTCTATGCACCAAGATGAGCTGCACTCCTCGTTTCATCATATGCAGAGCTTACAATGACAATAAAAGGCTTTCTAAATCTGAGTTTCACTTGTCTTTGATGACAAACCTGAAGAAACTAAAAACTAAAAAATGTTGTACAATGAGCCTGATAAAGGCCACGAGCTGGAATCTAAGTGTTGCTTTTGACCTTTTCAGACTTTTCTTTTGTACCTCCCTGCAGCTTGGAAGTAGAAGAACTTGTGGCAGAATTAAACCCTCAAAGTAACATCTCCAGTTGTTTGGAAGCTGTTCTGCTCGTCTGCAGTTTTGCTGTGTATTGCTGCTTCAGCGGAAAAGACGCCCGTCCTTCTCAAAGCAGTGGATGAGTGAGGAGGGAATGGCTTTAATTTGCCTCACAGGCGTCCTTCAGGGGCTGTAAACAAGATGCGTCTGCAGTCTGACCGACCAACAGCAAACGTCTGCAGTCTCCATTTGTTAAATCCTCATTAACTCGCTGCAATTATACTCAGCACTGCTGGGACCAACCGGCCTTGACTGAGGCTGCAGTAAAAATTTAAAGGTCCATTTAAATTCATAATTATTCCTTTTAATGCAGAAACTTTATAACTCTGTAGGGAAAAAAGACTCATGCTGTATTTGACTGACCTAGATCCAGCCGCTGTGGACAGATACATGATACCAAACATCAGGTATTTTAAGCTGCATTTGTCATCTTAACATTTGAACTTTAGCAGACCCACTTTTTGATCCTAAATGCAAAGTCAAGTGCTAAACTGGTGCAGCTTTTAAAAGCATTAGAGCTGCAGGTTCAAAGACTTTTCTAATGCAGTCTGACAGTTATTAATGCCACAAATCTCCAAGTGTTTGAGATTATTTTTACACAAATGTTTATCTGCATGGGAACCAAACAAAGCCTGGTGAGAGATCCGCTCCTGTTTTCAGTATCAGTCTACACCGATTTGGCTGCTGGACTGAGAAGCAGCAGGTTTGTTGTTTCTGCTGCTAATCAAATTAATGAACAGAGCCTTCATCACCTCCACGCCGTCTGTCACCGCCAGAGATCAACAGTAAGAAGCTTTCTAACTGGCTGGAGGAAGCACACAGGTGGTCAGAAAACATGACTTGTCAGTTTCACCTGCAGCAAAGAAAACAGGAGTCTAATTGAACTGCTAATGATTCGGGATGCAACAGCCTGACTGTGTTTTGTCAGTTGGAGATATGACTGAAGCATAATTACAGGTAGGTTAACTCTGTGGCATCATGAACTTTGATCTACATCCTGAGATTATTTCTCACCTTCTGATCTTTGACCTTTCATGGCTTCACACTTGTTCATCGAAGTGGCTGCCAGAGGATTTGAAACTTTATTTACTCAACTGCAATATATGTTAATAATGTTTACATCTGTGCAAAACCACATTTTATGTTGCTGCTGATTGTAGTTTGCACTCTGGTGCGTTATCACCTGAGTATAATTTGAATTCTCTTAACCCAGTCACTGTTACTGACAGTGCCTCCTCTCTGCAGTCAGCTTCATATTTAGTGTTTATACTACACTTATGTTATTTCTGTTTATCTTACTGTTTGCTTATATAATGTTCTGTGTTTTAGTGTCTTAATATTTACATTTCTATGGACCAAGAGAAGTTGCACTCCTAATTTCATTGTATGCAGAGTTTGCAATGACAACAGAGGTTTTCTGATTCTGAGTTTCACTTGTCTTTGATGGTGAATTTGATCTATGACATTGTCTCTCCTTGATTATCAAAGCAGTTTTGGTGGTTTAATTATCACAGGCAGTTTAAAGGAGCCCTTAATGTTTTCTTTTTTGTCATGGAGTCTGTTGTGTCGTGTTTGTGAGAGTCAGCCGCAGTGATACCACAAGTTGAAATTTTTGTCCTTCAGAATAAAACCACACGTTTTCTTTGCATAATGATTATTTATTTGTTTAACATATAAATTAAATAAGGTTCATTATTTATGCCTAAAGTTTAATTTTAATGTTTAATTGAATATCAGAGCTTCATCTAAAAGCTTAAATAAAAGAATGGATTATGTGTATTTTATAGAATAAATGCCAAAACCGATACAATAAGCCTTTATTAATCACACAGTAAGAAAATTTGTATTGTTAAACCAAAGGTTAGAGAGAAAACACTAAATAAACATCAGTAGAAAATAAAAATAAAATATATTCATAAGTACTTGTTCTGATTGTACAAATTTCTCTAAATGTGGAAATAGTGATATTGCACATATCAGTGGTATTGAACAGATTCTTTCATGGGAAGTAATACTAATAGAGAAGTATTAATATTGCACAGATTTGTCCGTAAGTAGAAAAATACTGATATTGCACAGATTTTTGTTTACGTAGAAAAAAATTATTTTGTATGGAAATGTACAAGGCACACACACACACACACACACACACACACACACACACACACACACACACACACACACACACACACACACACACACACAAATGAAAATGTATAGGGCAATGAATTTATATATTTAAACTTGTTTTTTGCTTTTATTCTGTCCCATAAAACGCCCCACTAAACATCCACCTCATACAGGATGTGGATCTTATTTTGAAATTCGTTACCGGATACTGACTCTCTTCAGTCCGGTGACTTGACGCCTCTCCCCGGTGATCCCGCTATACTTTCTCCGTCCAGAAGCTCCAGAGTCAGTAATAACCCGCCTGTAAGAGGTTTACCTGCCTGGAGCTCAGCTCGGTGTCGCTGGATTTTACCACACAACTCCAGAGAATTGATTTCCAGCACAATGTCGGAGCGACGCTTCTCTCTGTAGGTAAAAACACCGATAAATCTCTTTATTCTGCTTCTTTTTCACGCTTTTTAAAAACGTGGTGGCTTATTGGTGTTTGGCTGCTGTGAGCTGCTGAATGGAGCTTTTGTTGGCTTTTATGTGAATGACAAAAAGAGGGAAAAGTGACGAGTGTAACGTTTTATTTGTCAACATAAAAGCCTGTGTGTGTGTGTGTGTGTGTGTGTGTGTGTGTGACACTCCCTTTGGTTTCAACGTGCGCAGTTTGTTGTGATGTAATAAGAGAGAAATGGTAAAATACGCGTTTTAATACATTTCCCCACCCTTTAAACTGATCTGATTGAAGGTTTCGTCACATATTATAACTTTTAGAAACATAAAGTGATTTTTCTTTTCAACTTCAGAGCCTGTTTGTAGTGGCACAGCTGATTTCTGCCCTCAAAAGCCCTTAAAACCTACATTAAATCTCAGCCTGTGTTTGTCTCTGCCACAGTTTAGTCCATAAAGGAGAATCTCAGCCCGTCTGGGTTATGATGATCTAATTTCTAAGCAGATTAAGCAGTCAGATGTTTTGCGCCCCAGAAATTCCCCAGAAAGGGAGGGCAGACTGATGATGGAAATATTACACAATTAAAACACGTCCAGTGACTCAGACTGGTACTTTCTGCTACCTGAACACATCCTGGGATAAACTATTATCTGCTGCCGGACACCTGGAGCCACAGCTCTCCACAGAGAGACACACACACAATGTAAGCGCTGTATTTTATTTATTTATCTACTTTAATACAGATTATCTCAGAACAGACTCTTAAAAAAATCACCAGTAACATGTAGGTTATGGATTGTGAAAGACAGGATGTTCATTATGAGGGAAAAAAACAGGCTTGTTAAGGACCTGGACCAATCAGAGGCGCCGCTGCACTGTAAAACAAAATCTGTAAAAAAACAAACAAAAACACAAAAAACATGTGAAAATATTTGTTAAATAATTATATTTTTTATTTTTCAATTTTGTGTTTAATATTTGTCATTTTATGGTCACACAGTAAAATGACAGGTTAATATTTGGAAAAAATGTTGATGTCGACATAACTACATTTTTTTCTTACAGTTCAACATGTAAATTAATACGTTTTTCTGTGATTGTACTTAACAATTTAACAAAACAGGGAAAATCTGTAAAATAACTGTTAAAATGACTTACTATTTTTAAATTTCTAATGTACTCTTTTAAAAATAACAACAGATATCTATAAAATAAGGATATTTTGCTGATTTAAATACAGCAAATAAATGGTCATTTTTAACAGTTAAATGTAGTAAAAGAAGACACTAACCATTTGAAAAAATACAGATGTTTGATTGTGGATGGGTTTGACAGGTTTGGCCTGTTTTTATAGTGAACATGTATTTAGCAGCTTTTTTTCTGTGATTTTACCAAATATTTGTTATTTTACAAAACAGGGAAAATCTATAAAATAAACAGTAAATAATTATTTATTGTTTTTTAAAAAAATCTTTCAAATAACTGGAAACATCTGTAAAATAATAATATCTTTGCTGATTTAAATACAGCAAATAAATGGTGTAATTTTACAGTTAAAGGCTGTAATAGAACAAATGACAATTTGACAAAAAGGCAGATTATACAGATTTTTGATGTGGACTGTGTTTACAGTTTTGGCCTGTTTCTTTTCTTTGCTCTGTTTGTTTACAGTCAACAAGTAAATGAATAACATTTTCTGTGATTTTATTATATATTTGCAATTAAACAAATCAGGGAAATTTTGTAAAATAGGTGTTAAAATGATTTACCATTTTCCAGTTGTTATAATATATATATATATATTTTCCTTTCAATTACTGGCAAATATCTGTAAAATGTAATATTTTTTGCTGATTTAAACATAGTAAATACATAGTGTAATTTTGAAGTCATATGTTGTAAAATAACAAATTATTACCTGTAAAAATGCAGAGGTTTCATGTGGGTGTTGGTCTTTTTTCATTCAACATGTAAATCAATACTTTTTTCTATAATTTTACTAGACATTACCAAAGAGTTGACAAAACAAGTCAAATCTGTAAACTAACTGTTACCATTTTTTCAGCCTTTAGTATACTCATTTTTCTTTCGAATAACCACAAATATCTGTAAAACAATGATATTTTTATCTTATATAAATAAGATAAAGTAAATAAACACAGCAATTTTACAGTCAAATGCGGTAAAAGAAAAAATTAGCGTTTGTAAAATGCAGATGTTTTATGTTTAAGTTATCTACAGTTTTGGCCGCTTTTTGTGGTCAACATATCAGTTTTCTCTCTTTTCTGTATATTTAATTGGTTGTTATAAGTAATTTAATAAAAGGTAAAATAGTGTAACAGACCAGTCAATTGTTTTAGAAATTACAGTTTTAAAGTGCTCATTTTTTACAGTGTGCAGCAGGTACATTAGACTAACTAAAAGCAGGTTTCCTGTCTGTGCGAGGCTTAGACTAGAAAGATGCAGGTTTGTTCCACTGGTGATAATCAGCTGAGTGTTTGGAGACTTGAGGAGAACCTGAGATGATCTCAGAGCTGCAGTTACATAACAGGCAGGGAGTTAACTGGAGCTTTATTCTCAACTCACAATCTTTTATCTCTGTGCTTCAGCTGGAGCCAGTTTTTGATTAACAAACTCTGGAAGGCCTGGAAGAAAGAGAGAAAGACTAGAGTAAAACACATTATTTCCACACCTTGTGAGAAATGAATCACAGTTTCAGCTGAATGAGGGAGAAGTGTTGCTTCACCAGAGGTTTTTATGTAAAGATGGGACTGTTTGCTGGTAGCTGACGGTGTTGACTGGGAGGTTTTTCTGAGACAAACAGAGACAAATGAAGAAAATGAGTCATTCTTAACGCACAGCAACAAGCAAAGTGAAACTTCAATGTGGTCAACAGTCATCAGAAGAAGACGACAGGAATCAGCTTTACTTTTGTGGTAAAAACAAACGGATTAGCAGACGAGCAAAAATGCTTTTTGTCAACAGTCGCCTGCTGTGCGTAATTACGCGCGACTCTGGAGGATAACAGCCATGAAAGCTGCGGTGCGTTCAGGCGTGTTTGTCCCAGAGGAGGACGAAGCTCACGGGTGGTTCAGCGGCTCTGTGCTCCGGTTTTAGTGGAGACAGGAAACAAATGGAGCCTGAGAGCTGCAGCAGATGTCAGATCAGCCTCGTTGCATCATCAGCAGTGTCCCAAATTCAAGGAAAGGTGAAGCACTGAGCGAAGAAGAAATGAGACTAAACGTCTGAAACATCTCCTCCCTGTTGGTTGTTAAAGCTGGTGAGGAAACTTCAAGGAGTTCTAGGGAGCACTGTTTGGTTCTGGCTTCTTTAAAAGGCTGTTGGATGGTTCAAACTTGGTCTGAGGGCAGAAAGTTCATCAGTTTCAAGTCAGTTAGACAGAAAAAACTCATAAAAATTGGAAAATTCAAGTTCACATCTGATTACATATATTTCTAAAACTATAGAGCACGATGACAGCGTAAGGAATGTTATTAACTTTAACTGTTTTATCTGTCTTAATTGATCTTAAAATGCAGAATTGTAAGTGATAATAAAGAATCAAATGGCTGATCTTCTGGAAACTGGTTGCATAAGTTAATTAATTATGATTTTTCTCATCTAGTTTATTTGGACTTGAGCCACCTCTGAGGCTTTATGTTTGAAATGCCTCTTCATTGATTGAATTTCCTCACTAATGACATTAAAGAACAGCCTCCTCACTGTGATTTCATGGAAACGTGTTGCTGTGTAACCTTCTGCACCAAGATGTAGGTCATATATTTCAAAAAGTCTCCTATATTTTCTTCAATTACCTCTTTAAGATAAAATAATCTGCAGATAACAATGATGTAAATGTTGTTTATTTGGATTATTTGACTATGAAACAGTGGAATAGCTATAGCTGTGTGTGTGGATGGTAAAGTCAGCATCAGAAGTCCAACTAAACAAGTGAATAAATGAAGATATTTACTCTGGTGTTCGACCGTCTGACTCACAAGACAAGATTTTCAATCAATGCTAGAGTAAAGTGTCAAAAACTTAAAGAAACTGTAGTAAATACAAACTAAACGGTGCATTTTATGGCGTCTTTTTTCCAGGCTTTTAGAGGAAAATGTAGCAACTTAACCACAAATTTAAAACAAAATGTCGAAATGCACAAGAATCTGTTGTGATATTTAATTATTGCGCCTCCACCCTCCTGAACCAGTTCTGACTGGTCCAGTTCTGCGCTGGTGTTTCTTCTACTTACATTGTTGTGGTTTTGCTTCAGTGTCGAGCCTTTAATGAACCAGCAGCTCGTCCTCCCTTCGTTAGACGTGACGGTTTGTTAAGGCAGCTGCTTGATTCATTTCTTTCATTTCTCTGCCTGGACTTGTGCAGCCTAAGTTGAACTGCTGTTGTTTGCCTTTGTGTTAAAACCACGTTTGACACGTTCATGTCTCTTTTCTTTATGACTCTGAGCGACTTAAATTAGACGGAGCTGTTTGAGATGTCACCCTCAATAAATCTGTGGTTCACATGGAGAGAATTCATCTTCGGCTTTGTTTCTTATGTGTGGATGTATTTGGAAAGCGGTGTTGAAAGGACACAGAGAGAGAAATGGAAAAAACTGAGGATAAGTCCAGTTTTTTACATTTAAATTAACAAAGAACATTTACAAAGAATGAATCAGCCCTGCAGCCTTTCGAACTGACAGTTTGTGGTGTGTAGATCTGATAACAAACCACAGCATCTCTTCTTCTGGATTATTCTGATTGGTGGTCCCTCTAATATTCCGAATGTTTACGGTACCTGCATTAGTCTACACTGTACAGAAAAAAAACTAGTAATAAAAAACTGAAAATCTGGCAGCAAGGATTCCAAAAACATCTGTTAAAAATGGTGGAATGCTGTAATGTTAACAAATAAGTAACTACAAATAACTGTAAAATGATCATTTATAACTGATTTAAATACAGCAAAACTTGCTTTTTCTATGTCACCCAGAGGCTTCCTGTGGCCCCATCAAGTTTCTGGAGGTGCCTCTGATCCACACCGATCCTCAGACCTGCCTTCACCAAAACCTGATCTAAGCGAGTCCAGTTCAGAAGGAAGTGTTATGGTTTTTTTCTCCACTTTCACTGATTTGCAAAACTGAAAACCCCTACATCTAAACCAGTTTCTAAATCATGCTCCAGTCTTACAGATGAACGAACCACCAGTGTAGAAATCAGTTAAAAAGCCTGACCTCAGACAGCTGCAACCTTAACATGGGACTGATTTCAACAATGATTGTCTGTTTTTGTACAAAGACCTTTGCTTAGGTAATCCTGGGAGCATCAGTAGAAAGCACCTGGACTTCTTTTTGTCCTGTTGTTTTTCACTGAAGCCTCTAAGTTTACTATGACCTGGATGACTGAGAATCCAAACAGACATTTTGCTTAAATGTTGTTCTGTATGCAGGACTTTAACATCTAATGCAGGATGTTACTTTGTAGATTTACTACTTTCAGTTTAGTGCTTGTGCCTCCAGGTTTTCATTCAGGTCCATTATCTCTTGTCTCATCTGCTCCTTAACTTTACAAGCTCCTAAATTTCCCCGAACACTTTGCAGCAGTTAGTTATTGTACAAAGTTGTTGGTGGAGCTGACATTATAGTGAGACCACTTTACTCTGAGAATGAAAATGACTGTGTGCATTACCAGTGGCCGTTCTAACATATGGATGTTTGGCAGAATAATTTTCTCGCTCCAGTGTGTTCATGTGTTTATAAGTCTGAATGTAGAAACAACGTGGATGCTACAAAGCTGTTGTATTTTAAAGATGGATGTTCAAACCGATAGCACTAAAATACTGCTTTACCTGACTAATAAATAGCACGAACTAATCTATGTCACTCAATTAATTTCAGACCATATTTCAAAATAAATGTCACTAAAAAATGATATGCAATATGTGACTTTGGACCATTAACCAATAGTTGCTCACTGTCATCCAAACTTTTTTGCTATTTATATGACTTCCAAAAACTCAGTAAGTCATGTACCAAAACTCTCTCTGACTTTTTGAGTTGTTGAGGCAGTTTTCAGGTGAACCTTTTCATTTAGGAACTAATTTTTCCAATTATTTTGACACTATAAGGAAGCATTTTTAGATATTGTGCTAATAATTAGCATTAATTAGCACCAACACCAAGTCAAGTTGAGGCATATCAGTCCATCCAGTAGGTAGAAAAGTGTTTTAACTTGAACTATGAATATGAACTTTGTCGTACCGTCAGAGGAAAACTGAGTGGAGCTAAGTCAAGTTAGGATTCCTCCTCTGGGCACCATGAACATAGCTGCTGAGACAGTTTCATCTGGACTGAGACATTTCATCCACAGAATCATGACACTGACATGACTGGAAATACTGCAGATGTGAATAAAACGTCCGTCACCACGCTCGAGTGTTTAGTTCAGATTTATCGGAAACTGCTGGTGAGTCGGTCTAATCTGAGAAGAGAGGAGTGATGAGGAGTTTTTCTTCAGCTGCCTCAGACGATCAGGTCACAGTGTGTCAGAGCTGAGCTGATTACTGCAGATGTACAGTGAACAATGTGTCGACTCATCTAAAGCCTCAGCGCCTCCTCAGCAGCCACCTATCAGCTGCTGCACTTTAATGAGGAACAGACAATAGTGTGGTCACAATTAACGGCTGTTTCAATTGGATTTAAATGAGATTATAAAGTCTAAACTGCACAGTGAAGAAGGAGCCGAAACACAGCTACTGTGTAACCAGGACTTTGCTTTTAACCAAATTCAGCCTGAGCTGGAACCAGAAATGTTTCCTGAACATAGTTTGATTAGATTTTGTCCCAGAGAGGTTTATTATTAGTGCAGTCAGTTTGGTGAAAAGCTTTAATATCAATACAAGTTACCAAAACTGCATTATTTTCATTTTGGACTCAGTTTTTGGTGACTGATATCCCCAATTATTATCTTTCTATTATTACATCAGCACTGTAAATGTTACTAAAACCATCATTTAACTTCCCTCTCTTCATTTTTTCTTTAATATTGTTTATTGAGTTTGTGTAAAACAAGACTCCAGTCAGTGTTTCTGGGCTTTTTTTAAAAACACTTTAGCACCACAAGCATTTATAGTGTCATTTGTGTGATTCAGGCGTTGCCCTGGAGTGAATTTTTGTGTCCACAGAGTCGTATTTAAACCTGAACTTGTCTCCAGGGTGGGCGACACACACGACTTTCTGCTCAACTATACAAGCTGCAACGTGAAAAGACTCAAACACCAAACATGAAATACTGCAGTTTGTGTTGAAGGTTTACAGGAGAGTCGTTGCGACAGGACAGATCTTCTAAATTAGTCTTGAAATATAAAGAACAAATGAAAGAATGTGTTGTTGTTTGCTCACGTTTATCTCTGGAAGCTCACCGGTCGACTCTAACCTTCATGTGTGAACGTTCACAGGAACATTTCAGATGCCACCAAGATGTGACAAAGACAAAAATACTCACAGCTGAAACTCCTTCTCAGGTGTTTAATGGTTTTAGTTTGCACAGAAGTGTTAAAAAAGGTAAACTAGTGAGCTGTAAAATCCTTTTAAAAAGTAGTTACAGAACTGAGACGAAGAAACAAAAGTGGTCTGAAATGTGAAGATTTTAGAGGTTTGAAATGAAAGTTTTAACACCAGACGAGAAAGTGCTGCAGCAACGAGAACATAATGTGTTTTATGAACATTAAAGCTTGTAAATATATTCAAATAGATCAAAAAAAATGAAATTATGAACCAGAAAAGAAGCATGAAATGGGCTCTTTAAAGTGATGAAGAAGATTGTTCAGACACAAGATAAACTTGAGAGTTGTTATGCTGTATTCACATTTGTTTATCTAATTCCTAAACATTGCTGAGCCTGTATACATCCAGACACCACGCAGACGCAGTCACAAGATGTTAAAGTTATATAAGAATAACAAACGTTTTGAGACTAATTGTTACATCATAAACCTCAATATGGAAAAAACTTTGCACTTTCTTAAATGTCTGTTCATCAGAATCAGTTTTATTGACATGTAGATTTTTACAAACAAGGAATTTGACTCAGAGAAGTGAAAACATTAATAAAAGTGGTGCAAGAGGTTAACAGCCAGTGAATGTTAAAATTCAAATTAGCAGCAAGTTTAGCAAATGCAAGAGATTCTAAGTCATGAAAATAAAAAAAATTCACAGTATGTAGTGTAACAAAGATTTTGAAGTGTCTGAATTCAGCTTTGTCTTCTTAAAATGCTTCAAATCTCCTTATGTGACAAAAACCTGCTGCTGCCTGAGCAGAACACAGAACTTCTTTATGTTCAGGTCATAAGATCACAGAGGCTTCAGGCTTGTCGTCCCATAATTCACTGTTTGTCCCAGAAAAGACACTTAAGTATTTTACCCTGATAACAGGCTGAGATGAGGCCCGAAGCTTTTCAAACCAACAGTTTCAGTAATTTGTGTTTCCACCGACGAAGCTGAGGCTCTTTGGGAATGTGCGACCAATTTTCTGCTCTGACTCACATTTTCAGAGGGTTCGGGGCAGGCAGACCCCAGTTAGCAAACACTGGGGATTCTTGGAGTGTTTTCCTTCATATGTCTTGTGGCTCTTTGAAAAGGAGGCTGTAAATCTCCTCCCGCCTTCATTCCTCCCTCCCATCTATCTCCCCCTGGCTTCTTCCTCCCCGTCTTCATCTCTTTTTGACTCCCTTTTCTCTCGTCTCTCCTCACAGATCTCCAGTGTTTTGATGTCACATTCCTGAAGTTTCTGGAGGACGAAGCGGCAGCAGATCAGACTCTTCATCGTTTCTGCCGGAATAAAGACGACAGAGTGTGTTTGGAAGAGACGAGGACTCAGTGTTTGCTTGGATATGGCTTTTCTGTATATGAGAAGAAGCTGATCTGAGGTCAAGGCCTTCCCTGCTCTCCCCCAGAGTCACATGTCAGCGTGAGGCTCAGCCCCCGGGTTGCTATCGCTACTCTGACCGACCTACATACTTGTTAGCTCACTTGGAGGAGCAGCAAAGACTGGATCAGCTGGGAAAGGACAGAGACAAGAGTTTGCTTTGGAGCTGTTGTCTCTGCTCTGCATTCTGAGAAACCGTTGAAGCCACTGAGAGCTCTGACTGATCACCTCAACATGCCGGCAAAGACCCCCATGTACCTAAAAACTACAACTCCCAAGAAGGGGAAGAAGCTGAAGCTGCGTGATGTCCTGTCGGGCGACATGATCAGCCCCCCACTGGGCGACGTCCGCCACAGCGCCCACGTTGGACCCGAAGGTGAGGGCGACATGTTCGGAGACGTTGGCTTCCTCCAGGGTAAGATGGACATGCTGCCGTCGCTGAGTCGAACCCAGAACGGACACTCGCGCTCGCACAGTGTCGAGCGACAGGTGGATGACGACTTCAGCTCCAAACACAGCTCACACAGCTACGCCTACAACGGCTACCACTACCAGCACTCATCCAGCGGCCTGCTGAAGACCACCTTGTCCATGCCGGCATTCATTGCCCATGAACAGGCTCCTCCCAAACCTCCACGACTCCACCTGGACGACCCCTCAAATCAGAACCACCACCAGAACCATCAGAACCACCATCAGAACCACCATCAGAACCCCCATCAGGCTGCAGACAGCAGCCACAAACAGAACAACAGCTGCATCCAGCAGCACCCAACTCTGTCCCTCTGTGAGAATGGTGTTGTGGGTCGCTTGGCATCCGAACCCTGCCGGGACATCTCCCTCTCCCCAGCGATCCGTAAGCTGGTTCCATCCTCTGGCTCTTTCTCCGAGGTCTCCTCTGAAGATTCCTTGTCGGAGACCTGTGGGCCCCTGGACGTCCGTCGGGGCCTCAGCCTGGACTCGGACGCCGGTCTGAGCAACGAGGACCTGAGGAGCGAACGCAGCGAGTCGCCCTGCGCCGCGTTCCATCCCGCCACCCTCACTGCCTCCTCTGCCGTCTCCAGGTCCGACTCCATGATGGGCTTGAACCTTGATCTGGGCCCGTCCATCCTGGAGGATGTCCTGAGCATCATGGACCGATACAAGACTGAGGACAACCGCTGTGAGCTGTGAACCGCAGAGAGATTAATGAGACAGATATTTTTATACATTTAATATATCCTTTTAAAACGGACAAACAAAGCAGGAACAGAAACTGCTGAGTTTAAAGGTATGAAAGACCTAAAGAGAGTTTTAGGTGCTGCTGGTCAACATGACGACAGCCGAGGCAACAGGCTGGTCCTTGGAGCCTTCATGAAGCTGAACTCACTCCTATAAACATTAAACAGTGAGATAAGGAGCAGAACTGCAGGAATATTATCAGAAACCTTCCTTCTCTTTGGATAAATACACTGTACCAACTGTTGATCTGACATGAGCTGAGAATTTTCTGCTTGTTAATGATTAACAAGTCGCCAGCAGAGTCAGATATTAATGTCTCCACATCGATCCGGGAGAAATTACAGCTGCACAGTCAGCTGCTAATCATTAATTATTTCTTACAACAGAGGATATACAGTTTATTTATGCAGTAGATTTTACATGACTCATGCTAAGTCAAACAAAGCTGAACTGCAAATACAAGTATTTTGAAGCTGCAGGATATAATAGGTCTTGAAATGTTAACTTCAGGACAGGAGTTTCTTCAGTTCAGATGAAATGTGAAGAACTGCTGATTCGACTGTCCTTAGACAGATGATGGTCACTTCACACCATCTAGCGTTGCTTCTGAGAACAGCAGCATACATTTCACTGACACATTTGTTTCTAAGATCAGAGATGTTCATTCTTGTCATTTAAAAAAAGCTTTATGTGTATGAAAAGTGCTGCTTTGTAGATCATTTTCAGATATTGATCTTTTTTAAAACACTCTTCGTCCATGTTGTGGCTGATTGTCGGCCTCCAAAACACTCACTGTCTGCATATCACAGTAGCCTATTATTCAAATGTCATTTATGCTGTATATACCTCTGTAAATGTATAAATAAAATGTTTCCTATAAAGAACTCTGTATTCGTGGACAATTCTTCAAATACAAAACTTTAAGTTAAATTATAAGACTTACAATGAGGTTTTAAAGACTTTCAGAGTGGCATTAAAACCTCTTTTTGGAAAACTGTTTGGTGAAAGTTTTACTGTTACTGGCAGGTGAAGGCAACAAAACGTTTACAGGTCTTTAACCCAGATTTTGACTTGTTTTTACTCTGTTTTTAAACTAGACGTATTACTATGGTAATAGGATCTGCCTTAATGCTGGATTAGAGTTGTAGTTTCTCACTTTTAGCACCACAAAGCAGTGAAATATAATTATCTGTACTTTTCAGATAGTTTATTGATATGTATTACATGTTGCACTTTAAACTGTCTAATATGAAGCTGCAATAATACAGATAATTTGCATAAACATGTATATTATTACCACTGTTCGTGATTGTCTCCTACTAGAAAACATTAAAAACATCCGTTAATTGGTATCCGGTGCTTGTTTTAGCTCAGCATTTTCAGATATCACAGGGGCGTTGGATTAGTTTAATAACACAAAAGATGAAAAAAAAACCCAATTGATTTTGAAAGGACTCACCGGAGCTTGTTACGGCTTTCATTGTGCATTGAGGTTAGCTTTACTAAGTTAATTTGTTAAATTTCCATGAGCCGGAATCAAGGATTTTTACTGCACTCTTGTGGCTATAATGTGGAACTGGCAATGCAACATGTAAAATTAGGAAAATTAGCATCAAATACTATATACTTACATAGACTACGGTCGCAAACTTCCACACCATTAATTAGCATTAGCAAGCTAGCAAAGCTATCGAAAACTAGACCGCAGGTTTTCCTCTATCAAATATTGTCGTGGTCGCGGCCCCTTGATAGTGTCAGCTGTTAAGTAAACTAGACTAGATTTTTTACTCTCATTGTTATATATCGAAATTAATCACTGGATATTATAGTCTTCTTTAAATTACTTACGTTTGACTACTTAATTTGCTGAATTTCCATCGATTATATAAATACATTTTCTAATGAAATTAGTTGAAATTCCGTCCATTCTTACTGTATTGGTACTTACTGGCCCCCTTGTGGACACAATGTGGAACTGCAACACATTCAAATAGTAAAATGCACGTCAATGAACCTAAGAGAGCAATACCAGTACTTCCGATAAAGCCTTTCAAAATACAGTAATAAAAGTAAACCAATTCGAGCAGAAGAAATGATAACACTTGTGAAAATATGCATTATTGTTAGATACAGGCCAAATGCTTTAACTTAAAAGCTCAGAGCTAGCACAATTTGCTTTTTCACCATTAGCCAGTACATCAACTGTTACTAAAAATAGTTTACCAATGATCAGTTGTCAAATGAGCCCCCAGTTTTCACACATGGACTGTACGAGGTGAAGAGATGACACTTCACTATTCCACTATTAAATAGTTAGATTCTGTTTTGTGTTAAATTTCTTACGGAACATTCAATCCAACATCAGGAGTAATCACTGCCTTACTGACTGCCATAATGCTGAACTGCACTTCATTAAATTAGTCAAGTGCGCGTCAATGCACCTAAAGTAGTAATAACACTATTACTGGCATTTTATTTCATAATGTAGTGGAAAAACTTAAAACAAATAAAAGTAGTCATGAAATGATTCAGTTTAGTACATGCCAACCATATGCCAACCGCGTTGACGTGCAGTTTCACATAATCCATGATGAAGGTCGAGTTCGCACAGTTGCACTCTTTGCCAGTGTAAGTTAATAGTAACATGTTAGCAAGGCTACTGTAGAGAAATGGCAGTTGTCAATAATACAGTTTGCCGTAAGACAAACTGTATTACAAGGTGGCTTCTGTGATTGTTTCATTTTTTAACGTGACTTTTACTAATTTGCTCTGCTGTCATCGTCAATGCACAAACAATGATATTATGTTTTCCGGTGTAGGTGTTTTGAAGCTTTCCAAATGAAAAATGGATGTACTGGTTGCTATACTCGACACAGACTGATGTAAACTACAAAATGAGAGCTTTTTATTTTACAGGTGGTGAGTAAAGTAATTCTTTCTGCGCCCTGTGGAGGGCGGAAATGCAACCATTTAAATCGTAGAAGAAGAAACGGCAGCAGCAGCAGAAGAAGAAGAAGAAACAGCAGCCACCTCCAGCGTTGCTGAACTGCACTTTGTTTTGTATTTCTTCTCTTTTTAAAGTTTTCAGTGATTATTTCCAAACAACTGAAGTGACTGACAAAGAAGAGGAGCTGCTGTTAAACGACTTGTAAACATGAAGTGAGTGTTTAACGTAGACAGAAAAGAGAGAAGCTAATCTCTGGGCTGTCAGTGTTAGCTTGACTGCATTAAGTTTAACAGTAACAAATGACACAAGTTATCATTGAATCTGATGGTAGCCGCTGCCCTTTATTCCGGTTCTGCTCTAGGGCTTTGTTTATGAGTTGTTGTTTATTATCTCGGAGTTATCTCACAGGGTTTTCAGCTAAGCTTCATTCACAAGTTCTATCAGTGTAGCTGCTGTTCGGTGTTAGCATCGCTACTGTCTCATTCCAGGCTCAACATCGAGGGTCTGCTGGTGTATTTTCCTTATGACTACATCTATCCTGAGCAGTACTCCTACATGCTGGAGCTGAAGAGGACTCTGGATGCCAAGGTGGGGGTTTATTCTTCAGGATGTAGTTATATATGACGGTCAGTTAGATAAATGCATATCCTTCAGGAAATTATGAAACTCAAGTATGATAGCATGTTCATATGCCAATATCAGTGTTGGAAGAAGAAAAATCCCCTCCAGACAGGTTCAAAGATAAATGTAAAAAAAAAAATACTGTGCTTGTAATTTTTTTTTAATTAACAAGTGAAATTAGACAAGTGTCAGGCAAACATTTTGTGAAAATTGTCAGTAATAGCCCTGAAACCATTGTGTGACACACAACAAGACAAAAAGTATCAGACTTGTTCAAAATCAAACTTTATTTAAAAAAAACAAACAAAAAACAACTGAGATAGCAGGTGAATGCAGTACATTGTTCAGTATTTCTTGCTTGTATATATAGACACTAAGCCAGTAACTTGTAGTCCACCACACACAGGACTACAGTCCCCTTGATGTTCAGCCGCACAGGTTCAGCTGATTGATACAAGTGCTCTGAATTAAAGCATTCATTTACTGATGTTCTTTAACTATTTGTCAGCTGCCTTCACTTTCAGTCTGTTGTTTTTAAAAAGAAGGTCTCTGACCAAAAGTTCAGGGATTAAAGATTTTTCAGTTGTCTTGAGTGTGTAGAAGCTTTTTTCCCTCTAAATATACGTGTCATTGATTCATTACTATAAATACAGATTGAAATATTCTAATAGCATGGTAGATTTTCTTTCACTTGTGTATTAATTCTTCTATAATAAATACATCAAAATGTATTGCTTAACTTTATTTTGTTTTTGTGGATCTGCAAAGTAAATGCAGCTGTCTGATAAATTTAGTGTAGCAAATACTAGAAAACATTCCTCTGAAATATAGTGTAGTACAAGTATAAAGTTGCAGCGAATGGAAATATTAGGAAGTACAAGTGCCTCAAAACTAGTACTTGAGTAAATGTACTTGGTTACTTTTTACCTCTGGTCTATGCAGGTTCTTTATTCTTAATTCTGGTTAAAAGATAAGTTCACATGTTTTTTCTAAGCCTTGTTTTAAGCCAGTTCTTAAAACAATGCAAACATGCTTACATGTATTTTAACACTTTTGTTATTGGTAGCTGTAAATGATCCTTATTTCTGTGCTGAACTTGACAAGAGGCCTTTCTTTAGATCTTCCTCCAAAGTTACCATTCTTAGTACAAGCTTCCCTCTTGTGTTGTGTTGTTACACTGTGTTACTGTGCTGACATATCAAAATAAGTGAACTGAATACAGTTGATCTAGCGACTGATGAAAGTGAAAGTTGTGTTGATCTGTTTGTGTTTAGGGTCATGGAGTCCTGGAGATGCCGTCAGGAACAGGAAAAACTATCTCCCTGCTGTCTCTTATTGTTGCCTATCAAAGAGTGAGTTCAGCTTCTGCCTCTGGGATTCAAAGAGCTGCTGGAGTTATTGTTTAATCTGATTTCCTATCAGTTGTTAGAACATAAATAATATGTTGTTTTGTCTCTCTCTCTCTCTCTCTCTCTCAGGCCTTTCCTTTGGATGTGACCAAGTTAATTTACTGCTCCAGAACAGTTCCTGAGATTGAGAAGGTGAGTGTCAGATCAAATAACAGTGAAGTAGTAAGTCTGTGACTTTCCTGCTGCTCAGAAACAAAAATAAAATGCTTTAAAGGTCTTCTCATTATAAATTTTGCAATTCTTCATCTGTCCTGTGAGGTTGTGGAGGAGCTGAGAAAACTGATGGAGTTTTATGCCAAAGAAACTGGCAAGAGCAACAACTTCTTGGCTTTGGCTCTTTCCTCCAGGAAAAACCTCTGCATCCACCCCGAGGTACAAACAAACACACAAAGCTGAATAATCTGCAGCAGTTTTTAGACACAGGACAGAGCTTTCTGTCTGCTACATGTCTGAAAGATGAAGTAAACGTTTAACAAACTTCACATAGGTGAGTGCTCTGCGCTTCGGTAAGGAGGTCGATGGGAAGTGTCACAGTCTGACGGCATCGTATATTCGAGCACAGCGACACGTTAATCCCAACCAGCCCGTCTGTCGCTTCTACGAGGTAAGAACCTGTTCCAGTGCAGCTGAATGATCACAAAATAACCTCGAAATAACTGTAAGCTAATAATTAACACTGTTTAAAGAGTGTCACAATTAGTGCTCATAAAAGATGATGATACTTTTAGATTAAGGTGCTTCTCTTTGTAACTGCAGATATTTTACACTTGCATAGTCAACACAGTATCAGAGATGTAGAAATAATACTCTCAAAAACTGTTGTTAGCATGTAGGAGTATAAAGTTTTTTGATGTTAGATTATAAAGAAAGAGAACATTGTGATGTCATCATGGTTATGTTTATTGAAGAGCTGACAGTACACTTTCCTAATAGTTTTGTCAATCTAAAGTCAAAAATCAAAGGATGTTCTATTTCTAATTATATAAAACAGAAATAGGCAGAAAAAGCCCCATTTGAGAATCCGGTACCACTAGACTCATTCGTTAAACCTCTTTTTACACAGCAGAGTAAGAAACTAAACAAAAGATGGTGGCTCATGATTAAGAAACTTGGATGTGACTGACAATAAAAATATTAAAAAAGCAAAATTAATAAAATAAAGCCTTTAAGAATATGTTTCATTTTAAATTTAAAGCAAAAGAGTCAAATGACACAAGAACAGCTGAAGGTAAAACAAAAAATAAAAGCTTAAACTGTTAGAAGGATAATAATGAATCCAACTTTACATCATTCTGCATGTTATTCCAGGTTGCAGATGCACAGCAGGTAAAACTGGACTTCAGCTGGTGACAGATCTCAGTGCAGACTGATAAACATTAACGAAATGTTTACGAATCACAGCTGTTACATGTATAAAATGTTATCACAGTCCAAATATTTATATAATTATTTGATATCAATATGTTAATTAATTTCCTGGTGATCAGCTCACCTGTGTTGGATTGTTTGAAGCTCTTTGACTGAATTGCCTTCAGTTTTCTTCTGTCGATTATTGGAATAATCCTGCTGAATTTCATAACAATAAAGTGTGTGAGTCGTTATTAGCAATCAGATTTTCATTCCAGCATGTGATTGAACAACAGCTGATTACTCTGCAGCAGTAGAACAACAGCTGAAAATGAAATCCATCCTCTACATGACACAGTTTCACTCTCCTGACAGGATTTCTAACTGGGTTAAAGCAAACAATGAACAGCGCTCGCGTAACATGTCGTGTGTAACCACAGATTAGAGTTGGTATTGTGTTTCTTTTGTCCTCTGAATGAACTCAATCTCAGGTTCACACTGCAGAAAACACTGCTGAAGTTATGCAACATCACTGAGACATGTTTGAAGGTGGAGCTGTGCACCTTCGTTTAACTAAAGTACTAATTCTGACACTTAACAAGGCTCCAACTCTGGATTCTGTTTCCTGTTTGTTTCTGCAGCCAAAGTTATCCTGCTGTGTTGTCAGGTTTAGTTTTTGTCTCCTCATCTGTGTTGTTTCCTTAAACCTCACTGATCTCTCTGGTTTTTGCTTCAGGAGTTCGATGCTGTCGGCCGTCAGGTTCCTCTTCCTGCTGGAATCTACAACCTGGACGACCTGAAGGACTTTGGCAGGAGGAAGGGCTGGTGTCCGTACTACCTGGCCCGCTATGCGGTACGTTACTTCGCTGGACAAACATTAAATATGTAGCTTCATGTGGAAAAAATAGCCTTCCTAATATTTCCTTGCATCACTGCAGGCTTTCTGCTGATTTTATAGTTTATATTAAGCTTAAAATAAATCTAGTATATTGAGGAAAAATAACAGAATTAACTGTCTCAAGCCTTGTATTACAGTATTAGCATCACATTGCTGCAGGTTGCGTTTGTTCGACTGTTTTTTTAGTCAGAGCCCTCGTTTCTGTTACTGATTGGAAAATACTCTGATAATACAACAACGAGGTTTAGCAGAATAATAACTTTTTTTTTGTTCTATGCTGTTTAGCTTGTTTTCTTTCTACTCACTGTCTTTACTGTCCTTCAGATCCTTCATGCTAACATCGTGGTGTACAGTTATCACTACCTGCTGGACCCCAAGATCGCCGACTTGGTGTCCAAAGAGCTCGCCAAGAAATCTGTAGTGGTGTTTGATGAGGCTCATAATATAGGTGAGGAGCAGGACCAAGTCAAAATGTAGTGAATTGAATTTAGAAGAATCTCAGACAGTTTTTAAAGGATTATTTGTACATTTTCTTTACTAATCTCACCTCTTTTTCTCTCGTCTCTTTCACCTTCTCCTCAGACAACGTTTGCATCGACTCCATGAGTGTGAACATCACCAGAAGAACACTCGATCGCTGCCAGAACAATGTGGACACACTGCAGAACACCATACAAAAGTAAGAGTGTAGAAGAAGTCAGAATAAAGGTAGCAAAACATTGTACTTGTTGGAAGCATTTCAGTCTGTGTCATTGCACCAATTTTTCTCTCACTTTCTTTGCTTCAAGTCTCTCAAAGACATGACATCTGCATTAAAACTGCATTCTTTGTGTGAGCAGGTTAGATTTGGATTTAGCTTGTAAAAGGGACTTTGCTGATCAGACAACAATTTAACTCAAAATTGTAGCTAATTTTATCTTTTAAATTATTTGGTTAATTTTTACTTTGTGGCTCAAAAATGTCTTTAGATAAAGCAGAGATTGTGTAATCATGTGTCACATCAAAATACAGTTTGTAAATGATGCATTGGTGCTTCTTTTTAACGACACATTGTACAGTTAGAACAGTTTAGATGTCTCTCCTCCACTTTCTTAGTACAGTTCTATACAAGAGAAATGTGATGATAAGAAAACTCTCCGTAAACGTAAATCCACTGTTTTCAATTCCAGCATTAGCCATGACGAGCAAAGAATGATGAAAGAAGGGAACTGTTGTTTGTGCAAAAAACTCATCAGCCTCACGTTATCGTCTCTGACAGGATAAAGGAAACAGACGCTGCTAAGCTGAGGGAGGAGTACCGACGATTGGTGGAGGGGCTGAAGGAAGCCAATGTTGCCAGGGAGACGGACGTCTACCTCTCAAATCCAGTGTTACCTGATGAAATTCTTAAAGGTTCACCAGGATTAGACATCTACACTAAACTGAAAGAGCTAGTTTACTAGTTTTATTCTTTCAATTTATTGTTATGGGTTTACAACAGATGGAATAGACTATGTTTACATAAAGTCAGCTTAATTTTAAAATGCTGTTCTTGTGCAAAAAAATACCTTGTGTCCACAGCAGGTGTTTTTGTAATTTTCTAATACATTCAAAAGGCATATCAGGTATTGACTTCGACTAGGCAGGACACACACAAACCAGTGAAGAAGGAAGCATAAACTCTTTACATTTCTATGGCATCTTTCTGCCCTTCTGTTTTTTTTATTAGTGAGAGAAAGTTTGTGGCTTTCTTACAGAACAAGCACAAGTCAAATTGCTTTTAAGCCTTACCGACGGTATAGACGAAGCATTTGTTCTCGTGTTTATTGTTCTTTCTTTCCCTTTTTAGTTCAAGAAAACTATGAAATGATGCACTATTAGAGTTCTACAAAGCTCTGCTCTACCTCTACACACTGTAGTGCCAAATCAGAGTTTTTAGATTTACACACTCCAGGACCTGTTTTTGAAAAACTGAAAAGAGATAAATGATATTTTAGAATAGAACAGAAAGCCTTTACTGTCATTATACAAAGTACAACGAGATTTAAAGAGCCACTCCCAAAGTGCACCAAGAATATACGCTAAAAAATATTCTAAAGCTCTAAAATTGTAAGAAAAAAAACACTAAAAAACACAATGTTTAGTTCAGATTAAAAGCCAAAACATAGAGAAGAAAGAGATGTTGATGAATGTGTCCGGCTTAACGTGGACGTGGTCTAAGACAAAAATACAAGACTGAACTTTGTTGTCTTTCTCTTTTTCTCAGAGGCCATCCCTGGTACGATTCGCACAGCCGACCACTTTGTTGGATTCCTGAGACGTTTCCTGGAGTATCTGAAGTCCCGTCTGAGGGTCCAACATGTCGTACAGGAGAGCGCCCCGCAGTTCCTCAAAGACATCTTTGACAAAGTCTGCATTGACCGCAAGCCTCTCAGGTCAGTTTTAGCATGAAAACCCCAAATCCGCAAGTCCTCATCTTGTTTATATCCTACTTTTCTGTTTGAATCTTCCAAACATCACTCATTCAGCTTCGTGCTCTTTCATTTTCTCATTTCTTCTTCAGTTGTTCAGTCATGTCATCAGTTTCTTCCTGCCCTTTTCCTCAGTAGTTGCCAACTCGTTCTGTCCTTTCTTCATATTTTTCAGTTGTTCACGCTCTTCTCTCTAAATTGTATTGTCTCTTTATCCTTGTCATCTCTCAGGTTTTGTGCAGAGCGGTTGCAGTCATTACTACGAACTCTGGAGATCGCCGACATCGCAGACTTCTCCGCTGTTACTCTCATCTCTAACTTTGCTACCCTTGTCAGCACCTACAGCCAAGGTACTGAAACACTTATGTACATCTTTATGCACTCTAAATCCGACTGTGTTAACGGATATATTACTCTAGCAGATACTGTAGTTTGGAGGAAGAGGTGTAAGGTGTCAGATCTTTCAAATGTTTAATAAACATGTCTCTCCTTCTCAAAGGTTTTACGATTATTATTGAGCCCTTTGAAGACAGAACTCCAACCATCGCCAACCCTGTGCTGCACTTCAGGTGGGCTAGAACTGATTAAATATGTATTTAAAACTAGAAAGCAAATTCGATGTGTATTTGGTACAATTTTTATGGTCAGCACATTCATTGCTAATGTTATCTGTGACTCATTTGGTGGAGTTTTCCCACATAAAACGTAAGTGAGAAACACTTACCTGCAGTTAAGGTATCTGTTGCTCCCGGGCCACAGCAGATTGAAGGCTTTGATTTTAAATATGAGGGGATACAGGATGAAGTGTGTGATTTGAACAGTGGGGTTTTGTGACCATAAGGTTGACATGTGACTGTCCTGATCTCTATGTTCTGTCTTTGTTCCGCTCTGTCTCTTCTCAGCTGTATGGATCCATCTATAGCCATCAAACCGGTTTTTCAAAGATTTCAGTCGGTCGTCATCACCTCGGGGGTACGTTACGTGTCACTCTTTCTCTTTTCTCTGCTCATCTTACAGTCATTTTAGTCCTATAACAATTGAGGTTTTTTTTTGCCTTAAAGCCACAAATAAATGTTTGCAGCCCCTATATCACAGGCTGTACATGCAGAGTTGTTTGAATGTTGTTTCTTTTGAGAATTAAATTAGTTAAAATATCTGTTGCATTTTGTTTCCTTTATATCGTCTTCACATGTAATTCTTCAGCTTCATTCGTCTCATGTTTGACGACTGCCTGAATTTTTTGTTTAAAAATGTTCAGCTATAACAGTTGGTAGCAATTTAGTTGCCTAAATATCCAGTCCTTCTCCGATTATGGAGTCAGTGTTTTGATTAAGTAATCAAATAATTAAGTTAATTTTCTGGTTCCTTTTTTTGATATTCACTAATAAATGAGTGACAGATGTTATTTTGACTGCTGTGTCCTTCTAAGTGTCCTCTGCTCTCACCTCAGACTCTCTCTCCACTGGACATCTATCCCAGAATCCTTGACTTTCGCCCTGTTACCATGGCATCCTTCACCATGACGCTGGCACGAACCTGCCTCTGTCCTCTGGTGTGTAATTTCACTCAGACGTGTCACTTTGGATGGCAAGAATAATTCTGGAAGGAACAGGAATTTGGCAAATCTTGTCACAAAAGCACTCCATCAAAAACCTTAATCTCATAAATTTAACCTTTGTTGTTCTTCTTTTTTTTTTTACATAGATTGTTGGCAGGGGAAACGACCAGGTGGCCCTCAGCTCCAAGTTTGAGACCAGAGAAGACTTTGGTTAGTGATGTCTCAAAAGGCAGCACTACATATAATTGACATAATATCAAAATACTGGTTTGCACCTCGTACTTGAATAGATTTTTTCCCCCATTTTTACACACAGTTTCACAGAAACAGATAATTTTAACAGTTTTTCTATATTTTTCTCACAGCTGTGATTCGTAACTATGGCAACCTACTTCTGGAGATGTCTGCGATAGTTCCTGATGGGATCGTCGCATTTTTCACCAGCTACGTCTACATGGAGAACATAGTGGCTTCTTGGTATGAACAGGTCAGTGTGTGCATAGATGTAATGATAAAAATCTGTTTTAATATGTACAATATTTGTGTAATTGTGTGTTTGTTTTATTAAAGCAGTATAATTTATTTTTATGCTTGCAGGGTATTCTGGAGAATATTCAGAGGAACAAGTTGATCTTCATCGAGACTCCGGATGCAGCAGAGACGAGCATGGCTCTGGAGAAATATCAGGAGGTCAGAGAGACTCCTTTCTCCTATTTAATGCTCATTATATTATTAAAACGTCAGAAAAACGGTTATAGCTTTAAGCTGTGCTTTAAATGAATACATGCCCCCTGATGGTTATGTTTTCTGTCCTTCATCTGTGCATTTCTGCTCCTCAGGCATGTGAGAACGGCAGAGGAGCGATCCTCCTTTCTGTGGCCAGAGGAAAAGTGTCTGAAGGAATAGATTTCGGTGAGTCATCAGGCTGCAGAAAACCGTGGAACTCCCTGTAGAGAAATGTGGATTAATGGAAGTAAAAAGTAAATTCAAGACGAATAATTCTTTGTAGTTATATATATATATACAATAAGATGCAGCAAACATTTCACCCCAGCATGCATGTTTAGTCATTCTACATACTGACCAAAAATCTTATTCTGTTTTCTGTTCAGTGCACCATTTTGGCCGAGCAGTCATCATGTTTGGAGTTCCTTATGTTTATACGCAGAGCCGCATCCTGAAGGTCAGAATTATCAGTGTGTCCAGCTCTCTTACTGTCAGTAGCACTACATTTACATTCTGCCATTTCCAGGGTCCGATGTCACACAGTCGAACATTTTATAAATGCAAAAATTACTATTTGTTGACTCTAGAGCTGGTTATGATGATTAGTAAGTGTCCAAAATATCTATCTGATGCAAACTGAGAGTGTGAGCTATTGACTTTTTATTATGAATGTACACGTAGTCATTTTAGACTCACACCACAGAACAAGTTGTGTTATAGGATGTTTTAAATATGTATCCTAGTTTCACGGATATAGGTGTGATAGACACAATATTAAAAACACCCCTGATCACAAAGCTGAACTGACAACTCTAAAAAGTTTCAACAAAAAACAAGCATGCAGTTCTTCAAGGTATCGTCTAATGCAGAGTTGTTTTAATATTAGACTGCAAAGTTTTTGATTTGTCTTTAGTTAAACTCTAAATAAAAATATTCACATTGTTAAAAAAGACAAGGGGCAAACAGTATTTCAGTATGAATTTTGTGTATTTATAAATCACGTCTTTTTATTTTCAGTTTGATTGCATGTTTTATGATCCTAATTCTGATCATAGCTTAAGAATGTTTTTTCCCTCACATGATTCAGGCTCGGCTGGAGTACCTTCGGGATCAGTTTCAGATCAGAGAGAACGACTTCCTGACGTTTGATGCCATGCGTCACGCAGCTCAGTGTGTGGGCAGAGCCATCAGAGGAAAGACCGACTATGGACTCATGATTTTTGCTGACAAGGTGTGTGATGTTTCTGTCGCTCTAAGTATCTGTGTGATCCTGCCGTAGCACAACATGATTCTAAACATCACCTGTGATCATCACCCTGCTTCAGTCTTTTGACTTAAGTACTGCAGTATCTTCACTGGAGCAGCTGGTGTTTATTCCAGACAGAAGATGAATCAGAATGTGATAATAAAAGCTGTATTAACTCCCTCTCTGCTCCACAGCGTTATGCCCGAGCAGACAAACGAGGGAAACTTCCTCGCTGGATTCAGGAACACATCAGTGACGGCAGTTTAAACCTCACCGTGGACGAGACCGTGCAGCTCTCCAAGCACTTCCTCCGGCAGATGGCTCAGCCTTTCAGACAGGTACGACCAGACGAACTCCACACAAGTGTTAAATCTGTGCTTCACAAATGTTTATTTTTTTCTCTACTAGCCAGGTTGTTAACTAACCTAACAGTAGCATAAATGCAATTTAATTTTGCGTTTAATAACCATGGAAAACAAAAAATCACAACAGAATCAGTGATAGTGAAAGTAAGAGCAGTTTAAAACTGTTCAACTTAAGAAAAGGATTTATGATTGAATGTGTTTTCTCATTTTGAAAGAGGAGGGATGTCTTCAGATCCAAAATTACAGACTTTATTTTGATCATGAAGATTTTCTCATAAATGCAGAATAACAATTTTAAGCTGATGGGAGATACAAAGAAATAACAGATCAGTGACTGTGACATCCGTGTGTAATTATTTCTCGTTTTGTCGTGTGAAAGAAATAATTGCAGGCATTTCATCACCTGTCATCCACTATTTTTGTGATGTGCAGTAAATTACAAAAAAACAGCACATTGCGTTCACTGACATTTCTATGGAGAAGAAAAAAAATACTGGTAGAAATTCTCACATTTTTGATTATGCAGCCATGCAGGTGAGTCACAAAGTTAAGTTCTAGTGCTGCTTGAGATTAGAAGAGTCGGGAACTATTGGTTGGAAAAATCATTAATTTTAAATCTACTGTGGCCAAATGGCATCGAATGTGAAATGCTAGAACTGCTAATGGAATTTCCAAATAGTCTGCTGTAGCAGTTTTCACCAAATATACACAGAGCTGCAAAAAGAAACACAACAGCAAACTGCAGGACAGTAAAAACAGCTGACCACAGTCTATGTTCACCATCTTAACCTTCATATTCACATCACCCTTATTCTCTCTCCTCTAACTCCCTCCAGGAGGACCAGCTGGGTCTGTCTCTGTTGACACTGGAGCAGCTGGAGTCGGAGGAAATGCTGCAGAAAATCACTCAGCTTGCTCATCAGACCTGAAAGTGACATACTCTGCATTATGTCATCACTATAGCAACACCCACAATGGGGTCATCAGCCGTTAACAATGATTAGAACTGGGTCAAGTAGTAGATACAACTTGGAGTTTATTTTAGGCAGCGTAGAGTTCCAGAGATGCAGGATTTACCACATCATGACAGTTTAAATATAGTTCAAGCGGTTAAACTGCTGTCAAGAAGTTCTATGTGGTAAACACACTAGTAAAGTATTTAAAGTACAGGTTGGCTCAGCTCTGGTGGTTGCAGTAACTTCTGACAGGAGAGCTGCCTGGCTGTCTGTTAGTTTAAATCCCACCAAAGGTTTGAGCCTCAGACTTCAGTATTTTAGGTCACTTCCTGAGTCTGCACAATAATAGCAACACAGCTCTCATCCAGTTACTGTGTAGTGCAGTGTTTGTCCGTCATATAGATTCCCATCAGATTCAAATGCATCAGTCAGATTCACTGGTCAACATGCTTTTCAGTGTTTTGTACACCTGCTTACTGAAACACTCAGCTGCAAACTGCCACTTGAAATGAAAACAGAAATATCAACAGTTTCCGTTATTATAAGAAAACTAAGACTTGAATTAGTTTTCAGCATTAGACTGACAAAAATGAACAAGTTGCGCTGTTTTAAAATCATGTGTTTATAAGTGAAATGTTTTGTGTCCAAACTAAGTTACAAACATATCAGTGGGTCAACGTGTTGCATCAGCTGCAGAAACATCGTTCCATATTGTGTCTGTCATACAGACAAGACTACTGTTAGTTTGCTAATGTAACTGTACATAGTCGCATTTTATACTGAACATGAATATTTGTTTACCTGTTTTCCAACCAGGAAGTTGGACTATAAATGTTTGTATTTAACAGCTGAGTTGTGTTTTTCTTTACATGTCACTTTAATATTGATGGTGTGTGGTTTTATTTATTTTTTGGTTTACTTTGTATAAGAGGCCTTTACATCATGACAAAAAAAGGGACAAATATCTAAACTTAAATATAAAAAACTTGTCAAATCCTAAAAGATAATATTTCCATGCAAAACAGCAGAAGCACAAAACGTATACAAGGATGTCTTATTGTCATTTATTTCAGCTCAGGTTTGCAAATATAAAATACAAACATTCATCTTTAACAGAATAAACGGCATCAGAGGAGCTACATACTCCAGTCTCTACACATTTTTCCTATTTTGTATGTAACATTCTTACATGTGCTCGTAACAGACTGTAGTTACTACAGTACCTAACATAGTGCGACTTCAGCCCTTTAAACAAACAGCAGTGACATCTTCTACCACAGCAAACGTACAATCAGTAATTCTCCATGATGGAAAAATAGAATTCATAGAATGAGAGGAGTTTTGTGGAATAAACCTTTGTGAGGATCTGATGGTAAGGTAATTTTTAGGGAGGCAATATTTCCCAGCAGCACTTTTCTTTTAGCATTCATCTCTTACTTTAGAGTGTTTATTAAGTTATTTAATGCTTTAACTTAAAATGGGACTGTTGATGTGGCATTGCAAATGTAGAGTTTGAGTCTTCAGCAACTACTTGAGGTAAGTATTTATCTAGAAAGTTAAAAACTGCACAAAGAAATCTACATGTTAAAAGTTAAACTATAATTATTTGTGATAAGTCATGGATTTTAGGCATTTCAGTGAAAAAAGCAAGATGTAAAATTACAAGATGAAATAGACATTTTAGATAAATGTTCTATTTAGATTGTCTAAATATTGAAATGTGCATGTTAGAGATTGATGATTTACCATCAGAAAGAGTTTGATTGAGAATATATACATAACATACATGTAATGTGCAAAAATATCCTCTGTATTTTAAAAGTACCATCTTTAAAGTGTGCTTTTGTAGAGCTGGTGTTTTGACTTTTAATGGTGCAAATCACATGTAGGATTTAGTTAAGTTTTTAAAAAAGGTCCTTTTTCACAATGTGGAATGGCAGAACTAGACTGTGGTTTTCAAAGTAAACACATTCATGTTTTATCATTAGCTTTGACAATTTAATTTAAACGACGTGCACATTTTGAAGGCATTTGTCACATTTAAATAACTTCTTTAACAGTGTAAACGTAGCTTAGCTTCACCCTCGTCGACCAAATGTAACAATTACAGTTTCACAAACACGTCATGTTTTGATCATTGTGCAAAAAACGTCACATCCCTGTTTCTCAAATAAGAAGTTAAAAAATTTTAAAGATATTGTCGGTAAAATCAATGTGCCCATTTAATTTTAGAAAATGTAAAGGATAACTCCAGTTTTTTTTCTTTTCAGTGGTATTAATAGAAATGTAGCTTAAAAGGGCACACGAGCATTGGAAAGCCTCAAATTTAAGATTAATTGTGTGACAAATTAATGTTCACTTCTGTCAACTTGTAAATGACATGGTCAGGCTTATGTAGAAATGTTTTCTTACAGTGTAAATGATACTGTTTTAGGTAGTCTAAAACGATTAGACAGTTAACTTGTTATAAGAAAACTGAATCTGGAATGAAGGAATGATTCAAGTGACCAGGAAAGGAATGTTACAGTGCTATGGAGATACATATTTGTGATCCACACATCCGTCATTATCAAAGGAAAACTACAAAATGTAAAATCTAATTTGCAAGTTAGATTTTGGTCAAAGTCAAGTTGTGATAACTATCTGAGTTTCTCTTCTGGGGGCTCAAAGGAGGGAATCCACTCTAATATCTGATATGGCCGATAAAGAGCAGCAGGTTTAGTCAGTGTATGAACATGTTTCCAGTTATTGTTGAGATTTGTTGTAGTCAGTGTGTGTTAGCTGTTCCCACCAAGAGAACCTCGTCTTGTCAGACTCTGTGTGCTGGAGCTCAGGCCTCGAATATCTGTCAAATGGCTTCCCTAGAAAAAACAAACATGATAGGTGTTAGCATGTCACATGTTTCTAAGAACTCTATGTACAGCTAAATTCTAAGATTTTCTATGATGTCTTACATGTTTAGATATTGGGATTTTTCTGAAATGTTTATTTAATGTTGATTATGGAATCAAATCTCTAAACAATGGCAGTTATTCAGGCCATTGTATATTTAAGTGTTAAAACAAAAGCAACAGGACCTGCTTGAGTTTTTTCCATTCTCACTGGTGAGATTCAGGCAACTGGACTCATGCAAGTCCAGTTGCCTAAATCTCACTGGTGAGATTCAGGCAACTGGACGTGCCGCCTCATGCAAGTCCAGTTGCCTAAATCTTCAAACATACTCAGGGTGAAAACCTTTTGATTTGTGGAAGAAAATGAAAAGCAGAGTACTTTCAGATCACAGAACTGAGAGAATTCTTGAAAAAAACTCAGAAGCAGCTGTTCAGTAAAAGAGTCAGACATGTCATCATCCACGTACTTAAACTAAGGATGACAAGATGCTCAAAGAACTGGAAAGAAGTGATCCGAGTCAACTGGAAGATCCATCTCTTAATATAATCATAGTGTAAAGCAGTCCCTCCCAGTCAGCCTAACACTCATTCACACTCCGACTCCCTGTTGATTCACATGATGATAGGATGGTGTCAGTGACTCACATGTGACCTCAGAATCTTTCAAGGTAGCGAACAACCTCACAGGAGTTTAAACGTGTGACACTCACCAACAGTCAGAACTGAAGAATCCTTTCTGAGCTAACGTGAAATATCATCAAGAAACTCAAGCATGTTGAAAACGTATGTGTGCAAGATTTTCTGGGTTGAATCACCAGCAGTTTGCTCACCTGGCTGCTGTCCTGACTCTCTCTGGCTCCAACATTCAGCACATTCAGAGAGTTTGCCCTCTTCATCCTGAAAACCAGACAGAATATCAAAATGAATTCTTAATCTTTATGAAGTGTCACATTTTTCTTGTAACACCCAAGCTTCATTTAAAAAAGGAGAAGTCCAACTAAGGGTCAGCAGCCAGAAAGATAACCAAGGTACAAGCAATTTGAACTCATTTTAGAGAAGTCAGCAACTCTGTAAATGGTCTTTCAGTCTCTTTACATGCAGCTTTCAGACAGTTCTTAATCTAAATCTTCAATAAAAGGTGAAGAATGTCTTTCATAAGTGAGAGATTCACCCTTTACAACTCACATTAGCACTTTCTTCCCAAGATTATTCAATAGGCTGCATTTCTTGAACCATTAAAATTCAATACAGATTAAAAATGTCCTTTTACTAACAGGATCTGGTTTCAGCAACGGTGGGAGTTAAACCCCCTGGTAACAGAATATTACCCAGCGTTCCTCGGGGTCATTTCCTCGACTCCGACTCCTTTCAGCTTGCGGACTAGTTTCTCGCTGCTTCGGCGTATCGACTCTCTGAGTTTGGTGAAGGAGCCGCTTCGCTTCAGGTTACTGGATCCTCCGTCGTCTACACCGGACCAGCTGGGACGACCGTCACCTGGAGGACACATGGACAGAATAACAAACAGCGTATAAGTGTCAGCACACACCATTATCCTGCAGCTACTTGTGGCCACAGTAGCTGCTGTTAAAACTAATAGTCTCACTTGAAGCAATAATTCTAAAGCTATAAAGAGAATCTCCACAAACAAGCACATATAGCTTGTTTTAATAGGGTACAGTTAAACTGAGAAGTGTATCTGTAATACTAATGCCATTTTTGTTGGCCAGTATTCCCCTGTGTTTTCACTTCCCTAAGTCGTGGTTTTAGATAACATGGTGGAACTGATCCCTTGTGGCCGTCCTAAACAATCTGTACAAAATGTTGTCAAGAAGCAAATGATGGCTTTAGCTATACAAATAAGATCCAGGTGGTTAAATGAAGTTAAAGGTATTGATGAGGTGCATCATTTTCATCATCAAAATCACAGCATGTAACAGGAGGCAAATATTAAAATGACAAATCTGTAAGAGAATATATATATATATCTCTGTATAACTGTACCTTCCACAGATCCAAACTCCTTTTCATGTGCTCTGGTCAGGATTTCTTTGTAAAGAGCTTCAGCTTGTCTGTATTTCCCCTGCTTGAGATAGCAGGATGCCTGAGAAGGAGAATGGAACAGGAAGTGTGAAAATGTGGTAAAACCTGGTATAGTTCTATTAGTAGTATCCAGTAATGACACTTGGATGACAGTTCAGGAGTTACAGATTGATCTTATACCCCTCTTAAATGTGATACGACACTGAGGATGAGGATTCACAGAAAAATATAGACATTTCATACCAGGTTGTTCTTGGTCTTGGCTACATTTGCGTCGTCTGGTCCCAGTTTACTCTGGTAGATGTGCAGAGCACGTTCGTAGTACTGCTCCACTTCCTGGTACTTCCCCTGGTTCTGACACAGCAGAGCCAGGTTATTCAGCTGCTTGGCCACATCTGGATGGTCTGTACCCAGAACCTGAAGGTGCATTCAGACATAAAACAGAGTTATTGCATAACAGTGACATTATCGGACATAGGACACACCACACAAAATGCTGATTTTCAGTGTTCACTCAGGGTCGTGTATGAGGTTCAGTGACAAGACATTCAGATTTTACTTAGCTAAAAGTAGCAATACAACACTGTAAAATGTGTACACTATGTTAGAAGTAAAAGAGTTGCATTCATAATCTTACTTAAGTAAATTTATATAAGCATCAGTGTGAAAATATAAATTCAGTATTAAAAGAAATGTATGAATGAACAATGATTTCATATCCTCCAAAGTCAGCTGGACATAGTTTTAAAATCAAAGCTACAGCAGTGAAAATTGGGGTTAGGATTAAAATTTGAATTAGATCAGGTCAGATAAAGGTTAAGTTATTAGTGAGAATTAGGAAATGTATAAACAAATCTGTTTCCTCACTTTCTCTCTGATCTCCAGAGCTCTTTTACAAAGCGGCTCTGCTTCCTTGTATTTTCCTCTTTTCCCATAAAGCACTGCCAGGTTGTTGAGTGTCGCTGCCACCTGCACACAAACAAGAACACATGCAGTAAATTACTAACTTCTTCACAAAGTGTAATCCAGACTCAATGAAACAGTCTTAAAGGGAACAATGCCAATAGTTTCAGGTTGTGCAGGAGGAAACTAGCAACAACTGAGGATCGAATATCTGTTATGAAGCATTCCTCTGCCAAGAAGGTTTAATGTTTCAGGTTTACACAGTGAGAAAACAGAATGGTGAGTGAAAATCAGGTAAAATAAAGACAAGAAAACTAAATTATGCCCAGTTCACAGTGTTTTATACTGCAGCTCTTTTTAAAAAAATTAAAGTCTAGATTAACTTACAGCTGGATGGTCCATTCCAAGAGTTTTCTCCCTGATCGCCAGCGCATCATTTAGCAGGTTGGCAGCTTCTTTGTATTTGTTCTGGTCTCTGTAGAAAAAAAACACATCACACTGTTCTCAGCTCAGATTTTTCTTATATTAAATTACAGGATATTTTCACTGTTAAATCTCTTGTATTTCATTTGTGCTCACACTGGTCTATAAGTGGTGTTAATAGTAATAAATATTCAATAATTTAACTGCACGGTATCAGAAATCCAAGACATTTATTAGAGCAGTTGTACACATCTGGGAAAAATAACACAATGCAACAGTGACCTGTCTTAGAATGAGGTAAGCAAGTGTAAATAATTAAAAAAAAACAGTAGATTATCCTTTTTTGGGGATGCAGGAGTAATCTTTAGCCTTTGTCGTCATGGTAACTGGTATTACCTGTACACCAGCGCCAGTATGTTCAGCATGGTGGCTACATCTGGGTGGGTGTGACCAGAGGACTTTTCCAGGTCTTCCAGAGCCTGAGGAGACATGATAATCAGATTTATGGGAAAAATTCAAACATCTGGTGTTTTGTTTTGGTCAGCAACATTTAAAAGGTTCAGGATGGAGGACCAGCTGGAGGTGGAAGCCCCTCTAACCTGTTTGCAGAGTGGTACGGCGACCTCGTATCGGCCCTGGGATGCATACTGGATCACCAGGTTGTGGAGCGTTCGAAGGCGGGCGGGAATCTCGTAGCCGCCCTGCTGAGCTGCTGCCGCTGCACTGCTGTGGTGAGGCTGAGATACTAAACAGCAACACACAAATAAAACAAGATGGTTTGTGTCAGATTTAGAAGGACCCAGTTTTCTCCACATAAATGACACATAATTTGACATGAGTGTGAACTCTTCTGCTCTTCATAAACAGACTGGATTCAGTTTAACTTTAATAAGTTTATTTTTGTGTTTACTAAATTTTCCCAAGTGTCTTTATCAGGGTTTGTTTTTGCAGCCTTAAACTCTCACGTTGCAATTTGAATTGCCATTTCTGTAGACATGATGTGACTCACCACTCAAGCTGCATTATTTTCAAGATGATGTGGTGTCAAAAATAACTTCATACAAGTTCAATAAACTGGGTTTTTACTGGCCTCATTAGAATTAGAATCAGCTTACAAGGAATTTGACTCTGGCGCTTTCTTTGCTTCCAAGTACTTAGACAAAATAAAACATTTATATTTAAACAACAGCAACAGGTTAAGAAAGAAAAATGAGTGTTTACTACCATGTACAATTATAGATATTGAAAATGTTAAAAGTGAACAAGGGTTTTAGTGCAGACAGTGGTTTTAAAGTCTAATTACAAAGTTACTGACACCTTATATACATGATGTAGGTTGACAGTAGTACAATAAAATTATGTTTTACTTTGAAAAGATTCTTGAAGTGCTGTCCTAAAGCTCATTTTAACTCAGGTGCTACAATCTCATTTTCACTGCATGCGATACAGTTACTCAAAATGTGGCATCAGTGCTTGAAAAGTGTTTGTTGTGTGTCAAGAGTTACTCAAAATATATGGAGCAGCTCTACAGTTAGACTCTGACATTATCTGTGCAGTGTAAAGACTCAAGACAGAGAGACTGTTTGGATCAGGTGCAAAATCAATAAATGTGGAGCTAAGTCTAAACCAACAGACATTAAAGGACTAGTTTACAGAAACATTTTCCCAACATTTCACCACTAATATGGACACATCCAGCTAGTCCCATTTTATTTTCTGAGCTTTTGAAACCTCCAACACTTGGACTTCCTGCACTATTTGGACCGAATTAAGATGTTCATTGTACTAACTGAACAAAAACTAAACAGCAGTGTCTTTTTACATGTATTGAACACCTTCTCCTTATTTAAAAAATTAACTAATATGAGAATGCCTCATCCCTGCTGTTAAAGATTTAAACGTTTTCCAGTAGGGCATTAAAGTGTGTAATAAACACATTTCACATTCCAGCAGAGTCTTACTCTGTGACTGTTCCTCATCCTCGGCAGGAAAAAGGTCATCCAGAGACTCCTTGTTGGAAGAAGTGTCTTTGTCGTCCTGAAAGAAAAAAACAAACACATTCAAGGCAACTTTAGACAATAGTACAAGTAAAGAAAGCAAAGAAAAATGATGGTCATATTCTTAACATTTCCCATCATGTTTAGTGATAACAACTGATTGGACGCTGATGAACCCAACATTTTTGATGTAATTCAAGTTTAATGGAGCTGTTTTGTCTCCTTGTTTTGATTTTACAGCAGATTTTACTTCATGGTTCAGTCTCTCATCGCCTCATTCTAGCAGCAGGACACAGCTCTGATAAACCTGCTGTGCGCTGCCTGTCCAGCACCAAACTTAGCAACTGACTGGCAAAGAAAGTGAAAATGTAGCAGATAAGGAGCCAGAAGTAAAAGGAAAGTTCATTGCATGCATCAGATACAAGAAAACAGGACCCCAGATGAATTAAAATGTTGCTTAATGTCTGCTGGTTATGCAAACAAGCAAACACATCAGCAATAACAGGTTTCTGAGATGATAATGTGTTTGTGCATCTGACATCATATCGCCTAAAATATAATTAACAGCTTCACTAAATCCCTTTAAACATTAACTGTAGTCATGTACAATAAACACCTTTACAGGCCAAACTTTCCCCTCAGGTTTTAGTCTGACCTGGTTCATATTTCAGCATATTGGTTTTCCTAAATCTACACATTAAAACACCCTGAAGAAGGTCTGTGCTGAAATACGGTGGCTCGTCCTGTTATTCAACTCGTGCTTCTTTTCCTCATCCCGGTCCTTCTTGTTACTCGACTGCTTAGTTTGCTCTTAAAGAACAGTAAACTCTTCCAGACCATGCACAGATACTGCAACCAAAATCAGTCACTACCAAACATACAGTGTGTTCACTATTTTGTAGTGCTGTCCAAATGTAAAGTTGCAATTGTAACACCCTATATAGTGTAGTCAAAGTATCCCTCAATGCACCATGAGAGCCTGTGGACAGCTCATAGTCACTAGCAAAGAATATGTACCATCATCCATTGTGCCGAAGGAGAATGGCTGGTGTACAAGAGCTAGTTGAAAGACTCGTGGCATTTCCACAGATTACTGACACTTACTGTACAGTGTTAAGACGTATTTTATAGTGTTTAGGCTTATTTTATAGTGTTAAAATGTATTTTCTACTGAATATATGTCTTCTATGTGTGTAGCTTGTCAAAATGACAACAGGCACGAGACAAATACATGAGTTACGGCACGAAAATATTAAAATTAAAAATAATTTGTATTGATATGGAAGCAGAGTGATGCATCACAACACACACAAACAAAAGAAGTTAGTTTCATTCATTAATTTTGAAGAAAAATACTATAGTATAACAAGAATTTATGACAAACATGCTGGTCTGGTCACTACTGTAGCCAGCATCGATCTGACGTAATTAATAGCATGAAAGTCGAGTCCTGTCTGAATGTGCTACTTTTCATGAGGAGCTCCCTACATCGTTCACTATATAGCAGTCTCTAGATGAGCAGTAGGGAACGAGTGGAGGATTTCGAACACAGCTACAGAGACATGTGAGTTTGCATTTCATTCGTTCTCACCAGAGGCGGCTCCTCCTGGTCGTATTTGCGTATGGAGGACATGAACTGTAGGTGTCGGTTCTGCTCCTCCAGGGTCACCACGTCCTGCTCCCGGTCCTGCAGACGCTGCTGAGCTCCGGCCAGCTCATCCCTCAACCACTGGTTCTCCTGACAGAGGCGACGCACCTAAAGAGGAGGAGGATGATGCAGGGATATGAGGGAGGATGAAGAAATGAATATGAAAGGAGATGAGGGGAAGGAGGAAGGATGTAGAAGAGACAAAGAGACAAGGCACAAGGAGAGGAAAGGAGATGATGGAAAAGAGAAGGTTAAGAAGGAGAAGGATGTAGAAATAGGAAGAGGACGGGGATAAATAGTAAAATGAAATGTAGCAGGAGGAGCACAGGAAAGAAAATAAAAAAGCCACAATGGGATAATTACGAGGAGAAAAGGTTTAAATAGGGGGACTTTTCAACAAAAACAGCCAAACAAAGTTGTATATAAATTCTGCCCATGAAGAAATATGAACAATAACAAATAAACTGCTGGACTATAGAGTCTGTTATAAGAACTCTCACTCTGTATATATATATATATATGCACGTATATGATGTCGCTCTTCTAAAGACTTCCAGCAAAAACTCACTTGAGCTCGCAGCTTCTGTTTCTCTGCCTCCAGTGAACCGAGGTGAGCCGACAACGCCATCATCACCTGGGGGGAGGAATACAATAAACGTCATGATTCTAATTATTAATGCAATTTTTAGCAATTCATTTTATCTATGAACCAAACATTGGACACTCATCAAACTTCCCAACGCAAAAGAACAGAGACGTACAAAAGGCTCTAACATTATAACAGTTAACTGAATTTTCATAATGCTCATCTAACACTGTGATATTTATATTCTGCTGTTATACACGGCTTTTAAAAATAATGCAGAGTTCTATTATGACGTCCTGATGTGTCTGAGGGAGAACATTCACCACAAATGACTTAAACTGTGACTTGATGGCATTTAGGTGCTCATTGATTACAGAGAGGTTTGTTGGCCACAACAACACAACCATTGCTCCTAACCTGTCCTTCTTGCTTAGCTGGGCTGTCATTGACTTTTTCCTCTTTCTCAAAAGGAAAGTCAAATTAAAGGGTTGCTGTTGTTGTTGACACAGTAGAGGAGACGTAGTGCATGTGACAAACAGCGTTTGACATGCTTAACAGTATGGGACTTCCAGTGAGATAAGTGTTGCATGAGCACTGGGAGCAGTGTATCATTGCACAAGGAGGCTAATTTGAAGGAGACTGGACAGATTTAAATTACGCGCACATAACGTTTTTGCTTTTAACAAGCACATCCTCCGAACTTTTTGAATCACTTCATAACCCCTATATTTTATTTGCACAAGGATTCTTTCATTCCCAAAATAATTCAAATTCCTGCCAATGATTTCACAATGTTACTGTTGTGAAGTTCCTCACAGTTTGCAAAGAAACACCAATGTCCTAGCAAGGGCTGCTGTGCAACTAAATTCAACAATTCAGCCAAGAGATTTTTGTTTTGATTCTGTTTCAGACAAAAGCTGGAACAGAAGCAACACAAAAGCCTAACAGTTCAACAAGTTTAAGGTTCAAAACATGACCCATTAAAATTCTAGTCACCACAAAACGTAGAAGAATCACATGATAGCCAAGATCTTTGTGACTTTCCTATTCTGTTTGTGATAAAGTGGAATTCCATTCCCCAAAACATTAAATATTCAAGAAACTTTGCTGATGATCTCACACTGACTTTTAAGTCTGTATTGTTTTATTACATGTATTTATGGCTCTGTGGTTGTTCTCTTTTTCTGTATCTGCCCAGGGACAGCAGTTGCAAATGAGCTGCTTGCGAACTTTGGTGCAATTACTTTTAATTGTGCGCTGCCCCTGCAAAAATAAACGAAAAAAACTAAATCAAACTTCGTACTTGTGCCTCGCTGAGCCCCAGCTCTATGCTCTCCAGTGACTGGCGGATGATGCCACTCTTCTCCTGCTCCACGCTGCCGCTCTCCACCGCCGTCCGGCCCTCCATCACCTCCTGCAGACTCTCCAGCAGACTCTGGTTCTCTCCTCTCAGAGCCTCCAGCCCTGCGATCACCTGCTGCGTGTTGCACAGGATCTCCTCCGCCGACAACATGGCTCACGCTCCGAAGATCCTCCTCTCACAGCAAATGACCTGAGAACAACACGACGAGGTGCACAAGGAGAGGAAAAATAAGTAATGAAAGCAGCATTTACAGAAGTCATAGCAGAAATACACCATGAGTAATAGTAGCAAACAGCAGCACAGAGAACAGTAAAGTTTAACAAGAACTAGTGGTAGCAGTACTAGTTGTTGTACTAGTAGTACTACAGTAGAAGATTTTATCTTCCAAAACACTGAAACAAGAAGACAGTATGAGAAAAGAGTGAAGAGAAAAAGAAGAAAACTCATATAACAACAGACTGCGTCATAAAGTAGTTTTAGATGAAGTTAAAAAAAGTGTGATTAAGATTTTATTTGAGAACTGAAATTTATTTAATGTGCTGCATATAAAATAAAAAGGAAACACAAAGATACAGTGCAGACTGTTCAGTTTCCTCTTTTCCTAAGAAAAGAAGTGGGCATCTGGAAGTAAATACAAATATCACAGCACGTGAATAGCATGCCGGCAGTTTGTTCTCCAAACTGAGCTCTTATCTAAACTGCTCCAGACTTCCAGTGCAGGTCAAAAATGCCATTATCATGCTGTTCAACTCAGATATCTGTTATGTGTCTCTGCTGTGTCTGTTTCTTAGGTTTTTTTGTCCAGAAAATCAACCTCCACATAGCCCAAATATTAACAAGACGCCTGAAAACCGATAGTAAAGAGCAAAAAGTAGAAATAAAAGAGAATAATGCATGTTACATAACAAAGATCTAGTATGCAAGCCTATGGAAGGAATAATGCACGGCCCCAGGTTGTGATCTGCAAAACATCACAGAAAGAAATGCAGACTACACAGACGCACAAAAAGGATGCCAAACAACTAAACTAACACAAAATGTTGCTAAACAAAATGACTCAAAATGACCACAGAGAGTTTAAAAACCACAAAATTGAGACAAATGATGACACAGAGGTCTCAGGGGGCACAAAACGACCACAAAGCCCAAAATCAAGTGATCAAATGACCACAGTGAGACAAAATGACCACAAAGAGATGCAAAATGGCCACAGTATGAATACAAAAAGACACTATATGACCACAAAGAGATGCAAAATTACCACAAAGTGACAAAAACAAATGACAAAAGTCAGATGCAAGGTGACCACAGAGTCTAAAAACGAAAAAAGACAAAAATGGCTCCAACTATTGCAAAGCTACTAAAGTGAGGCACAAAATATCCACAAAAAGATGCAAAACAATTACAAAATGACCAAAAAAAATTACTAAAGTGAGATGTTAAGTGACTACAGAGACTAAAAACAACCACATGGATACAAAAATGACCACAAACAGTTGCAAAACTACTAAAGTAAGGCACTAAGTAACACAAAGTCCTGCAAAAAACTACAGACACAAAAGAAGCTCTAAAGTGAAACACAAAGAGATCACAGATGTTAAAAACAACCACAAGGAGACGCAAAATGACCACAAAGAGCTGGAAAATGGCCAAAGAAGACATACAACAACAAAAAGACACAAAACCACCACTAGGAGACACTAAATGACCACAAAGAGATGCAAAACTACCACAAAGTGACAAAAAAGTGATGTGCAAGGAGACCACTGAGGCTAAACACAACCACAAGGAGATGCAAAATGACCATAAACAGTTGTACGACTACTATAATAAGGCATGAAATAGCTACAAAAGCATGCAAAACAACCACAGAGACAAAAAAACTACCAAAGTGAAATGCAAAATGACCACAAAGAGACAAAATTGACAAAAGCAAGATGCAAAATAGCCACAATGAGAAAAAAATCAACTAAAATGAAATGCTAACTAATCACAGAGAGATGCAAAATGAGCACAAAGAGACCAAAAATGACTGAAGTCATATGCAAAGTGACCACTAAGGCTAAAAATAACCACAAGGAAACTCAAAATTACCATAAACAGAATCACAACTACCATAGTAAGGCACAAAATAACTACAAAAGCATGCAAAACAACCACAGAGAGAACAAAGCTGAGTGAAGTGAAATGCAAAACGATCACAATAGAGACAAAAATCAACCACAAAGAGATGCAAATCAATCACAAAGTGCTAATGACCGACTAAAGTGAGATACAAAATGACCACAAAGACAAAAAATGACAAAGTGATACGCAAAGTGACCACGGAGGCTAAAAACAACCGGAAGGAAAAATGACCATAAACAGTTGCAATGCCACTAAGAAACACACACAAATAAACTCACAGGGGCCACAAAGAGAAGCAAAATGACTATAAAGTGTCCCAGCTGGAGACGACATGCTCTGGTGTGGTGGTGGGTTTTCACATGCATATCCCCAGTGGCTTGCTGTATCATAATCCGTCCATGTGTGTGACTGAATGTATCAGTCCGTCCATCTGTCCATGCAGCCACAGAAATACCGATTATAATCACAGAATAATTAATACTAATTATGGATTTTGGTGTCTTTAATAGTATTTATGTGGCAGCTGATGATGACATTGAGCTTTAAAGTATATGAAAACACACACACACACACACACACACACACACACACACACTATCAGTGTGTAGGTGCTTTGTTTACTGTGGGCGGTGGACAGGCCTCAGCGTGGTTTACATGTTTGGAATAATGTATTTTTATGCTAATTTAAAGCTAACAGTAAGCTCTCAGGTGCTGTAAGGAGAAGTGCGTCACATAACGAGACATTTGAGTTGTTTTTTAAATAAATTAAAGTGTCCGCGGTCACTGAGTGACACATCACCCGCTGCTGTCGCTACAAAACACAACACTTTCCCCGTAAATAATAACAAAGCTCCACAGAAAGATGTAAACATGAGGATAACCTCGGTCAGATCCACACCAACAAACAGTTATTTATAGCCTACCTGCTAAGTCCAGCGCCTGCGGCGTGGTTCCGTTTTTCTGTCCACTCTGAGCTGAATTTACTGTTTTATTTGGACTAATAAACCCGTCATTGACAGCGGAACATTTCTGCTCACAGTATCTCTGAGTTTATTTAGAGTTGAACAGGTGAGAAGGTAAAACTGGAGGCTGTAAATCATTCACCTGCCGCCTCCTCGACTCTCAGCTCCTCCTGTCATCACAGATCCTCCCGCATCAAGTCAGCGGCGGCTACACAGGAAGTCCCGCTGCCTGACTTCAAAATAAATGTCTCAGTTCTCGCCACTGTTCCACTGTAGTAACAATACCCATGGGAAAAGTGAGGGTGACTTCCCAAAAAACCTGCAGTCAACCAACTTGATTTTTAAATATGAGATTCATTTGATGAAACTCTGAGCAGTCTGGTGAAATACAACAACAACAACAACAAAAACTCTTTTAAGTTTCTTCTCTCACCAAACTGCTGCCACACTGATCACTAATTATTGCTGAGACGAACATATCAGGCAAAAGTGTTGAGGATCTGTTGTGATATCTACAAGTACTTTCTCATTCTAATGAGAATCACAACAGAATTTATCTTTATTGTGCCTTCTTTTTTGCAGATGAGCCTTTTAAGATCTTGCTTTGACAATATTTATCTGATTCTAGCAATTTATTTTAAGCGATAGAAAGCTATTGAAGAGTTAAAGATTTGCCCTGAGAATTAAAATCAGAAATCCAATACAACACTAAGGTTTCTTTGTTTGACTTTTAGTTAAAAGATAGAGGGATTCAGGATGGGAATTGACTGTCTGTCTGTCTTTGGCACTAAAATAACTGTCAGTCTGAAATTTTGTTCATTCAGTTATTGATTTGCTTAATGCAATAATGCAGAGATTCCACAGTCACATGGTGAAAGCAACATCTGTATTTTTGTTTGACTTGCAGAACTATTGTACTGTAAGACTTCATGTGCATCATTTATGCAACATATGCGCAAAATAACAGGGATATTATACATGTAAACATTCTTGGAACTAAAACTGCTAATTTACAGATAGATGTTAATACAGAATACGAGGGTACTTCAAAAAAAGAAATCTATGGCCTTATCTGGAAACAAAGGGTGTAACTCCCATTTGTATACTATAGATCCATTTATTACTGTCCACAAAAACTCAAATGTTTGTCATCATTTGTCTTCTGTGTTTTATACAAAATTTCTACCTTTTACATTTAATAAAATCCACAAATAAGGTTGTAATTAGGCACCACAGCCTATTTGCAAAAAACGTTAAAAAAAACTAAGCATGTAACCTGTCCAGTAATCAGCTTAGTGATAATATCAGCAGCATCCTGACCCCTAATTCAAAAATGCAAATAGTGATAAAAAAAAGTGTAATGCTAAGAAATATAAGCATTTTTCAGTAACCAGATGCCAGTAAAAATAAATTCACACCGTATTGATCTTTTATAAATTTAAAAATGTGCTTTTATTCTGAAGGAAGAGTCCTAACTATCTGTTTTTATCGGGTTATGTAAGCTGAGCTTGACGCAGCGAAGGAGCTTACCTGATCCCATATTTCCCACCATACACTGCGGCTGATGCCCTGCCCGGGACAAGGCCACCTATCTGCCGGATAGAGGAACTGCCTGCAGGAGGAAACCCTGATAATAATAATAATAATAATAATAATAATAATAATAATAATAATAATAATAATAATAATAATAATAATAATAAAGATCATCTATCTATCTATCTATCTATCTATCTATCTATCTATCTATCTATCTATCTATCTATCTATCTATCACTCTTGCCTTAAATATCAGACAACATTGTAAAATTTCTTTAAACTTATTAAACTCCTTACATATATGTATATGTAAATGCCGCATTCAGTTCTGTTACTTTTCGGAGCTTCCATTTATCTTTTTTAATGTTATTATTATTTTTCTTGTGTGTTGCCTCCTTGCCACAGATTAGCATTTGTCCGTCCAGTCAGATTAAGTGGGTGGTCTCTGTGAGAGACCCTGAGGTCAGAGTGTGGAACCAGCATTAGTCTTACTAATGTCACATTAGTTAAGCTGGTGGAGGAACAAGGAGGAACAATCACCTTTAGTTACATTAAAACTTCATTACAACAGAGTTTAGTGGGAATCAGTGGGGCCGAGGCTCAGCAGCTTAACTGCAAACACACAGGGTTTAAAGAACTAATGTATATGGCGTGTGTGTGTGTGTGTGTGTGTGTGTGTGTGAGAGGTCTAACAGCTCTTAGTACAGTGGAAGACAAACATGTAAAAGGTGCCTAAAGGCCACCCTTCCTATAACAGCAGCAAAGAAAACAACTAACACTGGTGCAGCTGCAGTGTTTTTGTGCCCTTTTTTGTGACGTTTTTTAAGGTAAGGCTTTAAATAGTGCTGGTGGCTGGAAAACTGCAGCTGAACTTTAGTATTTTCTTCATCATGTAGCAAACTTCTCTGCAGAGATATTGCACTAAATTCTGCAGCACAGTGACACAGTTTTAAACAAACAATCGACAAAAGCCTAAGATGCAGGTATTGTTCTCTTCAAGCAAAAGCTATTCTGCTGCCAAATGAATGTTAGAAGGATTTACTTGTTACTGTCTCTTATAAAACATTGCTTTAGCCTCACTCTGTTATCATATGAAGGAAAAAACTATTAACAAACTATGATCAAAATAACGAGAACTACAACAGAACTAAATTTTATTGTCTCTTTATCTTTAGTAATTTGGTGACTGGTGAATTTCTGTGTTACTAGTTTCAGAACCAAAACCAATATCAGCCTGAAATTTGACATCTTTCTTTGCAGTGTAAACATGTTTTCTACTAACTGTTTTTGTTCTCATAAAACAAGCCTAAGATCAATGTACAGCACTGGTCAGTGCTGTGACAGAAATATGATATAAATCACAGACAATCTGATAAAAAGTTCAAAACACTGCAATGATTTGACAAATAAAAATCATCATTTGGCTCAGACTGTTGGCAGTTTGTATTGTCCTGTCATATAGACCAGACACCAGGGACTGATATATTTATTATCATCCACAGGAGGCTGTGAAACACTGATGCTTAGACAGATCAGCCCTGATCATGTACAGCTGCAGCAACAGAGTCTAGCAGTGGAGGGACAAGAGGATTGTGGGTAAGTGAGTTTTTAGAAAAGCAAATCCATTGTGCCATTTCACATGATACTAAGAGTCTGTTTTTAATGTGTCTGCAAAAAGTTTCCCCATTTAAAACTGAGTTGGACAAAATTGTCTTGTGCACATAATGTTTTATATTTTTCAAGAACAAATTTTGAGAAAATTATTAAGAAAAAATGAATTGTTGGTATGAAAAGAAATTATCTGTGATATGAAAACTTGCAGCATTTATTGAATGGGTCTCTGAAGACCTCATGCAGGGCCTCCACATATTTTCCATAAAACTCTGTGGGTCAAAGCCCATTCTTTCCTCAACCTTTGACCTCGCTGCAGAAAATAGAAATGTCTTTACTTGGTCATCTGTGGTGGTAAAAATATTCATATTCCCTTTTTATACTTACAGGTGGTGTCTGTCGCACTCAGCCACTGTGTTTATTTATATCAGAGTCAGTTGGAGAAAACCAGCTTCTCAATTATATAATGTTTCCTGCTGTCATTTCTCTTCTTGTGTAGTTTGTTGTGTTTTTTTTTTTTTTTTTGCTTAATATGACCTGACCCGTGCACTGCAAAACCTCCAGAGTGAAATGTTAATCTTCACTAGATCACTTCAGCCTTCTAAATCTTTTTATAAGCCCCAGTGACCTTCATAATAACTGTTAAGTGCCAATTCTTAAGTGCAGTATTATTGAGCTATTAACTATTGACTCCATTCACTTGTTTTCACTTTTCTTCTTTCCTTTATGTTCTGCGAAACATTATGTTTGTAAAACAGCTAATTATAACATTTGTTTGAAGTTTAATTTGCAGATTTAATCACTCCCCTAAAGTTTAATGAGACAGCTGAATATCATGACTGAATATATCGCACTGTTTCATTTTGCTATCACCTCACAGTGGCAGAGCTGCAACGTCCCACATTAACGTCACCGACTGTCATTAAAGTGTCGACACTAAAAATAACATCAGGACTGTGCATCTTTAACTATCATTATAACTGCACCTCCTGTCTTTTTTGAAATTCACACATAATTCACTAAACATCGGATTTGCATATCAGAGCTGCATGTGGGCACCAGGAAAGAAGAATAGAAGCTATTGTGTGTTTGTTTAAACTGATATATATATTTTTTTAATTTCTGTGTGTCTGTGATTTGGGTGAGAAGCTACAGAGAGTAAGATCAGTGCTGAGAATGTGCTGCTGACGCCCAACGTGCTGCATGACGGAATGACAGCATCCACAGGGTACATGGACATTACGTTACGTGTACATTAATAAGCATAGGTGCACAGGTGTGAATGGTGCACATACTGTAACTGCAATGACACACATTACATATGTACACGTGTTCAAAGAATTGTACACACATATGGGCGGGCTCAGCACAGGAGAAATGCTCCAGCTATCCTGGCTGACATCCCATTAATGTAAAATTAGAAATGGATGATTTACAGAATGACTGGGAACAATGACACCCACATACACAGCATCATCAACCATGTGTCTGGTGTCATGTGGATAAAGATTTAAGCAATAGAGAGAATCATTCAATTGCATTGATTTGTGTTGATTATGTTATATTTCAATTGTATGTTTAATTATTTGTAAATTCATTTATGACCTTTTTATATTATATGGATGTTAATCATTAGTACAACTGTTAAAAGTAGTCATTGTTATTAGTGATCTTGAGTTTTACTTTTTTGTCTTTCTTAAAACAAAAGGTAAAAGCAGCAGCATCAGTGGAAAAAGTGTCAGTGCAAATCATAAATACAGCCGCACCAGAGGTCTAGCAGCATTTGAAAAGTGCATGTAGTGTTTAAGGCTGTCAATATAGTGGAGCAATGGAAGCCACAGCTGTTCTTCAGTCTGCTGGTTTTTGTTCTGATTGTGCTAAACCCTTAGCAATATGCCCACCATGCTAATAGGGGCTAGTTAGCACTGTGTTGGAAACGTTTTTGCAGGAATTTGGTTGGAAGCGGAAGAAGTGGACCACAGGATCAAAGAGGTGAGAAGGATTCCTTCTCTGGAAACAGTGAATATCAAGTTTCATGGCAAGACTGTAAGTTCTTTCACTCGTGACAGTAGTGAAGGTATGAGCGCATACACATGTGTGAAGTGTAACATGAACATACTGTATATAGCACAAAGAACATGCGTTATTCCAGTGTACAATCTATATGCATGGATCAAATTCCAACTTTTTATTGTTCTGTCCTGCTCAAGAAACATGAATTTCCCCAATCTGTTCAAGTGAAGGTGGATGAATGGACTGAGAGGAGGACGGAGGGACTGACAGACTGACAGCTGAGTCAATGCAATTCAATCGGCAGGACTGGCATTGGAGATCGGAGGACCTGGTGAGGTGGCACTAAAGATAGAAATCCGTGGTTCATCCCCGAGCTCCCCTCGAAAACAGCTCATGTTTCATTGGAGCCTCGCCTCCACCACCTTCACAGAAAACACACAAAAAAATTGCACAGAATTCAAAATGGTGACCAAAAAAATAAGATAAATTACTTACATAATCCAACATTTTGGAGCTCAGTGCAGATTGGTGGATAATCAATAATGGGATTCCCTCAGGCAAACACACAACACATGCAGTTTATTTCCCCTTTATGAAAGCACAAAGCTGCACATGCTGTGATGGTTTGACATCTAATATTACTGCCTCTATTCTTAATTGAATAAATCTCTCTGCTTTGTGTCCATTGTGCTTTACTTATGATATCATCTTGCTGATCACTGTGAATGTGGATGATGCAGTGATAAATGCCTTCTGTCAACTAGAGCCACTGTATGAGCTCACATGTGTATTTCATTGCTTTCTTTGAGCTTCATCAAAGTGTCAAAATCAATCTAAAACCATCACAGAAGACATAAACAGTTCATACAGCAGATCCAGACATATTGTCCACACGTTCTTCTGCCTTGACACCTACATTACCCACAATGCAACTCAACCCTGACAGTTCAGACACCAAGAGATTCTGCTGTGTTACGTTATAAGCAGCTAATGTATCTTAGAGCCTGCAGCAGAGTCATCTTTCTAATCTCACACAACCAGATTTTTTTCATTTCTTCAGAACCAACCAGTGCTGACTCAAATGACATGACTTGAGGACACACAGCTCCGTCTGGAGATGCAAAAGGTTTCATACAGCTTTTACACGCGCAGAAGTACTTCCCAACATGTGTGAGTAGAGTAGGAGAGTTCCACTTTCAAGTCAGGGTGAACTTTTTCAAGAAAGGGTCAAACCAAGACTTTTAAAACCTGAATTCACACAGAATTTCAACCTCAGTTCATCGTCTTTGTACTGTTGGTCCAAGTTTCAGCCACCACTGCAGCAACTGAATATGTTTCCTCCATGACAGGTCTGAATCATGAATCAAGAATCAGTATCATATAGTACAACACTGCAATGAATTCATTCTGAGGTGTGTCCAACCAAACACAAAGCCTCACATCTCATTGGTCGAAACACCGTCACTCCTCAATCGGCCCCTTCTCATTCCATTCCAGCAATTTTCACCGTGTGACAGACTTAACATGCACACATGTCTGCAGAGTTGTCTTACAAATTCCTGAGTCTATTTGTAGGATCCTCAAACTGCTGACATAATTCTTCCTGCTCTGGCGCAAGACTCTTATCTCAGAAATTGTTAATCCAGGTTAAAAATCTAAAGAATCAAGGGAAGACAAGAGCATCCTCGATCCCGCTGCTGGTCCCTGAAGTCTCTGATCACTTTCATAAGAGAGTTAAGTTACATGCAAGGCTGAACAGGTGATTTTACATCTACCCTCGATTAAAACACTAATGTCAAGTCTTTTAAAGACAATGGCATGAACTCAGGTCCTTGTTCTTTTTACATACTCTGGTTTTGTTCTCTCTTCTCCCTCAGTACAGGAACCATAAGGACAAACCCTGATGCTATAAGTTGTTCTATAAAGTAGAAAGAAACATCACAAACCTGTCTTAGCAGATGCCATTGGTGGCTCAAGACTGCCAGTTGTTCCTGGCAACACCCATGTGTGAATGTGTGAATACATGTAACCCTCAACTGCTCCCTAAGGCCTTTGCTGTGAATAAGAATGTGCCATTGAACTGCACACCAAAACGAGGTTTAAGAAATATTGTATAAATATAGGGATAGGCTCCAGATCCTATAGAGGATTAAGCGGTGTATAGATAATGGATGGGTGGATATATGTCTCAGTGACTCCTGTTATTTCCAGGAATCAAGGTACAAATCAACAGTAAACACAAACAAGCAATTTGGCAAATATGATGCAGCAGTTACAGGGAGCAGGTTTCCATTTAGATCAAGGTTGTCATGAAGGCTTCCAAACTATTTTAACTTCTTAAATATCATATAATCCTGCATTTATGTATGTTAAAAACAGCAGCAGAAACACACCACATGTTCAACAATAAAAATATAACAGCATCGGCTTTATTGTCATTAATGCAAAGGCTGTTGCAATGGATTGTAGTGAACTATGGAAGTGCACACTCTTGCACATGCGCACATGCAAACTGCACCACCTTGTGCCTGGTAACACAGCTAATGCAGTGCAAACATTTCTTCACCCTGCTGCCTCTGAAGCATTACAACTATTTTACATATCTACTAACAACATATTCTCACGCAGACACCAGAAAACAGACGCTAGAATATGTATCCAGCTCAATAACACACCATTTAGTATGCATTAACCCCCCCAAGTATTGAACTGATTTTTTGTTTTGCACATTCTGCTCATGAGAGTCGGATTAAAATCATTATAAATGATTCACACAGTGTTACTGGTTTACATAACTGTCCTTGGTGCCTGTTTCCCCAGGGCAGCTGCAGGGTTCTGGGGCTGTTTAGCTCTGCGGTAGGGGGTGATATGGGTGTATGTGTGGGGGTAGTACTGGGAGATAGAATGACAGTCTAAACTGGGATACTGGATCTGCGCCACTGTGGCATTCGAGCTACAGAACTAAGTGGTCTGAATGGTTAGAAGACGCACACAGCACATATCACACGTCAGTCAGCGTGACCTTTGAGTTTTATTGACTGGAGGTTTGTGTTTAAGGATGCAGTGGAGGGCAAAATGGTACTTTTATATGCAAAATAGAGGTAAAATACCCTTTTAGGCTGCTCATGTTGATTATTTATACTTTCTGCACTTAGGTCAGACATGAAAGGTAAAAATATTTTTTTAAAAATGTGCGCCATTTTATTCTTTATATTGAGGGATTTATATTTTATAGGAATCAGTGACTGCATTTTGTTGTTCTCTCACTAACTGGAAGGTTATGTATGCTTGGCTGCATATATTATTCAGCACAGGCTCACGTCCTGTTATTAGTTGTTATGGCAATAAGTAGGTGTGTGTTCATTCATGTGAGAGTGAGTTCACAGTGGGTGAGCAACATGCAGCAACATGGAGGAAGACTAATTTGGAAAGTCATGTCTGTGGATGGTCAGGCCACAGATGTGAAACTGGAGCCTGAATGTTGATTCAGAGCAAAGGAGCTGAGACTCTCCACACTCATGAACACAACATGTACCTGCAGCATTTAAGGTGCAAAAGCAAGGCTAAAGGATGAATACAACCACAAATGTAGTCTGACAAAATTGCAGGATGTGTGTTAAGTGGCAGTATGTGCAGAAGAGTACACATTTCTGTATAAAAGAAAAACTGTTGCATATCATAATTTGCTAAAATAAAACCCTGACAAACTACTAGTCACGTGTCTTCAATAAAGTCAAGGAATATTCTTTATTTGCTTTGAACCAGCACATCTATAAGTTTAGAAACCAGACGTAGTTATTTTGTATATAAAAATGATTGTCATCAGCATAGCGTATAAATGCCAGATATTCCAACAACAGCAAGTATCTATGTAGAAACTACCAAAAAAGCTACACCAAAACACAAGATTGAACTGAAATAACCACCTGGACGATCTTAAGTGGCTGTCATGTTGATTCCATTTTCCCTTTTTAGTTTTGTGCTGTGTTTTTTGAGGACCCTGATGTTTCTGTACCCCTGCTTTGGAGTCAGTCAATACTGAAACTCCTATCGCTTGTTTGTCTTCCCTCATAATATATGTAGGCTCAATCACCTTTTATGATAGCGCAGTATTTGTGGTATTTATCTATTTATATTTGACTGTTTGCTGAATATATTTAACACTTTTTTGTATTACTTGTATTATTTGTATTATTTACTTAGTTGAGAAGTTACAGAGTGAGTTGAGGAAGTAATTGCACTTGATGTCTTCATATACAGTTCTCTATAAAAAGTATTCACCCCTTTGGAAATAAAACTATAATACATAAAATAAGTGATTGCGCAAGTATTCCACACCTTCAAATCAGTGTTTAGTTAATGCACCTTTGGAAACAACTGTTCAAACTCAGCTGGATGGGGATTGTGAGTAAACAGCCCTTTTCAAATCTGGTGTTCTTCAAACACAGCATCTAGTCTGACGGCCAAAAAGCTCAATTTTGGTCTCATCAAATCAAAGAACATTCTTCCAGTTGACTTCAGAGTTTCCTACATGCTTTCTTGGCTTTCTTGTTGGCAATCTCCCATAAAGCTTTGACTGGTGAAGAACAGTTGCTGTATGAACAGTCTCTCCCATCTCAGCTGCTGCAGCTCGTAATTCCTTCAGAGGAGTCATAAGCGTCTTGGTGGCCTCCCTCACTGGTCTCTTTCTTGCACAGTCATCGTTTGAGGACTGGATCGTCTAGATACAGGTTTCTTTGTACTGCAATCACTGGAGACACATTCACTGAACTCAGATGACTTACTAATTGTGTGACTTCTAGCACCAACTAACTGCACCTGTGTTGAATTTAGGAGAGTCACTTTATAGGGGGTGAATAATTATGCAATCACTTATTTTACATTTTATGTTTATAATTAATTGACATTACTTTGTGGAAAGCTGTTTTTCCACTTTGACATGAAAGAGTCTTTTTACATATAAATTCTTGTCAAAAAAAAGTCAAATCACATTAACTATGATTCAGTGTTGAAAAGCAACACTGGGGAAACCTGGATATACTGTGAGGCTGCTATTTGCATCACAGAGTTCAGCTCCACCCCAAAGTTTCTAGTCTATCACATGATGTGAGTGAATTAATATCTGTCTACGGGTAGATTACTGAAGTCTATCACATTACAAATGGGGAGTAATGATGTTGGCACTTGTACAAAAGAGAGATTCTACAGTCAGAGATAGATCTCACTTTGAGGATAACCATCTCACTGCCCAGATCTGCATTAGATAGAGTACAAAATGATACTCACCTGAAAGGCATCAGGCAGGATATTTAATGAAACTGGTTAAACTTCTGAGGAACATATATACTTAAAAAGCTGTACACTTAAAATTCTTCCACAATTTGATACAAACACATAAACAGACATTTTCATTCTTTGACTTGCCAAAATGTTTGGAGTATGAACAGCCTGTCACTATGCTTCACAGCATTACATTTCACACACAAGAAGACACTTCCACTTAACAAATTGGCCGGTGAGAGCACCTCAATTCACTGACATCCAATCTGTAATCTTCAATATTATGATGATGTAATCCAAGACAAAGTGGTTATTTTAACTCCTATGTGATGGCAGACTGAACTCCAGTTACTCTGCTTCACTGATTCACAGGGAACACTTATGAAACAAGGATATATATGTACCATACAGTATTATCACAGCCATCCGCTCTTATTGTGAGATGTGACCACACGAAATCAAGTTAGAAGCTTGATCCCTGGTCACACTATTGAAAAATACATTAAATTTAGGCCACAATGAAAAAATACCTAATGTGTTGTATATTGAAGTATAATGAAATTCAAATACTTTTTCTTTTCATTTTAGATGAAAGGCTCTTCAAAGTTTTTCTTACTGTGCAAGGCTAAGGTGGGGGTAGGGGTAACATGGCTGGAGAGAACGGAAAACTTTAATCCATCTGCGTTTTTATTCATGCAGTTTTTTTGTGCTGTTCAGAATATGACATTCATTTAAATTAAAATTAAAAATGTTTGTTAAACCACAAAAAACTGAAACAGCTGATATTAAGAGGGACATTGGGGTTATGTAATTCAGTCATAGTAAAGTTAATAGAATGAGATTCCTTTAATGCTCTACTTTATTTTACTTGATTGTAGACACTAGACATGCATTATAACTATATTTTGCATGACATTGTGATTTTTCACATTTGCTCTCTAGATCTACTTTCTACATTTACTCTCACTCTGGGCAAGGTTCAAACATCAGCTAGTGCCCACACGTGAATATAACTCCATTACAATGCATTTATGACTTTCAAAGCACCTCATATTTGAATGTTTGAGGATGCATGTGTTTTTCTGCAATGTTCTTTCCTGTAGGCTGCTATAAAGCAGCTACCAGCAGGCAGGAGGTGAAAGGTTGGACTGGGCAGCTGCAGCTGTTGCCTTGTCTCTCGTCTCGAGTGTTGTGTGATGTTCGTTCTTTCCTTTTAGAAACTCAGCCGGGCATGGAAGACCCTCTGTGACCAATCAAATGAGGGGACCCCAGGCCAAGTCAGCCAATAGGGGCAGAGGTCTGGGTATAAATACTTAAGTCTATCACCTGGCAGAGTTGGGCAACCCCTACATTTGGTGGACAGGATCTGATCCCGGGATCTGTTACCTCTTTCTTTTCTCCTAAGCAGGTAAAAAGCAACTCAATGCTTTAGATAGTCTTTTTGATAACTCCGTGGGAAATATTATGGTGATTTTTACATTTAACTATGGACATATACATCTTCCTGACCAAACATCATGAAAACAAAATTGCCTTACGAGGAAAACCAATAATCTGACAGATTCCACTCCACTAGTGAACTCTGAGCCATGAAAACTGAATGAATTGAATTTACTTCTTGCATTTTTGTCCTGGATTTCTCTGAAGCTTTGCACATTTTTCCTGACAAGGAAACTACTAAAATCTGCTTTGATCACTCTGCTGTCGATGCACACTGTAGCCTGAAATGCAGTTTTTTCTTTGAAAGTCTTGACACTCTTGGATGTGGGTAGGAATAGTCTGCTGATTAAGGCGTAGCTAAGTATGCAGTGGTGTAGTGTCACTCCAACAGTTGTGACTATCTGTCAGCTGTTGCTGACACCAGCAGAACAGACTTGAGGTGTGTCTTTGAATAGTTTAGGAGCGCTTGATTTAGTCATGGAACTTATGGAGCCATCTGTGAAGCATGCAGGCTTTGACCTTTCAGTGCATCAGGTGTCATCGATCTACTGCACTTCCACTGACTGACGCAAGCGACTTCTGACCTCTGCCTGAAGGAGAGTGACACTGGTTTCTAAACGGACACAGAATGATGGCTTGCAGTTTAGAAATATTATTCCTGATCCAACCTGACTGATTCTGCAGCGCTGTTCTAGCTTTGCATTTATAAATTTGTTTTAAAGATGTTTCTGTTTAGGTACTGGATCGTAAAGTTCCCAAAGTTTTGTAACAAAGGATGTGTCAGTGTTGTATTGAAATATACAGAAGCTATTTATTTATTTATTTCAGAAGTAATCTCAGATTTAATGGGTTAAAAAGTACATAGAAAGGAAAAACAGAACTATGTCTCAAGACAAAAGGAGATGAGACAAGTTATTACAAGATGGACTATTTGCATTTTTGTGTGATAATTTTTTTCTGCGGTTTTCAGTCTTTTAAAAATTGTACCACTTGTATTAAAGTAATTCTCGCAGCATTTGTATCACATGACCACTATGTTAGCATTGGAGTGAATGGAGTGAGACGAAATACAAAATCATTCATCATACTGTGCTGGAGACTCCCTGCAGAGGTGGGAGGGGTGCAGGACAAGGGGTGGCACAGCCGGTCTATTTATAATCTTTGCTGTGAAGGGAAGGCAGCTGGCGAGACATTCAGAGAGACAAGACAGCTGGGAGAAAAGCATGTAGGCAGCACAGCTGACAGAGAAAGAGAAGGGGAAATGAAACAGTAAGAAGAAAAAGAAAAAATAAGAAAGAAAGTAGGTAAAAGGAAGAAAGACAGAATGATAAGGTGTCTCCTCTTCACCAGAAGACTCATAGACAAGGCACTTGAAAAACTTGGAGAAATGCCAGACAAGACATATGGTATTCACTGGTTTCTTATGTAACTGCAGCAGATGAACAGCAAATGATATTGACAAATACATATTGTAGCTTGTAAAACTATTAAATCCATTTTAAAGCTGCTTCTATAATATGCTTCTCATTTACTACACTGAGAATAAATGGTTCTGCATAAAATCTTCAACTGCAGTCTCACCAAATGAGTCTTGTGCAAGTATTGCAGATTCTGTAAAATAACACCTCATCTCTACTTTTTGTCATCTCCTCTCAGACGGAGTAAGAACCGCAACCATGACAAAGAACTGCCACAACGACTACAAGATGAAGTTCAGTCTGGATGATGAGTTCCCAGATCTGTCTCTGCACAACAACCACATGGCCAAGGTACAAGTCCTACTCTGACACTGCCTAAACATGGCACCACTAAGTTTCAACATGAGGCGACTGTGATCTTAACAGCCCCCCGACTTATTCTTTTAACAAGGCATGACTTTTTGGCCCACATTCTAATATTTACAGCAGATGAGACGAGTCACTTGGCTCATAGACTTTAAAGACAGGAACATTTACTGACCTGTACAATGTGTCACCTGCTGTAGGTGCTGAACAAGGACATCTACGGCAAGCTGAGGGGAAAGTCCACCCCCAGTGGCTTCACCGTGGATGACGTCATCCAGACTGGTGTTGACAACCCTGGTAAGAAGGAGAGAGTCACTGGCGTAGAGATGAACACACACCAGCAAAGATAAGGTTTGAGGAGGCCTAAATTAGTTGAAGCAAACGCTACACGTAGTCAAATATGAGTTATTAGTATGTCAGTAGGTGAGACTATAATTTTTATCTTCAGTCTGGAAAATGTTCTGCTTTGTCTATGTTTTAAGTGTAATGTACAGGGACAAGAAGACCTAGCATTAAATGCAACAGCAATGTGCCAGACACACAAATTCACTTAACAACATACATTACCACCAAAGTTACTTTCTATCAGTGTTACTAACTTCCTCATCCTGCATCTTGTCCCCAAGGTCACCCCTTCATCATGACTGTGGGCTGCGTCGCTGGTGATGAGGAGTCCTACGAGGTCTTCAAGGATCTGTTGGACCCCATCATCTCCGACCGTCATGGCGGATACAAGCCCACCGACAAGCACAAGACCGACCTGAACTTCGAGAACCTGAAGGTGAGGAGCCAAGACATGCATGATAGTACTGATATAGGTTTTATTTAACCTACAAATAGGTCACTGGTAAATTACTAAAGCTGACTCACTGAGCAATTTCCCAAAATGTTGAAACATTCTTTAAATATTTAGATATCTGCTCAAAACATTTATCAAAGTGGAAAAGTGGGTTTGTGAATAAGAAGCAACATGCAGTCATTAATGCACAAAATATGAGTAGAAAATGTAAGAGACAATAGAGAAATCAAAATCAATGACTTCAGTATAATAATAATAATAATATGTCGGTTGTGTTTTTTCTGTCCCACACAGGGTGGTGATGACCTGGACCCCAACTATGTGCTGTCCAGCCGTGTCCGTACCGGCCGCAGCATCAAGGGATTCACCCTGCCCCCCCACAACAGCCGTGGAGAGCGCAGAGCCATTGAGAAGCTGTCCATTGAGGGTGAGCTTGAAACTATCAACAATAAGACAAATGTTTGTAGGATGCAAGATGTAGTGTTCAGAGACTAACGTCTTTGTACTGTTTGTTTTCAGCCCTGGCCAGCCTGGAGGGTGAGTTCAAGGGAAAGTACTACCCCCTGGGTGGCATGACCGACGCTGAGCAGGAGCAGCTGATCGCTGACCACTTCCTGTTTGACAAGCCCGTGTCCCCCCTGCTGACCTGCGCCGGTATGGCCCGGGACTGGCCCGACGCCAGAGGCATCTGGTGAGAAACACTGACAAGGATGTAGTTTTATCGAAGCTCTCCCTGTTTAGAAAGCAAAAAAGTGATCGGACAAGTGCTATAACCAATCATGAAGCTTTTGTATGTCTATTTAAACAAAAAAGACAGAAACAAACAACTACCCTCTGAGCTAAAATCTCCCATCTGCCCCCTTGTACACAAACGCCTAAAACTATCACCATCTGTCTCTTTCTAGCAAAGCCATAGTATGAGAATCCTGATTATTCCTGTTTAGAAACATCTGTTGAAGTGTGTCATGATTATCACAGCTGCAGCGGGCTCTGTCTCGCCTGTAAATCTACCACCGTGCAGCTCAGTGGGTCGGATAATTCACATTATCAGTGTCATACAAACTATAAATCTATCACTTTTTTTTTCTAAGAATTGCAAGTTATTTTCTTGCAGCAGTGTCGTAAAAAGTTATGCCATGTAAAATGAATGCAACTGAGCTGGATTTTCTTCCTGCAGGCACAACGAGAACAAGACCTTCCTGGTCTGGGTGAACGAGGAGGATCACCTGCGTGTCATCTCCATGCAGAAGGGAGGCAACATGAAGGAGGTCTTCAGACGCTTCTGCACTGGCCTGCAGAAGGTAATACACAAGAACAGACTCTCAGTTGTTGTAACACAGTTATGCACACACTTAAGTGTGCACAATTCAAGTCTTCTGCAACACTACTTTCTGTGGTTTCAGTTATATTTTAACCATTATATTTTAACTTACTCTTCATTGTACAGATTGAGGAGATCTTCAAGAAGCACAACCACGGCTTCATGTGGAACGAGCATCTGGGCTACATCCTGACCTGCCCCTCCAACCTGGGAACCGGTCTGCGTGGTGGTGTCCACGTCAAGCTGCCCAAGCTCAGCACACACGCCAAGTTTGAGGAGATCCTGACCAGGCTGCGTCTGCAGAAGCGTGGCACAGGTACTGAAAAAAGCTGTTTGTTAAGTTTAACAAAATAAGAGTCTCAGGGGATTTTCTTTAGTCCATGTCCATAGCAAAGTTTCCACATTTCAGGAGAAGCACTTGTGGTGGAAATAAGTCTTTATTATCTTACCTAGCTCTGCCTCTGATATGTACTATGTGAGCAGATGGAATCTTGAATGTAGTCTCACTGTTGTCCGCTTCCTCTCTGCCCAGGTGGTGTGGACACAGCCTCCGTGGGTGGTGTGTTCGACATCTCAAACGCCGACCGTCTGGGCTCCTCTGAGGTGGACCAGGTCCAGCTGGTGGTTGACGGTGTCAAGCTGATGGTTGAGATGGAGAAGAAGCTCGAGAAGGGAGAGTCCATCGATGGCATGATCCCCGCCCAGAAGTAAAGTGGACAGACAACCCATGACCGAATGACTGTCTGTGTTTGTTTTTTTTATATTATAAAAAAATGAACGGTAGCCTTGTTGTAAAGTTATCTTACTGGTTTCGGCCGACTGGCTACTTTCTGCTTTCTTCTTTCCGTCAAAAGACACTCCACTTTCCTTTCTGCTCCTTTCTTTCTTACTTCTGTTAAACTTATTCTTTTTCTTTGGTTCCTCTTTCTAATTTCCTGTAACATCTCTCTCCCCGTTTTCTCTGTAACATCCTGGGATCAATCCATGCATAGTCTGGTCGTGGCTATGTGTACGCACCGAAGGAAAATTTTTTGGTTGTAAATTATATCTGGACTATTAAATGATGCCCCATGTAACAATCAAACCTTCTCCTCTATGGTTTTTTGCAACTAACGAGTGAAAGACAGTGATATGCGTAGTTTTGCTTACATGAACAGGTATAGTACATTTATGAGCACAAGTAAACACAATCATAGAAAATTACTAGTTTTCACTGCACACGGAGACACCATACAAAATCAATGACACAATTTTTTGTGATTCCACATAGCTGAGCAAAAAATTGACATAAAATATGAAAGAGGTTGAAAGTCTTTATTTTTGTGTCACACATTGTTTCCTAGGAGACATGCAGGATTGCAGGTCGATCATTTCCGTAATTTCAGCCCATAAGTTAAATTTTTACTGATAACAGCGACGGCTTCAAACACACTATACAACAGAACTGTAGCCTTAAAGCGTGGCCCTAACCGCATCTAGAGAACAGCCTCAGGGCGGACGAGGCCAAGTTGTACACAAAAAATAAAATAAATTGCAAAACTAGCCCTAAATCACAGCTTCACGTTTTCAGACAGTGGTGGACACCTGCTGCAGCTCAAATCTCCCATGAAACAGTTCAATCCTGTAGTAAAGATCACAAATCTGCTGTAACATCTAACTTTTTCCATATCAGTGTTTTTTTTTTAGATGCTGCATACTTCCAAAGTATGCATTATAATTGCTTGGTTTTATAGAGTTACAATATAAGTACAATCTTTTGATTTTGAAGTTGTCAGTGTACATAAACATAATCAACGTAGCACTTGCTGGACTCTAAGTTTGGTAGATTTGTTTTGTGATGAGCAGTGAACTGCTTTTACAAAAGAAAAGTAAGGAATCACACTTCTTAAAGGTCAATTAAGGTCGCATTCCTGTCCTAAACTACTGCCTCATCACTGCTCAACAAGCAGTTTCATGTTTGATGAGGCAGGAGTCTGATTGGTTAACAGTCATAAACGTCGTACAGCAATACTTGAGTCTGATTGGTCAACAGTCGTACAATTCTCTGCAGCCTGATTGGTGAAAATAGGGAAAAGTCTACAGTTTGCATGTCAAATATGTTGCTGAGGTCAGGAACACAAAACAAACTGGACAAAACAAAAACAAACCTTATGCGTAACTGAAATTTGGTACTTGTGTGACAGATAAAAACATCATTTGTACCTCAGTTTCCCAAATTCAACATTGTGGCATCACTGAAACCAAACGGCACATCTACCTGGAAACCTGAAGTCACCACAGCTGGTTTCACAATGGAAAGCAAAGACACCACCGCAGGCAAGGGAAGCAAAGAAAGGCATTCAGAATTATTTTTTTCCGTGGGCTTTAAACGTGCCATAAAATGAGATTGTTTAACAAATACAAAAAAAAATTATTAAAAATTAAAAACTGCCACCAGTAATGTTCAGTGAAATACCGGCTACAAAAACAAACACAAAAGTGCTCAATCATTTTCAACAATATCAAAAATTAAAAAAATAAATCAAAAAAGGAGCCCTATTAGGTTTTAATCAATGCTTATTCAAGTGTTAATTCCTGGCTTTGTGGCTGTATTGCACTACACTTAGCGAAGCAATGGCAATGGCTTTGTGACAGACTGTGATATTTGAATGTCAAAGTGCTACCAGAATAACTACTGTAAAACACTAACTCCTCCATTTACTCTAAGCCAGTAAGCTACAGTAATCATGAGTGTACGAAAATGCTTTTGAAAGAAGAGATCAAATAATAATCTGATTTGAAGGTCTTCTGTTAAGACATACTGCCTCTACCTCTAGAAAACTGTTTCACTGTTTAACAATGGACTGAAGTAAAGGGAAAGTCCTTTTATTGGATCAGGTTTTTAGACTATGTCTGCATTTGCCTCAAGGGACAAAAAGTAAAAAAAAAAACATTTTTATTATCAAAATGTGTTAAATTTAATATGAGATTAACACTTGTATCAGATTAGTGTCATAATAATATAGTCAGATTAGGCCGTTTTTCAAATAAAAATAAACTAACCCCACTGAATTGAGGCTTTTCAGGGAGAACATGTAAAGTGGTAAACTAAGGCATCATGCTGTGTAATAAAACTTGGAAATTCAGATTTTCTGATAGGAATAAATTATACTTTGAACCATAAAAAAGTTTTGTAACCATCAGTCATTTTTTTGAAAGGGTTTCAGCTGTTACTAGTGATAGCAAGGTAAAAACATTGGTTGAAGCTAAGTATTTGTAATGAGCATATTTAAGCTCAAATGATCAGGTTATGAACTACAGCTGATGAGGTGGGTTCAGTATTATTAGGCAGCTTTGCTGTTAACAGAACTGGTGCAAACACATCAAAATCCAACTGAAACATGGATTTTGTTAATGGTTGGGCAGAAATTCTGTAATGTTTGATGCTCCACTGGGTCTGTCACAAGTCTCTGCATTTCTGCATGTCTCCCTCTAGAGGCCGGAGGTCAGACTGAACCTTCGCTACTTAAATATGTGACGTCCGCTTCCAATAAAGACAACAGATGTCAAATGTCTGCCTGTTTTAAAAGCATAAAAGAAAGAAAATAAACTTAATACACAAAAATTAAAACATTTCTTTAAATAGCAGCTCTTTAAAAAGGAATGATGACAAATATGATACAATAGGAATAACAATGTCAACAACAACAAATTATCGCTTTCCATCATTCTCAGCAACCATCCGTATCATCAAATATGAAATCATGTAAAACAAAAACAAAAAACAGTTCAACTCCAGGGCTCATTTAATATGGAGGTGGTGGCATGTGTTAAGCAGGGATCGTAGGTCACTGACAGCTCCAAGGTCAAGGGTCATCATAAGTCTGTCGCATCTGCGCATCCATTTTTCTGGCTGTGATTGGTGGCATCAGAAGAAGAGGGTCTTTGGCAGAGGTGAGGCATCGCTAGCCACATCAGATGAGGTGGAGCCCAGGAAGGAAGAGAAGAAGGCGACGGTTTCTGCTCCTCCTCTTCATCCATCCTTATCCCTCAACCTGTCCTGTCTGTCATCAATCTGCCCCACCTCCGGTCGTCCTCAGAGCTCCAGCTCCTTAGACACTTTGGTGGCGATGTCTCTGAAGGCTAACGGTGCCCCCCACAGGCGCTTGAACCTCACACCGCTGCTCTGGCCCAGCCCGCTGGGCAGCTGGCAGACCTCGGCCTCGAAGGCCACCCGGGCGCCGGCTGCTCCGTGGGTGCAGGACAGGAGGAAAGGCCCAGCCAAGTGGACCTGGCAGCCGCAGCCCTGTGCTGCCTCACGCAGTGCTAGCACCACCTCGGCCGGGTCGCGGGGGCTCCGCACCCTCACATCCCAGCCGCATCGGGGGGTCCGGGGCTCGGCCGCTTTCTGATGCCCAGATAGATGGCGACTGGAAGGAGAGGGAAGGGAAAGGCGATGCAAATGAAGGAGGAAGCATGGGAGAGTTTATAAATAGAAAGGTGAGGTTGATGTGGGATGTTCACAGGGGGGATTAAAGCAAAAATAAACATGGTAGAAGGGGAAGGATAGGGGTGAGCATGGGAGATTAGATATAAATGTAAGAGATGAACACATTTAAGGATGAAGGATTTGATGTGTGAGTGAGATGGATGTGAAGATGTGTGGTTGTATGAGTGTGAATGTATGAGTGGTTGGGGAAAGGGGAGGAGAAAAAACAGAATTAATATCAAACATAATTAAGTGTGATTCCCTATCTAGAGCACAGATGTGTAAATGTGTATTTTCTGTTCTAAAACACATTTTTTTTGTCATACTATGCAACTGATGTATAACACAAAAAAGATATGCAAATTAAACCCACCTGAAAATGATTCACGAGTGGTATAGATCAAGTTGTGATTTTGCACTTTAATATTAGTTAATAATTTAAATAATAGAGTTAATAACATACTACACAGATATGCTCAGAAAATGTGAATTTATGTAGAATTTTGCTTTAAAAGTTTAAGGAATAACATAAAACACCGACCAACACCGAATACCACATGTGCTAAACATCACCTGCTGGGTTAACAGTTAACTAACCCACCATCACAGTTCTACCTGCAGGGGTCACAGATGCATCTACACACCACAGTCTGTTAGCTAATGTTAACCTGCTGCTGGTTTACCTGCTGATTTTAACCTGAGACTGGACTGGAGCAGCTGAGGCTGAGAGGGAGGACAACATCTTCAGTAGCATAAGCTCAGACTCATAACTCTAAAATCAATCTTCAAGAGATCAATACCGCTTCTATAATTTATGTTCCAGTGGTTTCACTCAGCTTCAAAAGGCTTTTGTTGAGTGTTCATGAATGTTTGAATGAAATAATGACAGATTAAAAAAAGATGTATGTGCTTGTCATGGTTAATTCTAGTTAAAGGATGTAGCTTTATTCTCTGATCTAATCAAAGTGTCTTTGCATTAATAATAAAGTGAGATACTTGGCTGCCTTAACATGGTTGTATATGACTGTTCTCCGTGTAAAGAGTGAACACACTTTGTTGTCTCAGATAAATGACATGAAAGAAAGTTTACTCCACTCCATCTGCAGCCATGGGGTTACAGATATACAGAGAAATACAGTCGACGGATAAAGGCCATTTAGAGCAATTAAAAGCGTCTTGATATTGGTCAGATGCCCTTAATTTTTTTACAAAATCTGAGACAGAGCAGCATGCAGATTTTCTTCTTTTAATGAGAATGTTTGAGAGTAGGTGGCTACATTTTGTTAATATTCTATCTGGACACTTTCAAATGTCTTTCATTTGAGTTCCTTATGTCCTTATTAAGTGCAAGAGAAAAATTAAAAGAAAAATCTAATTTAAATGTTCAAAACTGAACAGTATGATTCAGGATGCTGGATATACATTCTATTTCTTACATTAGCTCAAATGCAAAAGTGTGACTGCATGAATATTTATGAGCTGATCAGAAAAAAAGATTTAGGTCTTAACTACAGTTGTTTTTCAATTTATGAAATATCTCGCCCTGTTTAAGTCATGTTCAGTACTAACTTCAGATGTCTGAGTATCATTGACTTAGTCTGTCATTACATGAAAAAATAACAGACAATGAGACAGACTGAATCCACAGAAAAAACTCTGGAAAGTTCTCCAAGATGTGTGGAACAATCCACCTGCCAAGTACATGGAAAAACTCTGAACAAGGACACCAAATAGAACAGGTGCTATTAAAAAGGCAGAGGGGATTTGGACCAAATACTGATCGGATTTAGTTTTTTCCTCTTTACTGAACTAATGAAAAAACAATCATGACATTATTTTTGCAAGTATGTTCACTTTTAGAGCCTAAACATTTGTGCAGCACTGTATGTCTGTGTATGAGTTCATACATTGCAGTACAGAACAGAGCTTTACAAATGTGTTGTATAAAGATGCAAAAGCAATTTTAAAAAATCTGAATCTAGAGATGTTTTTAGTCCTAACGAAAGTTTTAACACCCTCATGAATTGCACACAAAATGTCTCACTGAGAAGAAAATTAAATACTTTAGCCTCCTTGAAGAAAATGCTAATTTGGTTAAGAAGCTGTCTGCTTGTAAGTAATGCTGCAAACATATGTAATTAAAGATTATTCCACTGTTGCACTCAGTTTGTAAAGAAGTAAAAATGTGAACTCACCTTGTGACCGGAGATCTGCTGATTCTCTCAGGTTCGTCTGTGACCCTCAAGAAGAAGACAAACGTACCCGTTAGGAATCAATCGGCCAATAATGAGATTCTCACACAGTCTCCCTCCCTCATCTCCTGCTTTAGTGCACTAATCAGCAGCACATCTACGTCAACCAGTACACCAATCATGACACAGAACACGACAACTCATCTTCAAGTCACAGACGGATCATCGACAACCTGCACTCACTACACTGAAACACTGGATGGACGTGGAACGGCAAAATGTCACCGACAAAACAAGTGAGAAAATGTAGAGGGAGTGAATCTGTAGCAGAGGATTCAACAGACAGTGTAATGTGTGTTACAGTGGTGGCCAGACGTGACTCACACAAACACAAATCTAACATTAGTACAAGCACAAGTTAATGAGATAAGTTCCCACTCACAACTGCTTACAAAGTCTCTGTTACTGCACTTCATGGTTTAATTTTGTTCCGGTTTATTATACACACACAGCGCTTTACATGATCTCTCAGCATTATTAAACATGAGAACCTGTTCCATGTGGCTCTTTTCCCTACTGTGATGACTGTGAAACTATTGAAACACTGAACACAAGCAGTTTCCAAGATAACCATAACTTCTGTTAACAATATTAACTATATAATGACACCAAACACATTTTAAAACCTAGTTTATTTTGGAAGGAACCTAAAAGTGGACTTGATTCCTGGAATTATTTGTAATTTGTATTTATTATGTTTGGTTGAACTTGTTTTACTTTTTTTTTTTTTACACGTTCCACTCATTCATGCACCGCAGGCATCACATAAGCTGCAAACATCCCTCTAGACATTTCAGGTCTGGTTGAAAATAGTTTATTTTTGATGATAATGGTGACAAATCAAATAGTACAGCACAATTATTTTAATCAAAGAGTTTACTTCCCATCTCTGGCCACTAGGGGCTGCTGCTGCTATCTCGACTGAGTGTTTTCTCACCGACCTGGCAACCTGATCTCTTTTCCAGGAAGTAGGGTTGGCCTGAACCAGCAAGCAGTGAGATTTCATTGATAGATTTTTCTTAACTGCAAATGAAACCTACCCTAATACGATCCTGGCTCTGACTGAGGAGCTGTTGCAGTGCAGCGGCTTTAATCAGATCCAAATAAATGCTTCAACTGTGTGAATCAGCGTTTTGACTGCGTCACCTCCCTTAAAATACGGGGGGAGAGATCCCTGCTAATCCTCACAGATAATCACCGGGATATGCCTCAGTGTTTATGAATGAATGCGATCCAAATAATGATACAGCAAATATCTGGATGGGAATTCCTGCTGGATTAGGAACACTAGACCTCATCCAGGCAACTCTGTTGGTAATATTTGACTCTTCACAGTGGTACACTGTTAATAAAGAGGTAACTGGAAGAGTGTTTAGCTTTTTTATTTTTTTTAAAGGTCATGCTGTGGAATCGTACGTCAATGCATGCCTGTACTCTGTTGTGCAGCAGCAATTATCTAAATTTTTTGCAAGTAAAGAATTTGAGTTATCCCATCTATATCATGACCTTGCCTTCTTGTCTGGGTAAAGACAGTGATTGAGTAACACTCCCTCAGTAACTGATACCAAGGTGCCCTTGAGCAGCACAAGTGGCATCACATCTTTATGCAAGAAGAAAAGAGGGAAAATCAATGCAAGTGTTTTGCATGGAGTGACAGACTGAACAGACTTTGGTGCTCTGACTCAGTGACTTTCTGTGTATAAACTGTAAAGTATGTGCAGCAGATTGTGCAAAGGAGGGCTGAAAGTGAGGAAGGAGAGAAAGAGTAGAAAGTTAGAAAAGAGAGACAGGAGAAGAGAAAACAGAGGGAGAGGCAGACAGAGAAGCTGGCAGCAGTATAACAGAACAATCTGCTTGTATCTTCAGGGAGAGCTGTGTAAGATCCCTGTTTAAGAGAAGGATAAATCCTGGTTACATAACTAATCCTGACTTAAAACGGCAGTGACGCTGGGTCAGTCAGTCAGGATGACTGTTGCAAGCTGAGATGGTTCTTAGAAGCATCTGCTAATGCAGAGGGTTTAAACATATGCTGGATACTTTTAATGCCACGGGTTCAAGCCTGCAGTGCAGCAGACTGAGTTCTAGTCACCTATTGCACCATTTCACCCAGACAGGAATTTTCACAACCTAGACTTTGCTAAACCAAGAGTCATTTATCAGTCATTTTTTCTTTAACCTTATCCCAATTAAAACCCCAGAGTCAAACTGCAGTCCACATGACTTACTCTTTACCCCTATATATACAATAACACACTATAATGTTGTCTAGCTGATAACAAGGGGAAGCATAATCTAACCTCGGATAAGACGAGAAAATCTCAAAAGAGAAATTTACATATTAAATCTTAAACTAAGAGTCTATTTATTGATTAGTTTATTGTAAGCAACAACTTATTTTAAAATCGATTAACTTTAAAGAAAAAAATAAATTCTCTGGCTCCAGCTTCTCAAATCTTGAAATGTTGCTGGTTTCCTTCTTTTTCTAAAGTTGTAAACTGAATATTTTGGGGTTTTGTAAAGTTATCTTTTACAATATAAAGTATTATTTATTAAAATATTTAAAAGAGGTCACTGGTCAGGCGATATTGGCTGGTCACAGTAACATGTGCATGTTGTCGATTTTTTTTTACAGACCGTAATGCAGAAACATATGTTTGGAGTAATTTAGAAACATTGCCAACACATAGTTTGTCCAGCAGAGTGGCTCTGACTGCACTGTTGATATGCATCAATACAAAGTAATGCAATGACTTCAAGGTAAGTTAATAAGCTGTGACACCATCATTTTCCCTTTTCAGTGTAAATCAAGGTATTTATGTAAATATATAACGAATATGAGGGCACAAAATCGATACCAGATATTTTTTTTACTGGTACTGGTTTATTGGTTTGTCTTTTATGACATTTTATAACCCAAATGATTTTCCAAGAAAATAACTTACAGATTAATCAGTAAGGAAAATCACTATTAGCTGCAGCTTTCACATATAAAGCGCACTGAAGAAGTAGCTTTAAGATTAATTTATTTTCTTGAAGTCTCCACATTCATTCAATTGAACCCTAAATCTTTATATCTATTACTGTGACTATTATAAAACTAGTACATGCCTGTGATTTTGAAGGAGTGACGACAAACACTATATATGTTATGTATGTATATATGTTTGACTGAAATGCTGAAAAAATCAGACTGGTTATTTGGAAGTATATAAAAGCAATGTTTGATCAAAAATACAGCAGAGTGACAAATATTTACCCTTGAAAACTGGAACATTTCAGTAATACTCTCTGTATTTCCAGTTGTTGATTTTAACAGTGGCTGAGCTGCTTTTCTCAAAGGCAGAGCGCGATCCTGTAGTCATTGCTGCTCTTCATACTTTACCCCCTACCTCAGTCTTGTATAAAACACCAATAAAGCACCATCCCCCCACTTTCCTATCTGTCCTGGTTTCTCTGCTTTTCCTGAGAATCCACAGCCCTGCTGCAGGACCGCTGATTTGTTAACAGCATGGGCAAACATATGGTGTTGATTACATGACTCAGACCAGTACAGTTGAGCTGCAATAAACTCATATACTCCGGGGAACACACAAACAAACACACACACACAAACACACACATCTTCATAGGGTTATTTATCCTACAAACAAGACTATTGAGTTCTACCTAAATAAGCTTAAAGAACAGCTTCATTGCACCGGATGCTAACATTTTAAAACAATATGTAGTAATGAGGAAACATTAAATACCCACAAATCAACTTTCACCCAATTTGTTCCAGAAAACCAACTGTACTGTTCTGTGGCTTGCTGGAAGCAGGTGATGGTTCTGCGCTGCCTACAGCCTCTAGTGAGAGCTACAGCATGAAGCCGAGCCAGCAGAGACACAAGCAGTTCAAACAGACAGACAATCAGGCAGACAGCTGCTGATCAGAGTTTTAGTAACACAAACATACGGTTTTGAGATAAAGCCGCTCTACAGGAAGAACAATCTGTGCAAAGTGAGTTAAATTGTAATTTTAGTCACAGAATAAACTGTGTGTAAACTGGGCCATGGCTTTCTAAGCCTCAGCTCCAGCATTGTGCCTCCTAAATGTCCTTAGTCAGAGTTTATCCTTTCCCGTAAGCTTCTAAAGAGGTGCTCTGAATCTTGAATTTGCCCTAAACAGATCTCTGTCAGTCACCTGAGGACATGAGGTGGAATGAGGAATCACCACCACAGCTGAATGCCAAAGGATCACACCTTATATTGCATACCACGAGATAACTATTTTATTTATGCTGCACAGTTTCTACAGGATTTTAGGACTTTTAGGGAGCCTCAGCTCTAGCATTTTGACTCTTTAATGTCCTTAGTCAGAGTTTATCCTTTACTGTAAGCTTCTAAAGAGGTGCTCTGAATCTTGAATTTGCCCTAAACCCATTTCTGTCAGTTACTGGAGACATAGAGCTGAGGTAGGATGAGTATTTACCACCACAGCTGAACGTAAAATGATCGGACATTGTATTGTATACCATGAAATCATTGAAACTTATTTAAAGTGCAGAGTTTCTGCAGGATTTTTGAACCTTTTAAATAGAAATAATGTGCAGTTTATTAACTGTTTCATGAGCATACTGGTTAACGTATGAGGCAGTTGGAACAACTATTCTATCAACTTTCAATTAAAAATGTTGAATTCATGCACTCACTACTGCAGCTGCAGTAGTGAGTGTTTGCTACAGATCTGATAGCCTTGACTGAAATTCCACAAAAACAGCCTCTTGTGTGCAAAATCTACTGTCACAACGATCCCACTTTTAGTCTGAAGGTGTTTAATGTCTCCTGACAACCTGCATGCAGATATAAAAACACTATATAACTAACTGCCTGCAGTGGGGAAGAGTAAATACTAAAAGCTCTTGAAATTGAATGTGTTTTTTGAGGAAACCTGCTTAATTTGTTAAGTATTTAAATTAAATGACTTCAGATTAAGTCAGCTATAAACTGCTTCTCACTTTCAGAAACGTAATACATTGCAAGACATATCAAAATATGGAAAAAACATTAAATATATCAGTATTGTGTTTGTAAAATTACATGAAAAGATTGAATTTATTCCATCCACTACTATTAAAATAAGAGGAGTTGTTTTGATGGATCATATGTTGGAAGAAAAACTGAAACACCTACAAAAATAATCTTTGCATATGTATTTATTTTGTGCTAATGAAGAAAAGGCTTTCCTGTTTAAGTTTCCACCTTGCTGTAGATGTGTTTTTATTTGAGCCAGAACCCTGAAGGTTGAATTAGACTCAACCCCTGAGTAAAATCCCACCTGCAGAGTAGCTTTGCCTCAGATAAAAGTTTGCATAACTAAACTCCAACCTGCAACAGACAGCGAATGAGGGATAGAGGGGATGACAGAGCACCGGCAGGCAGGCAGACAGTCAGACGGACAGAAGCAGCCAGAAAACATGGGAAAGGAAGACTTACTAACTGTTTTTGTCCCCTGTGGGAGGGTGCAGCCCGACATGGACTTGTTTGAGCTCTGACGTTTAGAAGGGTCAAGAGTGACCCTAGGAGGAGAGAGGAAGAAGAGAAGGAGGTGAAGAAAGGATGAGAGGAATGGAAAAGGAAAATTAGAGTCAGAGAGACATTGAATGAAAGAAAGTAAAGCAAGTGAAGGTGGGAAGACAACATAGAATGACAGACAGTAAAAAGCACAGGTAGAAGAGGTAGAGAAGAACAAATTAAACAGTATGTACTGCAGTTTAGGAAAGAGAAGGATAAAAGATCGGCAGGTGACTGGCAAGAAAAAGCCCAAGTTGTTAAAGAATCAAACAAACAAACAAACAGATAAAGCAACAATAAGCAGCCAAGAAGAACTGACTGTAAAAGACAAACAGTGTGTTGACCTGACCAGCAGACCTGGGTTTAATAGGTCATCATTTGTTTTTAGCTTTAAACCTACTCAGGGGAAACTAATAGCACCAGGAAAACTCTTCATGACAGAAACTGAAGAGTGAAGGTCGTACAATTGATTCTTATAACTATACATACTTTCTAACGGCATGTGATTAGTTGATCTCATAGGATTTGGTGGCTGTGTGTCGTAAAGATACTAAGACACACGTGGAGCGTCAGCATTACTGCTACAGGACAGAACAGCATTTCCATCACCATCCAGTAAGCTGCATGTCTCCCGGTGCAAAATTCTTACTTTCTACTCAGTCTGTGTCGTTCATTCTTGCTCCCTCTAGTAACATAGTAAGACATAAATAGTTGTAACAGTAAAAAAAACTTCCATTTTCCAAATCCAGATCTTTAAAATTGATCAGTTTCATGAACAAAAGTATTCGTTTTCTGTCTTGTTTGTCTCTGTTGTGACGGAAAACACCATTAAGAGCAAAAAAACCCAAAACAGTTTAATTCAACTTTACCATACTTATGCTGACACTTTATTTCTAAAAAATGTTTGCAGGACCTTAACTGTGGTTAATTTTTCTGTATATATCCTATCATATGTCTTATTTACTACATTTGCATCCTATGGGATAAGATTTTAATAGCAAATGTTATAGGGAGCAGGTAGTAACGGGAGAAACCCTACAGCTGCTGACATACATAGAGTCTAAGTTAAATAAACACTATTAGACCCAGGTCTGACAATAAGATGGACAAGTTCTGAAGCCTGTAAAGCTTAAATATTAGAGAAGGAAAGCTGGTAGGTTAGTACTGGTTAAGGAAGAGACGGTGAGTGGCAGCAAGGTTAGCTAAATGATCTTTATGTACAGGTTTATAGCAAATGAGCTACACTGGTCACTGGCCTATAAACATACAGGCCTGTACAGGAAGCCTGCTGTCACTTCACCAACACTGATTTGCAAATAATCAAACACATACAATTACAATTAACTCATAATCTTTTGTTTTTTATACCAATTATCATCCCCTATATATTCAGTCCTATCTCTTGGTCAAAGTAAAACTCATCCTCTTGTACAATAAAAACCCATCCACCCCTGATTCATCTGGCTTCTCCCCTTACCTGCGGGTCAACTTGGAGGTGATTTTGCTCAGCAGGTTGGTCGTGGCCCGGGTCCTGGCGTGGGGCAGCGGGCTGGCATCGTGGGACGGCGTGGGGGAGGCTGGAGGTGCGTGAGATGGAGGCCGGCGGTCTCTGATCTGCCCTCCGTGGAAAGTGCTCCTTACCGTGGATCCCCTGGAGAGACGGGAGGAAGGCGTGGAGGACGAGGAGGAGACCCCAGAGGCGCCGGCAATGCTGTGGGTCGAGGGGGAGGCAGGGGGAAGGCGGTGGGACAAGGAACTGGAGAAGTGGATAAGAGTGGGGGTAGATACAATTGGAATCATTTTAGATTTAGTTGTAAAACACCAATACATATCATAGTGCTTTACATTGTGGAATACAGCCTTTCCAAACATCCACAAAACATGCAAGCTGCAATAAAGTTACATTATTAATGCAGTAATGCTGTGTAGGCTTTTTGAACTAGTGTTACTCAACAAGGAACAAACTGCTTCGGTGCATTTTCAATACACTTTCAGTTAATTTTCAGTCAATCCTACATAGATTAAACATGTCCCTGGCATGCAGTGCAATGATGTGACCCACTGGTGTGTTTCTGAACAAAAACTGCTGTTTTATTGTCTTTTCATTTGGATCTGTTGACATTAGGTACAGTAAAGACTTTCACCAGATACATATTCTAAAGTGAGGTCAACTAACAGCCAAATTAAGGAACAAAAGCCTGTTGTATGTTTTATTTTCAATTAAAGTTACCTTTTTTCAGTATTGTCCTTCATTGTGGAAGGCTGGATTGAGGAAAAAATGGCTTTAGCTTTGTTTTGGCAGTCTATTTCTATTGTCTATTTTTATCGTGTAATTGATTTTTTAATTTAATTTTTTGCTTATTTTATTCTCTTTTACTCTTTGTCACAAATTGACACACAGATAATAAGCATCAGCTTCCTGGGGGAGAGAATCAACACAAAACAAAAACCAGAAGAGTATTCTGAATGAATTTTTTTGGTATTTGCACTTTATGAAGCCATCATATCTCTTTTGATTGACTGTAACATTGTGCTTGTCATTGCTATGTCAGCTTGGGTTTGACTGACCCCTTATTTCTGTGTAGTTCAGAATACTCTTATGGTTTTTGTTTTGTGTTGATTCTCTCCCCCAGGAAGCTGATGCTTATTATCTGTGTGTCAATTTGTAACTGATTGGATGCAGGTTCGTTTTGTGGGGACTCCCTGTTTAAGATGACCTGCCCTTTTCACAAATGTTTGCCTGATGAAGGTCTATGACCGAAACGTTGCGCTAATGAAATAACCTTTCTTGCAAGTGAGACAGTGTGCGGGAGCTTATTCTTCAACTTAATGCGTTTTCTTCTCTACGCACCTGTTGTTAGTGGATGTGCGAAGGTTTTTCTTCTTTCTAAATCTGAAAATTTACCTAAAATGAACCGTCTCCCTTCTGAACTCTCCCCTGCCCCCTTACGTCATGTCCAATTCTTTTCTCTTTATCCAACACGTTACACTTTGTTGCACCTATGCACACAATAACACACACACAGACCCACACACACACACACCTCTCCACCCCTGACTCTCTGGCTGGCTGGTGGCCTGAGGCTGCTTTTCATAACGCTCTAGATAACACACACACACACACACACACTGGGTTCAAGAGGGGCAGAACCATTAGATGGGTTAAGTCGAAGTGCAGCCGCTGCAGAGCAAAACCGTTTAATGTCAATGTGAACTGGGGGCACACCGGAAATGGAGGGAGGAGAAAGGAAGAGAGGGTCCGAGAGACAAAGATTTTTAAAAAATGGGGTGGCTGGGAGAATGCAAAGACGGTGCAAAAGGGACGAGGAACCAAGCCCACGCTGGACACAATGTGCTCCACCCACTGCCCTTCAGGGACATGCTTCAGGTCCATGAAAGAGTCCTGAAAGGCGCTTTGACAACTAAAATGTATTATTAGTATTATTAAATCCCAGACAAACAGACTGAAAAACAGCCATAAGAGAACTGAACTCTACCAAACACTCACATTAGCTGTCTGAACCTGACTATCTACTAGCAATACAGCTCAATTTAATTTAGGCTACTCACTGTTAAATTGACTAAATCTGGAAATATCTACACATCTGCACCTTCTTTCCCTCACTCAGTTTGTATTCACCTGCACATGTTTATGTATAATTACATCCAACTGCACCTTGTATGTAATTTTTGTACCATTTTTAAGCCGGTGCTTTTTCATATATGTCCAGCAATATGCAATATCCAGAAGTGCAACATCAGTTACGTCACTGTTTTTATACTTTAATCAACCAAAAAAGCTATCTTTAAAAGAATATGTTATCCTACTGTTTTCATATACACACAGATATTCTACTAGATTTTTATACTGTATATTTGCACATCTCCTACTGTACTTGTGAAGGCACTGACAGGATTGCTGCTTAATTCATTGTAGACTGTGCAATGACAATAAAGCAGAAAACGCAAAGGAAACTTGTAGGTATTCTACTTTCTTTCACACAGAGGTTTTTGTTTAAAATTGATAAATACATCATGTTTAAATTGGGTTTGTTGTCCACCTCTATCTTCATTTGTCGTCATGGATTTTGGTGTCTATACATATTGTGTGTTTCATGTAAGAATTTTTCTATAAATACAGATGCACAAAAACACTTTGTGTCTCATTTGTGCAATTTTTATGTACATCCTTATTATCTACATGCAACCCTGTTTGTGTGTGTCCATGCACGTGATCGTCCCATCAACCACTCTGGCATGGCATCACATTGACAAGGCCTCTGAGGCAAATAGAGGGTTATGTTGGCACAACGCCAGTCCTCACTTCATCCTGCTGCTCCCAACTGTTCACCTCCTCTCCCGTCTCTTTATTCCCCCTCGACTCTCTCTTTTTTTCCTCATCCAATCATCCTTCCCTTGTTTAACCTGCCCGCATCCTGCAGCACTGCCAGTAAAACCATAAAGCTGAGCTACAACAGAGAATATTGCCTCAGTTTAATGGCTTGATGTCACAGTGTGGGGGTGCTGCCTTCTCTGCTCACAGGAGACAAAAATCAAAACTGAAGACTGAAACTGTCTGTTTACTGTCATCAATCTGTGTGAATTTTTCCTTTAACTACTTTATTCTTGCTGCTAGCTTCTCCCTCTGCCTTTTATTTTGTTTTACTTGAGCTCAGATTATCTGTACATTCTTGTTTTTGTTCTTTATTTTCACGGAGTGTAAGATGTAAGAACCACCAGTCTCCTATCCATGTGATACACCCTCTGACTGGTCCCCCACCCCACCCAGCCATCTGTGCAGAAAAATATTTTACTGGAGGTCAGACGACAAAGAAAACTTCAGGCTCTTCCTCCGAGAGGCAACAATAGCGAGTGATAAAGAGACAGAGGAATGAAAAACAAGCCAGAATGAAAGTGAGAGAGTGAAAGAGTGACCACAGGAAAAGTGAGAGGGAGACGGGATGTGATGCTCTGAGACTGACAAGCGCACAACCATCTGTCAAAACAACAGACAGTTCATACTGAGTACACAAACTCACACTCTCACAGACGAGCCCACTCATGTGCAGTTTAAGCCCTTTATCCTCTCTTGAACAGACAAAATGTGTGTGAAGTAAACACCGCAGGGCCAAACACTCTCTAAGCTCCGTGCAAAAAGAGACAAGCTGTACCAGTCAAACCAGTTCAGAAACATACTTATTACTGTAACATCTCGCTGTGTATTTACGGTCAACAAAAAATGACTTCCTACAGTGAGTTTAAAAAATAACTCGGTCAAATTGAGATACTGTAATTTACAAATTAATTATTAACCCATGCACCAGATTTGTTTTCATAAAACCGAAGCAGAGACTTTTCTCAAGGTGCAACCCCTTCTTAAACCTAAATCTAAAGTCATTCTCAACTCAGGACTCAGAGGTTTTTCAGGGAGTTTAGAGACACATAAAGGTGAAATACAGAGGTCTCACAAAGAATAAATCAAGAATTTAGCTTTAGGCTGTTTGAGCTCGGGTGAAGGTGGCTACACAAAATTGAAAATGTTTCAATTCAAGCCTGAAATTGTTATCAAAATTAAGTGAATTCTGATCCCACAGGTACAGAGCAGTTTATTTCACTCAGAATGCTGATAATAAATCCTAGCACTCCAAAAAAATGAGTTTATACAGGTAAGACCCATGGTCACTGGCTGTTCTCAAAATATTTCAGATAAAGCAAATATGCCTCATGCCTTACTTCAAAACCACATAAAAAGAAGCCTACAAAGAGCTGAAGAATCACCATAACGTCTACTCTTTGAAGGATTTCATCGACTGTGCTTGACTTGTGCGTGAACTTTGTCATCAAACATACAATAAAACATGAACAGAGATGCAGACGGACTCACTGATAAGCTCCTCTCACCTGTTCTCTTTGCCGTTTTGCAGCAGGGAGTGTCTATCGTTGTTGGATCGGTCCGTACACACATATGTGTTCCTTCGAGTCATGGCACTAGCAGGGATGTTATTCTGGAGAAAGAACCGTAAACCCAAAAACACATTAATTTAACTACGTCCCAAAGAAAATGCTCTTTTATATTGTGACCATTTGAAAACAAAGACTTCCCTGTCTTGACCTCTGACAGCCATGACCTCTGCCGTCCAGAACATTATGGAGTTAATCTGAGGTTAATCTGACTTCAACTCTTCACATTCATTATACTCTCTCTTTCTCGCACTTAATCTCTAACTTAAGTGAACCTACAGTTGAGTTATTCATCTCAAGGTATGTAAGTGCCTCTAATCTGTTTAAAAACACTTACATATATATGTTTTCCAATAATATCTATGTCAGTGTGGCCTCAATGTGCTGTAATCTGAGGAAATGGGATTAGGTGGACTGTGAGGACTCTGCCATCTGCACCTGCTGTATTGATAAGAGATTAAATGTGACGGACTGGTTGACAAAATATCCTTTTCGCCTCACCGTGGTCGAGTTGACTTCCTTGCGCCGGTCAGGTATCTCAGATTTGTTTGGATTGTGAGCGGAGCTGACCATAGGACTGGAGGGGGTCGGAATGCTACGGGAGCCAACGGTATTGGTGCTCGGCTTGCGGATTGACAGGCGCTCCTCTTTAAGCCCCGCCCCTTCGCCGACACCGCTGGGACTTCGCTTGGGGTGTGTTGAACCTGGAACCGCCGGACCACCTAAAAGAGAAAACAGAGTTCTCAGTGAAGTAAACTGCAATTTCAGAATGAATCTACTCAACTCCATGACTAACATTTGTCTTGGTATTTTGTCTTACAGAAGTCGGAGTGCCGTCTCTGGCGGTGGTATGTTGAGGCGCTGCGTTGAGCCTTATGGCCAGAGGAGGAAGACGGTGCACCCGAGGAGGAAGAGGAGGTGGAGTGTTTGCTCGTTCCGTTGCTGATGGTGCTGGGCCGGACTCGAGCCAGACTTAGACTGCTGCCTGACCGAGACTCTGTGCCCTCCGCCTGAGAGACAAGCAGACAAAAACACACAGACAGAAGATATGATATTACACTGTAATAATACAAATTGACTGGACACAGGTATTGATCTGGATATTTAAAGGTTCTGTGAGTAGACAGTGCAACAACCCAGAGCTAACCAAGGCTAGGCTGGTCTAGATAATGTCTCAGTTTATCAGGACGGATGTAGACGTGGATGGAGACAAACTGATCAATCTAAGCCGATCCCACATAAACAAAAGAGAGCATCCTGATTCAATCATTCCTATTTCTATTTTACATATTCATTTATAGTCACCCTTATTAATGGAGAAGTTTAGTTATGAATAGCAGTTTCATTAGAAAAACAAAAACAGAAAACACATATCGGTCGAACCCTAATACATACATATAGTATATACATTGTCAAAGTTGTAACCATAACAGCGTAATTCAAATATTTTATGGAAAAACAGAAGCACAATAAGCTCATTTGCACCTCATTCTTGCGTCCCAGCAGCAGGTATGTGGCAGTGATCTCATTGTATTTGTGACTGGCCAGCGAGTCTTTGATTTCCTCTCTGTTGAAGCCCATCCCAACCATCACATCTGAACAAAGACAAGGGAGGTTAGAAACAGCTTCCATAGCAGACAAGTGCAACAGAAATCACACAGTTTAAACACATCACTTTAATTCTGTTTGACATTATGGCTCTACTTGGTGACATGCGACTGGCATTTATACATAGGAAGCTTTGTGGCATTTCACTGAAGAGGATGAAAATGATGTGTTTAAAGCCAATTAATGATTCTGAGGACACACTGCCAGACTAAATAGAGCAGAGCTCATCTCTAAAAATGAAGGTAACAACTCTGCGATCTCTCCCAGTTCACCCCATTCAATATTTCTGTTTAACGTAACTGTAAGTTCCTACTTGATCAACCTCATAAGCACACTGATATCAGTTAATCATTTGAGTCAGTTATTGCATAAATAAATTAGTTTGAAAAGGTCATTCTCACCAATGCGGCCGGTATCAGTAAAGTCCTCTACAGGCTCTATGTGGGGCTTCAGCTCCTCGCTGTCATAGCCGACATTAATCCACTTATCTTTCATTATTTGCTGGTGATGAGAAACAATGACAGGAAATACAATAATACAGTTAGACCACAGAAAACTAAAATCTAACAGAATAATTTTTCTTTCTTTGAAATCTAATCGGAATGTTTTTATATCAACAACTTCAACATTTTCCATTATAACTATTTCAAATGCTGTGCTATATTTCACCTTATGCATTGATCAATAATGAATCTATCAATCAATCAATTAATCAATCAATCAACTCAATATCTAATTAACTTTTGTGTCTTTGTTCATCTTTTATTAACACACAGATTAGTCACTGATATTAACATTCACGAGAATTTAATTGTTAATTCTGCTTCTATCAAACTAAATGCTTTACATTTAAACACTGGTCTGGTCATTCTGGACACATCTATAAATGCAATCTGTGTTTATTATTTATTTATGCAATAAACTCACTTCCAGCGAGCAGCGCTTGGCCGGGTTGAGGACCAGGAAGCGGCGAAGGATTCCCTCGCAGTCTGTGGACATGTAGAAGGGAACGCGATATTTCCCTCTCAAGACACGCTCACGCAGCTCCTGAACACAACACACATTCATGCACCATAAGATTAAAGTGCAGAGACACTGAATCAGTAAAACATTAGGAATCATCAATAATTGAATCAAACTGTTATATATTTTTGTGCGACTGTAAAATAGATCAAATGTGGATATAAAATCTTTAACGATTTAACATTACCATGAAGGTGAACATTATTATTTAACAACTATCATTATTTTTCGGTAGATTTTACATGATATCTACACTGACTTTCATCATAGCCATTTTTATCTTGATGCACCTGACAGAAGACAGATCAAAACTAATTTACTTTAGTCAGAAGACATTTCATAGCTATGGAAGTTTTAGCAAAATGAGAAATTGCTAAAATTTTGCTAATATGCTGCTTAATAAAAGTCCAGAAAATGATAAAATACATAACAAGCACACTTATCTGACATTTTACAGTTACACGTGACTGTATCTACAATTCATTTATAATAATAATTAATCTGATGTAATGCTCAAAATAAGTGAAGGAAAAAGATCAGGCAGATATAAGACTGTATGTTTCCACACTGTACACTGTCTCCTCGAGGAAGATCTGAGTCATCACAAATCACATTTATACTGGACCAATCAAGCCATCATTTCACCCACCTTTAAGTTCTGTCCGTCAAAGGGCAGCGACCCGCTGACCAGTGTGTACAGGATGACACCCAGACTCCAGATGTCCACCTCTGGACCGTCGTACTTCTTCCCCTGGAAGAGCTCCGGGGCAGCGTAGGGCGGAGAGCCGCAGAACGTGTCCAGTTTACTGCCAGCAGTGAACTCGTTACTGAAGCCAAAGTCGGCTATTTTGATGTTGGAGTCAGCGTCTAGTAGCAAGTTCTCCGCCTGCAGGAAATAACAAGACAGTGGAGGACTTTGAAAATAGAAAAGATGCAAGAAAACTCAAATAGACAATGTACTGTTATTGAAAAGTTGAGAGATATAAAGTCTGTTAATTCCATATTTCTAACTTAAAGCTAGAATTCATGATATATTTTAGTGTTGCTGCACCGCTGAGACATTTCATGTAGCTGTAAATAAACTGCAGGTCTGGCATAAGCTCAGGTATATTTGTGTAGACTGATGGTAATTCTTGGAGCTTTTGTAAGAAGCAACTGGACCTCTCTTTTAGATTCTTTGAGCTTCAAGAATCTAAAAAAGAAGCTCAGTTGCGTTTTACTGCAGCTCACAATTTAAGGTACTTCAACAACCTGTTAGTGACACAGACATTAAGAGTTCTGTTTATCTTAAGAACATTTATGAAACCTTCAAGTCTCTGTGAACAATGTTCTTCTGATGACAGTAGTGCACCGCTGAGACAATCTGAGGGGAGAGAAAGACAAAATGACCTCAGACAACAGAAGATCGTTGGACTTAACGTTGAACTTAAATATAAATAGAAGCTAAACTAAAAGCTTCATTCACACGCCAACCTTGACCAATGATATAATGCTACTGGGAATCAAAGTGACTGGATTTCTAGACTGTAATCACATTTATTGTGTGTTTTGTTAAGGCTGAACTGCAGCAGAAGGGTTTGTGTTTCTGCACTGGGTTCAGGGTCCCACTGAATAAGAATAAATAAAACGATAAATAACATCAACTGGCTCAAACAAACATACAGGTGAAGCAAAGCGGAGTTTGACTGACCTGTCTGAACTTGGCTCTGGCCTCTTTCTCCTTCATCCTGCCGTGAGCCACGAGGTAGTCGAACACTTCGCCTGGAAGAACAAAAACAGCATTTTAAGATAGGAATAGGACATTGAATTAGTAGTTGCATCCTGACACTTCTGGTGTTCGTTATCTCTGTGTAATATCTCTGCAACATTCCTGCCAATTTCCAAGCATATTTAAACTCATTCCAGCTGCTGCACCTACAGTATATAGCTACATGAATACAGACGTGAATTCAGAATCCCTCTTTGTTGAATTTGTGGTAATGTGTGTTTAAATGTTGTGTTTCTCAAGCGTTCTGCTGGGATGTTCACAAACTCAGAGTCAGGTCTGCATGAAACTTTTGCAAAGTTGTTGTAGAGTAGACTATATTGAATTAAAGCAATGTAATCAATCTTTAAACTCTGACTGAAATAAATAAAAGTGTGTGTATGTGGTGGTGTATGGGAAACAGGAACCTCCACTTAAAATATATGTAGGAAATCACATCCTAACACTTTGTGGTATATTTGTGAGGCATGATATATTGAAAAAACAATAAAAATCTGATCTTAGCAGGCAACTTGGCATCCCTCGACTTAAATACACTTAAACTTTATTCTAGAAGAAATTCAATGCTTTTTCGTGCACATGCTTCAGCAGAACATTTAACTTCAGAGATCCTAAACAGTCTGAGTTGAACAAAGCTGCTGGTGAGCTGCTGCCTCCTTTTTAGGTATTGGAAGTACGAGATCACACAACATACAGACAGAGCAGCAGAGAGAGATTAAGGGATCACGAAGAGAGAAGAAAGGAAAATAAAGAAGCAGCGAAAATAGATGAGCGCATGGGAAGAAGTTGAACAATGTCTAAGTGCAAGAACAGCACAAAAACGACAGCAGAGAAAACAATGGAGCAAAGTGATTCGTCTTTTTCACAGAGACAAGTTCTCACTAATGAAAATGGAGTACATATCCTAAATTAATTAGCTCATTAGCTGGACTGTATACTTCAAAAGCTATGAATCTAATTGGCACAACTCAATACTTGGCGAGGATGGTGAAGGTGGTGTCACTCACCTCCGCTAGCATACTCCATAATCAGGTAAAGTGTCTTCTCCGTCTCAATCACCTCAAATAACTGAACTGTGACACAAAGAGAAACAGATGTTAGCACAAAGGTCACCTTGGAAACACACACATGAGAAAATTCTGTGTACCATAACTCACCAATGTTGGGATGGTTCAGAGTTTTCATGATGCGTACCTCTCGGAACAGCTGAAAAGGAGACAATGAATCATCAGAAATAGAAAAAAACAAACACGTTACAAAATAAAAACATGTATATGCAAAGAGATAACACACATAAAAACTGTGTTATGCCTTGAAATGAAAAGTTTATACGTTATGTCATGACATGTAACTGTACATCGCCAATACAAATGGACAGTTCATTGCTGCAGCATTATCTTGACATAAATATGTTGATACTAAAGTATTTTAAATGAAATCTGTCATGTTTTCTACATTACATGATGTGTTTTAGTGGTACAAAATGTAATAGTCACAACAATTACACTTATATTTCATACTGTTAGCGTTAGAATGTAAGTCATCCACTCAACTGTGCTTTAATACTTTAATATTAAATATTAATATATTAATTGATTTTTGCACCTTAACTCTTCAACCAGCACAATTTGCACATCAATTGCACGTTCCGTTCATTTGCACATTGGTTTCCTAAATATAACATGTGTGATCATCCAAACATCCACCTATCTATCACCCATCTATCCAACCATCTGTCTATCCATCTATCATCCATCCATCTATCATCCATCAATCTATCCACCTATCCATCCATCCATCCATCCATCTATGAGCGCATAAGAACTGCAAACCAAGAGAACTCAACATGAGAGCTGCCATAATCTAAAAAATGTTTTGCGACTGTATGAAGCGAATAATAACACAATACAGTGCACTTGCTGTATATGCTAATCTAAACTACATCTAAATTAATTTCAAAGAAAAAATCGTGGTTGAGTTTTGGGTGAAAAAAGCTCAGCCTCCACATATTTTCATTGTCACTATTTTTCATTCATTCATCACATGAATTGTTCTCCAGTTAATTCATACAGTTCACAGCTGGTAGACACACATCGGTCCCCTTCATCCATCTTATCCCTCCACACAAACACACACATCCGTCTTCACACTCATCTCTCCGACCACCCGTAGACCGGAGGCCACCCAAAGGAGCATCCCACTGACTACGGCTGACAATGAGGCCTCCTCCCTTGGGTGTGCTTTCCCTCCGGTCCCACCCACCCCCCCACATCCATCACCGAGCTCCAGACTGCTGCCTCATCATGCCACTCTGATGCCATCTCTGTCTCTCTCTGTCTAATTAAAGTAATGCATTTGTCTGCAAACTCCATTTAAAAGATTACAGAGGGAATGTGCCAGAGCTCAATGCATCACAGAGGAACACGCTGATGGCCAGTCATGAGATGTTTTTAACGCTTTAGATGGAATTACAGTAAACTGAACCATACTTTTGCCACAAAACACCTGCATACAGTCTCTGTTAAGTGTTTAACAAATGCAATCAACCCATTCATCCATCATTAGTTGTTTTTATTTGGTTATTGGTGACAAAGTGCGACATTCTGACCCTGGAGGGGAAATGTGACTTCACTAGGAACAGTGTGCATGTGGAGCGCATGTCAAAAAACACGACAAATAACGTGTGTGTTGCAGGGGGAGTGTGTCAGCTAAAAACAGAAATAGAAAATGAGGCAAATTAACAATGCACAGGAGATGAGGGGTGTAGAGGTAGGCAAAGGCACGAAGACAATAACAAAGTAAAAAAGGAAAAGAAGGGGGTGAAGTGGTGCAAAGCAAGGAGTAAAAGATGCGTGCTTCCCTAGCGCTGCTTGCCTCATTTTCCTCTCACTGCTGTGAACTTGCCTCGTTAAAAATTCCTCAAGAATAAATTACATACGACACACAAAAAAGTGAAAACACATAAAAAAGGAAGAGATGGAGAGGAAGGCCAGTGAAAGGAACAAGAATACAAAAGCAGGAATGTACTGATGCCTTCATTCTAGTAGGTGAACCTCAGCTGCCCTGGGAAACACACTCCTCCCTGACTTCACTCTCTCTGCCTCTGTTACTAGAATATAAAACTAAAAACAATCCCTGTTTTCACAATAGTTTGATTACACTTCCATATTTATACTGGGATCTCTGTATTCCTGCGAAGCTTAACTGCAAATCTGCAAAGCGAGTGATTTTATTTTTCTTTTATGATTTCAGATTCATCAAAAGATTTAAAGGTATTTTACAACAAAAACATGACACTTAAAAGATGACAAAGGGACCTTTAGTCAGAGAAAATTAAGCAAGCAATCACTATAGACAAATATTGCAATTTTGTTGGTCTATGACAACAATTTATGTCCAAAAAAAGAAAATGTGAGTTAACGGTTATTCTGTTCAATACCTCAAATATAGAACATAATTTAAAGAAGTCACCTGACGATATGGGAAATATGCATTTTTGCACTTCATGCTTGTCTGTTAAACATAAAGATAAAACCAGCAGTCTTTCAGCTGTGCACAAACACTGGAAACTGAGGGGAAACAGCTGGCACGACATGTACACCATTGTGCTACGCTAAATAAAGCAACCGCTCATAGTAGCGTCATATTGTCGTACATACATGAGAGTATTATCGATCCTCTCATCTAACTGTCTGCTAGAAAGCAAATAAGTAACTAAAACTATTACTTTAAGAAAAATGATGGATGCAAAGAGGGAAAAAGATGGTAAATCCAGTGCTAAACCACATTTGCTGCACATTTAATCAATATGATGTTTGTTTTTTACTATTATTTATTCTGTTCATCCTGAGAGTGTTGGTTCACTGTTCATATGTCCTGCTTCACATCAATACCGATTTATATTTATGACAACTCATTTTACACATGACAGCATGAAAAAATGTATTTTCCTTCCTACTCTGTCTCTTAGTTAAGTGTCTTTTGAAGGAACATCTGACTTTCCTTTGAACTGCATGTTCAAAGAATTAGCTTTCTCACAGTGAAGTGACAACTCTTCCACAATGACGTAACTTCACAGGGCCTGAGGTGATGAGTGTTTGGCTGTGTACGGGTTCCATCCACATGATCGGAGACAGATTCCTAGTATCCACTGGACCACGAGGAAAGCAATCAGTTTAGTTTTGCTACAAAAGCAAACATCTTTCCACCTACACACTCACATATGACCTTTGCCATACAGTACACACCAATATAAGGTGCAGGTTCCTAAATAACCACCAAGTATGTCTTTGTAAACTTGTATGATTTGGACTGATAATGAAAATAATGATTACATAGCAGGACCAAAAAAATGTCTTTTTGCAGTTGATTTGCATCTCTTTGTAAGTGTTTAGTGTGTCTCTGATGTTGTTTGTGTGTCTTTGTGGTAATTTTGTGTCATTTTTCACTTGTTTTGCATCTCTTTGTAGCTGCTTAGTGTGTCTACATGGTGGTTTAGTGTCTCTTAGTCAATTTGTGTCTTTTTGGAGTTCTGCAACTCTGTGTTGGTCACTAATGTGTCTGTGTTGTTATTTTATGTCACTTTGTTGTCATTTCGTTTCTTTTTGTAGTTAAATCTAAGAAATTGAACTGCAGTTTTTGTCTTTTTTATGATTTATGGCATCATAACTGTGCCATATTGCACAGAAGTTCTCTTCCGAGCTCTCTTGACCTCCAGTAATAAACTGATTTCTATTAGAAAATGAACACCTCATATGGAAAAGCAGACATTCACAGCTGCAGTCTTTTCAGATCCTCTCGGCTATTTCTGGCGTGAACGTCCATGAGGAAGAACGATGTTGTGCAAGAAAAGCATTCACACGTAAGAAGCACAGGGAACGTTCTCTGGCTAGCAAAGTGTTACTAACGTGAGTTTCTACTCTTCTCTGTCAGTTTTTCTTCTTGGTGCTCTTAAAATGGGGAGCAGAGTTGTAATAAACACAGACACAGGTCCGCTGGGAGTGTGTGTAATTGAATTAAGTGCACGGTGCATCAGCTGTTCATCTGAGCTTTAAGAAGAATTATCAGCTAAGCCTCTCCTCCCTCACCTCTCCCTCTCCTATACACCCATTCACCTCTCCCTCTCTCTCCTAAATTCATTCACCTCTTTGTCGCCAACATTTCCACGTCTTTTTTCTGCCTACTTGGACCGCTAAGTGAGAAATCCAATCTGTGAGCGCTGCTTGCTGGGATGTTGCATACTTAAAAGATAAAAATAACAACTGGGAATTGTCTCCAAAAGAGAATATGGCTGCATGGAGGCTTTTAAGAACCTTAGCAACCAGCCAGGAAATTGCTGAGTCACTCGTATTGATCCAATCAATCCTCAGCTCAGGCTGCTGTAATGACGCGCTGTGAGTCAACACTGACGTTCTTTATTGCACTCGTAGGCGCAAAATTAAAGATTATACACGATGCATTTATTCTTAGTAAAACCAAAATTTGTGGGGGAGGTTTAGCACTCTGTCTGGCCTTTTATATTCACCCTCTCTAAAATCATGTCCTGCCTCTCTCCCATGGTGATGCCCCCACGTCACAGTTGCCATGCAAACCCAGGTATTAATCCCTGGGCTCGGATCTCCTGCTCCCCGGGGGGTTGTGGAAAGTCATGGAACGCCAAACACATGGCAGGAGCTGCACATTTAGAGGCACATCCAGCCTACTGACACACAGCTGCTGTCTGTACAGCCCTTGTATGACAAAATATTATGTTTTTATGTTTTTTTAAAGGGTTGTGGGTAGCCTTGGTATTATTGCGTGTTTAAAAAATGCTTGCAAGTCATTTTGGTCCTTCACTTTTCCCTTCTTTCTGTCCTCTCTTCATCTTTTTCAGTTCTCTCATCTCCTCTCAGGCTGCATTAATCAGCTTTCGAGCATTTACATCTTCTCTGTCTCTCCCTCCCTGCCAGGAATCAACTGCTAAGTCAGAGCTCTCTTTGTGTTTTTTTTTTTTACAAGGATTTACACAAAGCAACTTAATGACCGACTGTCGCTTTCTTCTATCCTCGCTCTTTCTCACTTTGTGAAAAATTGCTGCGAGGGTTTGATGCATATGTCTGACCTGCCAGTCGATTTGACCTTCGACCTGCTCATCCAGTCTGGGTATCTGGATTTGCTTTTTTTCCACACACAGCGTTAGAGAGTTAGCATGAAGAAAACAAAGATGCTGAAACAGAGAAACGGCATGCTTAAAGCCAGGCACAGTCTAACACACTACAGCAGTCTGCACAATATAAAACACACTCGCTCTTATCAGCCACCGCCAATCACAACACCAGAGTAATCCAGAAAAAAAGGGGGGTAAAGACAAAGAACGACAGAATGAGAGGGAAGAATAAACTGTCTGCTCCCACATCAGAGTCCTTATTGTGAATAACCCTCTGTTTGAGAGTGTGTCTGCAAACCCTGAGAGAGACAGACAAGCTCAGTCCATTGCTGCATGGGTTTAGCTCAAATATTGTACAGCAGTTCAGTCAGTACATGGCAGCTACTTCCCATAAGCCACCAGTCCTCCTTACAGAGCACAAGTGCTGCTATGGAACCCTTCAGCAAGACACAGTTCAGTCAAAACCAGTGCACAAAACTGGAGTTTATTCCTTATGTGATACTGCAGTTGCTAACAATTCAGCTAAAGCTGATTTAATACTTCTGCATTAAAGCATTACAGATTAGCTACAGGGGATTCTACTTCTGCCAGACACATTTGAAACACATTTATTTTACTGATTTTTAAAATTTATTATTCACTACACTAATAAGCAACAGTACACAGGGAACTGTCTCAGTTCTTTGGTGCACCACTGACGAACATCTGAATACATATTTAACCTTGTTTGTCACTGCTGCTGGCAGCGCACCCCCTTTGGCATTATCCCTATTAGAACTACTATATGAACACTTCCTCCCATTCGCTTAATGTACAGCAGTAATTGGAGCTTTCAGGCCTGTTGATAAGAGCAGCTGAATCATTAATGAAGAGGAGCTGCAGTTTAATTCCAGCTTAATACTGCCGGGTGACTCAGGTCAGAAGAATGCTGAGATGGGTAGTTTTGTCTCAACTCATCAGATGCCTCACACCTGACAAATCTTCAATTTGACCGTTTTTTTTAATTGTGTTGAATATTAATTGAGTTGACTATGTGTAAAATCTGGGTCATAGGTAACGTTAGTTTTAGAGCTAAAAATTCTGAGAGAGGGTGAGGTCATGTTGATTGTTGTGCCTTTGTCTTCGTGCAAATGCATTTTTTTCTTATTAAGTGGTGCCTCTGACTGGCCCCATACTCTACATTGTTAAAACTGCTATCAGTGCCGACCACATGGGAAAGAAATCTGCCTCTTATGGTGAAATATAAAGGTTTTATAGTTGGTGAATATTGGAAAAAAAGAGCATGAACATTCTTTGACCAAATTTGTCATATGTACATATTAATAAGCCTGCAAAATGGAAAAAGGACTACAGCTACATTATTTCTTAAGTCATGGCACTTCAAACACTGATCCATAGACTGGTGCGAAGAAAACAAACATGACACCCCTTTCTTTAGGAATTATAAGAATAAAATGCACAGAAAAAAATTGGACAAATGAGACGATCAGGCGTGAACTTTTTTTAAGTTTGGTGATTTCAAGTGGAATGACCCAGAACTACATATAGTTTTATAGATGTTGGCTGAATAAAATACAACAGGAGGAGGCAGTGGGGGTCTAAGGCAAAGCATCACACTTCTCTTCTACTGTTGTATTCCTTTGAAGAGGAGCTTGAGAGAAAACCTTCTGCTTCCACTTTGTCTGCCCTCTTGTCCCTTTATTGTCTAATTATTCCCTTTGCAGACTGGTACAATAACAACAATGCATACAGCAGCAACAATATGATTATGCACAGACACCCACACAGGGACAATATGCTGCGTTACAATAGCGAGCCAGATAATGGCATTACACATGCATACAAAGGCGGCGCAGAGAGCGTGTTGGGTTTATCTGCCTGTTATCATACATGGAACCACACACACACACACACACACACACACACACACACACAGTCTGTTGTGTTCGTTCTGCTCTGTATCTTCTCTTTCTCAGGGTCTCTGCTGCTGAGCCAATGCCCCCAAACCACCCCCACCTCCCAACCCCAGCACGACCGCCCCTTTTGTTTGTCTGTCTGGAATTTAGCTCCTGGCTGAAGGGGCCTGGGCAAGGGACAAAACACACTTCACAGCATTAGATAGTGGCCCAAACTCTGTCCCACATACACTTTACTTTAGTGCACATACACAAAGTTGGAAGGCTGCCGACGAAATTCTCCTGCTCTCAGAGTAACACCAGGCCTTTGATGGGGCCCTGCATAGTCTGGCAGATTATCCAACAACACACACCGCAGGGGAAGAGTGCACAAAACAAACACTTGGTCCGGTATGTCACAATTACAGCAATGAAGTTTTAAAATAGGAACATAAAAACAACACGTCCTCAGTGACATATAGCCAAAAATCTACAAACCGTGCACTGAATCCAATAATTTGGGCCCACGAGGACCCAAACATCCCTCCTATGCTTTTTATTAGTCTCTATTTTTTCACTGTACTTTTTTGTACTTTAATACTCTATTTTACTGTAAATAATAGCAATTTTGGCACCTTACTGTCTGTCTGTATGTCATTATAAAAATTTGTTGTTTACGCTTTGCCAGCATACAATTTTGAATGTCTGTAACTCTTTTACTACATTTACTTTCTGACTCTGCTATATAAACACCTGACTTTAAACATTCTGGGCTTTTAAGCTGTAAACAAGACTAAAGTGTTTTAGTGTTTGAGGAGTGCAGCTTTCCATTTTGGAATATTTCTCAGCACCGGTAAACATTTGCATTCTACAAAATTCTGCGGATATTAGAGGATAAGATTTGTTTTTTCTCTAACCAAACTTTACTTTATAGATCGCGTTTAGTATAATTTAGGAATATTTGTATTTGATTTTGATGAAACTTGTAGTGATTACTCTTCAGCATTGGTATGGTGTCTGTCTGCAATAAGTGTATCTGCATATTAACGGATGCAAAGCACAGTGGTAATAACTGCACTGGCTGCTCTCTAAAAGCTGACTCCTCTTTAACAAGACCATAACCTGACAGTCACGGCGTCCCTGTAGGTTGTAGAGGCATATTGCAGTGCTACAGACGGCAGAGTACAGCTGTGATTACAGTAGACCTACTACTGCAACGCAACGCCTGGGGAGGAAAGACAGAGAAAAGTGGGACATGGAGCTACAGTAAAGAGAACGAAATAAAGAGTTGATGAGGAGGAAAAAAGATAAAATGGAGCAGTGGAGAGAATCGAGATAATAGAGAGAATAGAGAGAGAGAGAAGGGGGAAATGGGGCATAAATATATACAGAGAAGAACTTGACAAAATATAGACTGAGGCACAACAGTATGAAGAGAGAGAGAGATGAAACAGCTTCTACACAGAGAATTAGAGAGTTGACAGAAGGTACTGTGTGTTTCTTCAACTCAACTGTGAATTCTACAACTTTTGAATATTAACGTTGTGGAAATTAAAATGCAAATTATGTGCATTTCCATTAGGTACACTGAAGCAAATAAATCAATCTCCCGTGAAAAACAAAAGGCGGGATAACGTTGGACAAATATTCATCATGTTGAGCTACTGCTGCACTTATTTCATATTTACATTCAAAGAAAAACACAGACATGACAGCCAGTGTTTGGACGCTTTCCATCCTTTGTCTATAAATTCAAAATGTCCAGCCTCACATGTGAACTCCTGATCCACATTGATAAAGTTTCAAAACAACATTTATTCACACAATGTTGTTTCAATATATTCATAGAAATGTCATTTAGGGAAGAGAAAATTTTAAATTCTTAAATGATTAGCCAGCTCTTATGATTGATGAAGCAAAATTACCAAACATTTACTATTTCTGTTCATTAAAAAGACATTATTTGCTGCTTTCTTTGTGTTATATTCCTTTAAAATGAATATTTTGGGGGTTTGTTGGTCACATAAAACAAGCCATTTTAAAAAGATGTCATTATATAACTATTACTGTATATACCACTTATTTACCCATTTATTTAACTCTTAAAAAAATATTTCCTGATATTGTCACATGTGAACAACGGATTCACACTGATTCATTGGTTTGAAAAAAATATAATTTATTCAGCAAATACATTTCAGTTTCAATTACGCCAATTAGTGAAGGAAAATGCTTGAATGATTAGTCAGTTCTTATAATCGATGAAGCAAAATTGCCAAATATTTACTATTACAGTTGCTAATAAAGGAATTATTTGCTGCTTCCTTTGGAGACGCCACTATTGAACCATTATATACCACTTATTTTACTATTGAATAACCATTTCCTTACATCATAGCCAATTAGAAATGAATTTGGAAATGGAAACAAAGTTTAGCATGTAACTCATTAATGTAAATAATAATAATTATTGATATGTTGGACCTTACGAATGATGCATTATTTTGTTTGGGAAATTATTTCCTCATATAACAGGTAGTCAGGCTAAAATATTTCTAGTTTATGGACTAAATGATTTGATTTACTGAAAATATACCCGTGAAAGTGATGTAAACATCAGTTGCAGCTCTAGTTCACAGAATATAGAGAAAGTGAATGCAGGAGAAAGAGACCGGCAGTGAGTAGGAGGACATGTGACAGACAGAGACAGACAAAGAGATGGAGAGAGACAGTGTCACCTGGCAGCATGCATGGTGTCCTACACTTACTACAATAATGCTGACAGGACAGGACAGAACTGGCAGCTCTGGACCTGACACAGCTGCCCTATGCAGCAATACACCAGGCTGCGGGATCCACACACATACACACACAGACATATACACACACATGCACACATACACACATGCACACATACACACATTCACAGTGCTGAACCAGCCCTGTTAAAACCAAGATCTTAGCTTAAAGACCCGAAGAGCAAATTCACGGTGTAATTAATGAGCCGTATCACCACTGGAACAGAAGGCAAATGATGTCCTGCGAAAAAAAACCCAAAGTGAATCTCACAACTGGAGTTCAGAAAAAGCTCCGTTTGTGTTCCCAGTGAGACAGAAACACACACAAAAAACACACACAAATATACAGACTATCATCCATCAGCCCGGCTCCAGCTTTGTTTAAAAAAAGGCCAGCAGTTTATCAGGTCGTGATAACACCCTGACAGAGTATAAACTGTGTAGTGAAGTGTGTTTTTGTAAAGTTTTGTGGCAAAACTAAAATAAACTGGTGTAATATTTCATTGTGCATCACTTTTACTGGTATATTTTCACCAAATCAATTATTTTAGTCCAATTATATAAGGAGATAATTTCCCAAATCACAATAATGCATCATTCCAGAAGACCAACACATAAATAAATATAATTATTTTCATTTAAAAGGTTACATGCCAAGCTTCATTTCAAATTTAACATTTATTTTTAAGCAACTATGATGTAAAAAAATAGTTTAAAATGTTGTCTTCGATGAATCACTAAATAACTGATTCCAACAGATTGATTTAAGTGCATGTCTGAGCTTTATTTAATAGCAAAACTGATATAGAACAATTTAATTCTTTGCCAATAATCCATCCTGCTGTGCTACTGTAACACTAATAGTGTTGACAAAAGCTTTAGAGTTCACAGCCAATGCTGGATTTCTGGATAAAAATGATCAGGTGGTGTTTTTTCCCTCTTTATCCACCTTTGTTCATTTTCTTACAACAGTTCAAGGGGCTGTGGAATTTGTAATAATACAATGAGCAGCCTAAATCCTCTGTTTTGACTGAGTAAGACGTTGGAAGCTTTGTATGCAGGAACCTTATTAGGGAATTTAATGATTTTAGAAAGACAGACTGTTTTGTTTTCCTGGTCTAGTCTTGGATTTCAGTGGCGCTTAATTTTCTCAGACTGTCGGAAATGTCTTCCTGTGGAAAACTTCTGTACCATCTTGCTTTAACTTTACCTCTTAAGTGTTCAGAAAGCAACATTAAAAGATCATTTACAAACAAACGTCTTGTTTGGGATGTTATCTGGTGTTATTTTCTGGTGTGACACAGGATGACAAACCGTGGAATACAACTGACAGGAACTATTGGAAAAAGGCTGGGAAATTTTCAGGTGGGATTAGGTTAAAAGAAATGTCTAACAGAGCATGCGTGTGGTTTTTCGTTATTTCATGCCGATGTTAAGCGTCAGAGAATCCTGCTGTCCTGACCTACGAACAGCGAGACATCATCAATAGCCCAACTGTGTGTTATCAGTGGAGTCAGAGCCCAGCATAGGATGGTTACCTAACCAGCTGGGAATTCATCAATAAGCTAGCTGTGTATGCCTGCGTGTGACGCAGTATTGATCCAGATGAAGTGAGTGAGCGCAGTCCTTTGCAGTGAAGGTGGAGATATAGTCAAAATCAGACAAGGCCGAACTTTGGTCAGCAGAACAAAGAATCCATTATGTGAAGTCTGGGAACTGTTCTTCCAAACTATCGCACTGAATATATGCAAGGTTAAAACTAAATAAATGACAAAGAGGTGTTACTCTGATGCCAACATGGAAAAAAAGCAAACGGTACATGAAGGACATTCAAAAGCCATTATGAGTCCATTAAACGATTAGCTGACTGACAGATAAAACGAAACATTTGAAGATGTCACCTTGGTCCACAGGGGTTTGCTGTGAACTTATTTCACCTTTTCCTGACACTTTATGAACCACAACAACTAATTAAGTTGGCTGCAATCTACAAAACAAATTATTTCGAATAATTTTGGATGTAAAACTGAACAAGACTCTCAGGAGAAGTTCAGGTGCCTTTTAACGAAGCTCTTAGGATTATTGGATTTAACATGTGCTTGCAGCTAAACATTAAGAAACTATACAGCAACTGTTTTGGTACCTACATGTCTGACAGTACACACACTGATTAGTTTCCCAGATCAGAGGGATTGAATCTGGCTTTCTTCTTTGGAAAACGCCATAAATGCTTAGCTTAGCAGATTTTATCCAGCTTTAGCGCTACATGTTTGTGCTGATTTAGTCCAAGATGCTATAATTCTGGAATTATAACAATGTACTCCACTGAATAATGTCACATCTGAGAGGCTAACCTGCACTGACAGCACTAAGAACACCAATATGCAGTCACAAGTTTTTCCACAGGCGTATTTCAATGTTGCATTATTTACAGCCGTGGAAGTTCCACCAGCAGAGTTGAAGGAGAAAATGCTGCAACTTGAACTGCTTGAAAACAGTACGAGAGCCTGAGGCAAAGTTTCTCACTCAATTTTGTTTCATTAGATCGCTCTCAGTGAACACGTGCATCACACACACATAAACACAAATAGATGCAGCAGGCCAAGCTCAGACAGGAAATGGCCTAATCTCATTAGGGCCATGAATGCAACACATGTAGTTAATACATGATCCTAGATGTCATTAGACAAGCATACAGTGACGTACATTACCCCAAGCCTTTAGCCTGGTTAGCTGCAGTGGACTGAGTGGACAGTGATGGTTGTATTATACTGACGCACAGCACAGCTCATTGCTTGGGCAGCTTACCGGATTGAATGTATGAATGCAAACTATACTGACCTCACAAAGGATTTAAATCATCCATAAAACTGGACAGACAAGTCTCTTATTAGACAGCACTGCAACAAATGAGACTGAACAACCAACCTGGTTGTGTCAGCACTTAACAAATTCTCCCCGTGTTTTTGCAGCTCCTTAACATGTATCCAGTAACAACAGGTCCACACAACAACCAAAGGTCAAAGTTCGGACAACTATTGCATTACAAAAGACAACTGAGAGGTAAAACAACATGTCAACACACAACAGTGCTCAACAACTACTCCTGATGCAGCACAAATGCGAATAAACACACTGGCTGAAGGAAAACTTGTCGAAATAAAGGAAAAACTGTTGATTCCAATGGTGTCTTTGTGATACGTGAATTAAAACTAGTGGGCGGTTAATTTCTGCATAAAAAAATATTTGACTAAGACATGAATTGGATGTACGTAGGCAGAAAAATACACACACACACACACACACACACAGATTACACACAGAAGTCACTCACCTTCTGTAGGCTGGTAGGGTTGAGCTGTGTTTTATCGATGATCTTTATTGCAACCTGAGAGAAATAAACAAAAACAGTCTAAATAGAACAAACAGATTCATTTAACACTACAGGCAGTGGACATTTTTTTGCAGCAAACCCTTTGAAAAAATGATTATTATGGGGTTTAAATAAGGCTCAAATAAGGATAAAAAAGGCACTTCTTATTCTCGGGCTATAGCATTGCAAAAGGTTTTAATTTTTGGTCAAGTATTGCAGTACTGTACGTTAACAATCATTGCCATCATCTACTGAGGATGATTATTTTCTTGTTCAACTGTTTAGTTTATAAAACACCAAAAAATACAGCAAGATGCCCGTTACAATTTCCAATAACAACATTAACAAATCTTCAAAATTGAGAATTTATTTTCAGAAGAGGTTGTTGTATTTTTGATTGAAAACTGACTTTATTCATTGATGTATTAAGAAGTTGCTGATCAATTATTAAAATAATTGTTGGCAAATAGTTTCAGCTCTGATTGTATTTATTATGAAGTACTTCAGTTTCTAAGCTGCATTAAGCTGTTTTCAGTCACACTGATGACTGCTGAACTATCTGCTCTGGTCCTAAGTCCAACACATTGAACACAGCAACACCAACATAATGCATCAATTATGTTATTTTGTCCATTACTCAAAGTTATCAAAACACACTGCGAGGAAAAAGATTTCAAAACACACTTTGTTTTGCAGCTTGTAAAGAGCACAGAAGCTCAAATCTAACAAACAAACCAAACTTTGTGAGACGCTTAACAACACGTTGACCCGGTCAAAGACTACGTCAAACTACCACAGTGAACTACCAAATATATGACTGTCTTCTGGTTTATGTGGGTTGAACACAACAACGCTCACATGATGGCAAACACATCACGTTTCTTGAGCCCTGAGTTAACAACTTGACGGATGTAGGTCAGAAGTTTTATGAGAAGAAAGACTGCAGTGTCTTTTGCACATTTATATACAACCACAAAAAAGTAAAACGACTGAGTCCCTTCAAAAGGTTTAAGGCCTGAGCTGAGCCGCAGGGTTCAGTTCTGGTACCCAAACCCCTGATATAAAATGAGTGATGCAATTTGTCAGCTTTTTACTGTGAGATTCATGAGTCTCATATCTCTTCGCGTCTTTCAACTCACCTCTCTGCCCGTCAGTATGTGTCGTGCCAGTTTGACCTTGGCAAAGTTGCCCTTGCCGATGGTTTTGAGCAGCCGGTAGTTTCCGATGTGCGGCTGCTCATCTGAACACAAGGCGATGGAGTTACGACATCGGGCACCGAGTGAGCGGCTTGACCAGCCTGTACCCTTCTCTGAGCGGCTGGCCGATAGGGAGGTATGCTGAGGAAAGAGAGACAAATGAACCATTAAGTACATGAACTTGTATTTTGCAGAAGCTTATTTTAGTTTCCGTAATGCGAAAACCTTGAAATAAGAAGTATAACTAAACACTGAGTCTGTCATTTTTGAATAAAGCCATTCCCATACAGTACCAAGCACACTGAATTAAACACATTCTATCCTCCACACTGGGCTACATAATATAACAGAAATCCTTCACTGTTATTACACAACAGTACGACGAAATTACGCAGCAATCCTGTCGGTGCATTCACAAAGCCAGACAACATTTTTACAGTACAGTAGGAAATATGCAAGTATAGAATATAAAAATCTTATGGACACTGGATAATGCACAATGCAGAATATATATGACAAAAGTGTAGCTTGAAGTATTGCAAAAACCCCATACAAGGTGCAGTTGTACAAAGACATATGCAAACGTGTAGTTCCACTAAATAAATGCAAGGTGTATGAGGTAGTAGGTGCAAAGGTGCTGCAGCTGGTAAAAAATGATGAGACCTCATAAACTCAGATGGAATCCCATTTTACAAATAGGAGAAAATGTGTAAAAATAAACTCAAAGAAAACCAAATAACACCAGCATGAAGACCATTATAGACAAATGACCTCTATGCAGAGTTACTTTTTTTGCTTCAAACACTGAAAGCTCATTTTCTCATTATCTACAAGTATTTTTGATCATCACTTTTTTCCCCAGACATGTTTAATGTATTCACATAGATGATACATGAGTGAAAGACAGGCACACCCTCCATATGATCTCCCTTTCTTTGGTTATAGAGCATCAACAGAGGGCCCAGCGAAGCCCTCATGACCATGACTCTGCAGTCATGTGATTGTAGCCTGGTACCAGACACCCAGAGATGAAAGGAAGGAGCAACCAGGTCACCTCTGAATCTCATCTGACCCCTCATGGTCTACATTCCTAACATTCATGTGTGGCTGTAGAGGCCACCAACGTCCAGCTACGTTATTCTGCTGTTCGGCCCCCTGACTGTCTCTCTGAGACAGTGATCAAAACTGTTTGTGCTCAGATCTAGGATGCATCCGTTTGAAACCAGAGCTTGTTGTTCGTATGAGCCGAGTATCGGGAATCCAGGGCACATCAATGTGCAACCCGACGTCGTCTAGCCACAGCGACTAGACATCAGTGGCCTCACAGCTACATAACTGGGAGGAACGAAGTCCATGAAAGGTCAGACGAGTTTCATAGGTGACCTGGTTCCTCCTGCAGCATAATGGTGACTAGGGATAGACTGATTATCCGCCTCACCAATTGCTGTGACCGATATTTGGCATTTTCCTGATTATCGGTACCGGTTTTTATGGCGTTAGTGGACAATAAAAGTGATAGAACAGTGAAAGATTAAGAAAATAGAGGAAGAGCAGATGTAACTGCAGGAGACAAACTGATTAATCTCAGTGAATCCTACATAAACAGAGGAGAGCGTCCTAATTTGATCACCCCTATTTCTATTTTACATATTCAGTTATAGTCACACTTAATAGTGAAGAAGTCTAGTTATGAATGACAGGTTCTCTGCTATAACATGCTGTTAAAACATAACATTTAATGTATATCAGTTTCAATCATCAGTTTTCAGCCTTTCTTGATTACCAATAATCAGCATCGGCTGAAAAAATCCATGTCAGTCGGTCCCTAATGGTGACAAATCAGTCATCCTAACTTATGAACTACAAACTGACATTCAATTTCATATATTTTTACCTAAATATTTCCCCCGTTCCTTATCCTAAGCACCAAAAAGTTTGTTTGTTCAGTTGCAAAATGGAATAAACCATTTTACAGCATGACCCAACCTGAACTCTTTAAGTTAAATGAGGTCTGAGGTCTTTAAGCACAAACAACAAACTCTAATCCCTCCGTTTGCTTTCCTGGGCTCTGAGGGTAAACAGAAATATCCTACTAGCTTTAACTTATCATGTGTGGTGGGCACAACACGAGGAACAAGGAAATAAGAAAGAACAGGAAGTATCAGAGCCCAGCAGACGTCCCTCAGTTCCTGTCTTCAGAACTGACTGCCATAAAAACAAACATTTCACACGAGTCCAAACAGTATTATTGTAAAACGCTGTTATTAATCATTTTGTTGTCCGACTACCGCCCTCTTTCACAAGCTTGAACAGAAAAATGACAGAGCTGTGGCACTCAGTAGTATTTAAGGCAGTTTGTTACGTAAAAAGGCAGTTGCGTCAGTTGTCACCTTGCAACACCACATTGGGCAAAAGGAATTTTCACTATTGTTCACCAACGTACCACTTTTCTTTATGGAATGCATCTAAAAATTGTGTTTTCTTTGGCCAGAGCCATCACAGAGTGTTGTAAATTCGTGTCATTTAGGCTCATGCTGCCAAATTACAAGCAAATAATGGTTGTAAAAGGTACCTGAAATGACATTATTGTGTCACTGGACTAAAATCAAACAAACATAAAAAGGTAATTGCCAGAAATATGTTCAGTCACTTCAGTTCTGAAGTACACTGTAGTGTCAATGAAGGGAAAGAGATTGAAGCACAAAAACATGGCTACTTCAGTTTAGGATCTTTAACACATCATCCCACATCAGTTGCACAATCTTTCCAGCCTCCTTCTGGTTAAACCTCACTAATCATAAGTAAATGATGCCACTGGTAGAGTTACAGAATTACACAATGCTCCACACAGATTAGATCTTTCAGACACAAGATATCAGGAAAAGCAGACTCAGAAGCTGCTTTACTGTAAGAAAAAGAAAACTACATTTCTCTGAACTCATGACAAACCCTCAGCACAAAACCCTCCACACAATGAGAGCTACACATAAACACACAGGTCATAAGTCTGGTGGAAACACATCACCTTGAAATGCACCCAATGTGTTGAACCACGGCAGTGAGATCACAAGACCACATGATTTTCCACCACATGAGACTTTTAGTACCAATATTACTGCCACTAACACCACAATGTGAAAATTCAGGGTGTATAAAACAGATATCTCTACAAAGGTCACATCTGTAGGTGAATAGTGCGTTTAAGAGGCAAATAAACGAATGAAACTCTGACACTGACACAGTCCAGGTAAAAGAGACCCTGATGCTACATCAGACTCTTTCCCCATCCTCCACCTTCATCCACCTGCTCCTGCATCTTCTCCTCCCTCCCATGCATTCATTCGATCGCCAGGAAGACATGTGATTGGTTGTCAGCACCTCCTGAGCCCTGGCTTCTTTCCCAGCATCCTTCGGGACTAAAGGAGCTTGAATCTTTCCTCCTTTCCCACTTCCTAATCCTTTTCTTCAGTCCTACATTCTTAGATCTCTTTCTTTAGCTAAAACACAAAAACAGCAAAGTTGTGAGCCACGCTTCGCTGGTGGTTCTGTCTGATACTGAAACACAGGAGGAATTCAATCCATTCCATTTCTGTGTTGGCTAAAACAAACAATGGAGAACAAGGAGAAGAAAAGAAAAGTGTCTTGCTCATGCATTAAGGGAACAATGTTATTAAAAGCTCAGCTGAAACAGTGCGGCTAAACAAAAACAAGCACTTGACTCATTTTGGAGTTCATTGTTTAGAAAAATGTTCTGGTTTTTCTGAAAATGAGCATTGCAACCTTTAATATGTCAACTGAGATTAATTTTATGACTCCAATGCGAATCAGAAAACAACCACATTTCATCACTCCATTTAAAGTGGAGCACATGCTTTGAGGCTTGAGATTTCTGAGTGTAGTAACAGAAACAAAGCACCAAAAAGTGAAACTGTAAAACTTCATATTTACATTATTTATATTTTAGACTGCAGCAGTTTTTGAGCATTTTAGATCACAATACTGAGGTATTATAGAGCATGTATGGTAGTGCAGCCACCTCGCAGCTGTGCTCCTTGTCCAACTTATTCAGCCACCTTCATTTTCACCTCCTCCTCACCCTTCCCCCCATTTATTCACCCCTTCTCCTCCTCTCTCCCCTGGTTCATCCCATCCCCCAGACAAATCAATTTGCCTCCCTTCCCCTCTATTCTCCCCTCCGTGCCTGGACACGCCCTCTCTTTTGTCTCCCGCCGCTATCATCATTTTCAGCGACCTCACATCAATTTGAGCTTCGTGCTGCCCTCCATCCCTCCCCTCTCACCTCCCCTCCCCCTTCAAACATCCCACATACTCCTTTCAGTCCATCGATTCGCCCACTCCTTCTGATTACCACGCAGTTTCATTCAAGACCAGGCCTGCTTGGTGGCTGTGATGGGGTCTCTATTGCAGGCAGCGAAGGTATTTGGGTGTGGAATACGGAGATGAAAGCTCCAACCCCCAACATCATTATGAATGTAAGGTGACATTTGGCATGGAAGATGGATGGAGGGTGGCTGAGTGGTGAGGTGTGTGTGCATGTGTGTGGTTGTTAGTATGTGATCTGCACATTCAGCAAACAGCCTGCTCCTTGTCCTTGCAAACTGTGACATTATCCTGCATCTTTACTTTTCTGTTCCAAGTGAAGCCTGAGGAGCTGTATGGAGACCGAATGAAGTAACTGAGACCAAACACATATATCGTTAACATAATGCTGCTCTAATTTTAAAATCTAATTTGTCCTTAAGAGCTTGACTTTTGACCTGCCCTTCTTCTCAGTATTTACTTCTATATGCTATTTTAAGCCATTATTGCCAGTGTGACTATAACTAGGTGCAGATTTTAGAGCAGAACTTTACTTATGATGTGTTTTATAATAAATCATTAACAGCATAGACAAAAATGAGGTAAATCCCTTTATCCCAGGCTCCTGTCATTGACTCAATAAAGTCAGTATTTACCAGTTCATCACTTCAAACCCTTGTGTGGCTGAAAGTGAAGACAGTCTGATGTCTTTTAATAACAATGCACTAAACATGTGACTGTCAGAAGTCAAAACATGTGAAGTACAAGGATGTTTTCAGCCATATCACTTTCACAGATGTAGTGTACTGTTAGTATAGTTGTTTTTGTCTGTGTCACAGTATACTAAATATAAAAAACATAACTCATCATTAACAACAGCAACATTTCTAACTGTTGTGTTAAACCTCTCCAGGATGCTGATCATTATCGTGTGTGAACAAAACTGAAAAAGACTGCTTTTGTTCTTCTGCTGATACTTCAATCACCAGCACACCCTGTAGCTAAGTTTCCCTTTAAAATATGAAACCCAAATGCATGTTTTAGTCACTTCTGTTTCAACAAATGGACAAAATACAGCTACTCTTTTGTCCTAAAACATAAACTAAAGATGGAAATGTGAAGAAAAATCCCTAACTGACTAAATCTGGAGCCTGCAAATGGCTCAGTTAAGTACAAGTGTCCGATTCTCTTCTGAAGGAGTTAAATTTGATCTCCTTCTTTACAAGCAATGAACTCTTATATAAACTCCTTTCTTATATATGTACTTTTCTTTCTTCAAAACATCACAGACACTGAACAGACCATACATTGAGGTGAACAAGATCAAAGAATGTTCTATTCCTTTCAGATACTAAACACATCGATGTTCCCCCCCCCTTTCCATATGAACTCATAAATGGAAACTCAACGGACACATAGTAGTAAAACTATAAATTATGTGAACTTAGTGTTAACTTTTACAACCTCCTTACAATAAAGGAGAAAGTGTTTGCTAAAATATGTGGTGACATTTTGGTGGCATGCATGTTTGCATGTCTGGCATAGCTTTTCCACAGTACAGCAGCTATCTTCCATCTGTGCTGGTCTGTGTGGGCGTAGAGCTGAAAACATGTATATAAATGGATGAATGGAGACTCTCATGAATTTTGTCATACAGTTCTTCATGTTCAGTTAAACACTGGAAAACCAGCTCTGTCATCTTGGTTGTTATTTCTTTAGATGTTGCTTCTCTCTCATACATTAACATTTCCAAGCTACAGCGATATTCATCATGTCACTTGCAGTCTCTATAAGTTGTAAGTATTATTGCTTATCCTGCCGTTGGACTCATAAATAACTCTGCTTGCAAGTGTCAGCTAACGCAAAATGCAAATGAGATAGCACTCTGTTATTGTGGTTTGAAATGAAGCTGGAATAGAGTGAAGGAAAGAATGCTACGTCAAGAGACGCTGTGTGACGAACACAAACACATTTCCAAACAATGGACCATGCCCTGAGGGAGGCGTCCTGCATGTATTGTAGTCCTGAGTGTGTACGTGTTGCGTTGTCAGAGAGGTATTGAGTAAAGACAGGATGTGTGACGTCGGTCCCCAGCGGAGGAATGGCGAAACCTTCTGCCATCCTCAACCTCTGTTAACACGAACGCTGACCCACAGTGCCAGTTCAGCTTCCTCTTCCTCTCTCGACCTCAAGACCGGTGTGTCATCGGCCCTGACACACACCTCCTCTATCACACACAACAGGAGACACTGTGTCTCTACAACATAATAGAAAACAACACAAGAGATAACACTGATGAAAAGAAAAGGGATGTGTTATCCTCGTGGCTCAGCTGACCAAATGCATAACATGTTTGTGTGACGTAATGAGCTCAACACATATTTCTTGCATTCTGTAATGATTTCTTTATACTTGGCACTGACGTAAATAAAAAACAAAAACAGAAGCAAAAGTTTGATCATTGTGAAAAGGTAGATGTGACCAATGATGTTTTGCTCAATGGGTAGTGGATTAGATCTCTCATCATGTGCCAGAGCAGCTGTCAACGCATACGTAAAGGCCAGTTTTTGGTGTAAATTATGCAATTCACAGGGGGAAAATTATAAGTGGTTTAAGTTAACTGCAGAAAACTACTGAAAAAGGTGAAACTAGATCTTTGAAACTATAAGTGCTATCTTGAGTGTAATCAGCATTTAGAACTGGAAGTTGTGCACTTGAACTCTCTACAATGAAATGCTAAAAATGATCGTATACTTATTAAATATTTGACATCTTGCTTTGTCTATCCACACAACACAGCCTTCCTCTCTGTCTCTACTAAATCTTAAAACTCAGGATCACTGTTTGAACTCCTCACTCATCCATCACGAGTGTTTGTCAAAAGCAGCAGGAAGGAGTGAGAACGTAACTTGCGTCACTTCCTGTCCTGGAGAGAGAGAGAGAGAGATGTCACACTGATGACAGCAGACGTGTCACATGTTGAGCTGCAACACTCGGCAAGCGTTTCCTGACAGAGCTACCAGAAAAACATGTCAGCGGCCGTGACAGACAGACGGACAGGCTGCCTGATACTGTAGAGCTGTGGCTCGAATCAGCTGCTCAATAACGTTTGTGGGGTCTGATTTGTTCATGAAGTGTTTCATTCCAGATAATGGATATGCTACAGAAAAAAGAACTTCCATTGTTAGTTACGCAATGAGAAAGTAACGGGCGTCAGCTTTTAAAGCTAAATCACTTGTCATATATAGTGAATAAAGCCAATATTACGTACACCAATCAGTCACAACATTAAAACCAGCTGCCTAATATTGTATAAGTCTCTTTAATGTTGCTTAAAAAAAAGCCCTAACCCATCAGAATATGGAAATGGGACCTCTGGGGGTGTCTGTCTGTCTGTCTGGAAAATAGATCCTTTGGCTCCTGTAAGTTGTAGGAATGCTCGATCAGATTGATGTTTTGTCAGATTCTGGGGAGTTTTATAGGCTTAGAGCAATGCCATGGGCTCTTTGTCTTGTTCCTCAACCATGTCTCAACAGTTTTTGAAGTGTCACAGGACACTTCAAAAACTGGCTGAGAACGTACATGCATCACGCACTGTCAATAACAAGACACTGCAGGATGCATTGTCTTGTTACTGGAGGTGTCTACTTGGTCTGCAACACTGTTTATCTAAGTGCTGCATGTCAAAGTAGCCTCTAAATGAATGCCAGGATCCAAAGCTTACCAGCAGAATGTTGCACTGTGACGAGATGATCAATATTATTTACTTTACCTGTCAATGACTGTAATGTTGTGGCTGACTGGTGTACAGAATTTACTTTAAGATACAGAAAAGTCAAAAAAATCATCACATACCATCATCACACAAAACCCTCTTCAGTATTGACTATAAAAAGCCTTTATGTAAATCACATATATACTGATTTACATTATTTTAATATCTTCCAATCTAACAAAGCCAAACCATCAATCATCAAACCTAACTCAAACATTTCAGCACTGTAACAAAGGCTTCCCACAGCTGCGTCATCACCATCGTGTTTGCTTTACTTTCGTCACAGGAGAAAATCATTTGAAGAGGATTTTTTTTTCATGACTCATTTTGTAGCACTTTCTGCCTGAACACTGACAACAGAGAGCGACAGGAAGTGTGGGAGAGAGGAGCACGCTAAATTGACGAAGGTCACGTTGGATCAAAACGCCTGAATTTTTAGAATAATTGATGGTGATTTCAGAGCAAATGACATCCACCCGATAATCAAACAAAACACATCAGTCAAGCTTCTTCTGTAGCTACTGATGCTGCTGCTGTTCTTCATTAGAGAACATTTGCGGTCGACTAAAGCAACACAGCAGCTGATAGACATTCTTCGGCTTCTGCCAGACTCATTCAAATTCCTATTAATAACCATTAGACAGAATATGAGTCAGAGCAGTTTGGCTGTACTGTGTACTGTATGTGCTGTATCTGTCCCCGGGGCTGGCTGAACTGTGTTGTTGTTACGGGAAGTGCAATCTTAACCTTCTGTTTTATGAGCCCAGTACAGTAGCAAAGGCACAATAAAGAATGTGACCTTTTTGGAATTTCACTCAGACCAGTCTCATTTGATTCTCTCTTTAAACCGACAAGATTTGCAGCTTTTTCATGTCAAAATATATATTTTTAATAATATATTTTCGGCCTGTCATAACTAGGGATAGACTGGTTATCAGAATGATAGACTATTGTGGCTGATATTTGGAATTTTCCCGATTATTGGTATCGGTAAACTACGAGCAATTATTGGTCAATTAAATGCTCTACTTCAGGTCTGATGCAGCCCCCTCTCTCTGTGTGTCGTCACTCTGTGGTCTCAGAAATGTCTCAAGCAGAAACTGCAAAAACTATACAAAAACACAAGTCGCTGCCACAAAGCAATAGAGTAGCTTCTGTCACAGTGACTAATGCTATGCTAACTGCTGGCGGCTAAGTTAGGAGGCAGCCATGAATCTCCCTGATAGAGATGCTGGAAAACAATAGCTAATGCTTCAAGATCTGAACCTTAGCGGACAATAAAAGTGATAGAACAGTGAAAGATTAAGAAAATAGAGAAGTGCAGCAGACGTAACTGTAAAGACAAACTGATAAATCTCAGTTGATCCCACATAAACAGAGGAGAGTGTCCTGATTTGATCACTCCTATTTCTATCTTGCATATTCAGTTATAGTCAACCTTAATAATGAAGAATCCTAGTTATGAATGACAGGTTCTCTGCTATAACATGCTGTTAAAACACTATATTTAGTGCATATCAGTTGCAAATGTTGTTTTTTGGGCTTTCTTGATTACCAATAATCAGCATCGGTATTGGCCCTGGAAAACTCATATCGGTATATCCTTAGTCATAACCTGTGGATGTGAAGCTGGTTCTATCTGGTAAACAAACATCACATTTAAAGCTTATCTTCACACAGTAATCCTACCAAAAAACAAATAAATGGGTGAATGTCAGTATTTTCTGCACCATGACACTCTCTTTGAAACCCTTTAGGTTAGAATACCTGAATACTTAAGAAAACACAAAAACCATCTGAGTTTTATGAACTTCTGTTGATTAACATTTAAATATAATCGCCAACATGAGCCAGATGGCACAAATTTGAAGAGGACATTATGGGTTAACGTCGGCCTTCCTCCTCCAGTCTGACATTATCTGGCTCCAGTATGCAAAGTGTAACTGGATTCCTCACTCTGGACAGCGCAGAGCTGCAAACACACACACACACACACACAGATGCTTTCTGTTCGCCTCTGGAGATCTGCCACATTACTCAGCATATCGTCCACCACAGGGTTGGGATCATCAGACCGGGCTGAGTAAGGGTCAGATTTATTCTGTTTGGATTAAAGCGCTGAGTCACTCCTTGGCTAGACCTCGGTTTCTCGCTCTGTAATGATCTGTTCCCCTAAATGCTGTGTCACTGCACGCCACAAGAGGCAATTTTAAGTCGCCACAAAAAAAAGAGGCACATTTTTCTTTTCCAAATTTAAATACAACTAAAGTCCCATAGAGGAAAATTGTTAACATTCCAATTTGGGTTTCACCTATGTACCAAACAGATTAGATCTAAAAAAAACAACAAAAAACCCCAGCAACATTCCTTAAATTAGGTCTTTCGAAGCAAGAAATTTGCAGTCAGGCGACCACACAGGTTGTTAACAAGCACACAGTTAAGCCAATATTCAGCTAAACCACTGCTAGGAGGTAAAAACTCAAATAAGTATGTTAAAAATGTTGGTATTAGCTCTTCACTGCACAAGAAAATTGTGCACAGACAGAAATTTGGACTGTAAAGAATATTTACAGTGGAGGGATCTTGCAATGTTCTACCATTTAGCATTATTTTCTTTTGTAAATTTAAAATCTGTCTTAGTTGGTGGTTTGTTTAAAATCAATCATCTGACTGCTTATGTTCTTTGGCCTGTCTAATTCTTAGTAATGTCACTGAGGACTAGCACTGAATAAAGTAGGGAAGGTTGTCAAAACTACAAAAAAAGTTGTTTAAAATCTCAGTTTCTCGTAAACAGTGCGATAAATATAAACAAACACGACTGAATCACTGATCAGGACAACTTGTAGCCTCTAAAACAAGTCACTGGTCCATATTTTTTAGTTTTCATACTTTAATGAGGTTTTTACTCACTGTATCTGAAACATTTGTTTTAATGTATTTACTGTAGACTCACATATTCATACCAGTCTACCTCCTAAGAGCAGAAAGTCAAACTCCCTTATTCATTCACATTTGACTTCATAATCTATGTTCAGTGCGTTCTGCCCACTCACTTCTCTGTTATTCCCACAGCTCTCAGCCTTTGTTTCGGCCCTGTCTGCAGTCTGATCCAAAACAACAACGTCTACACAATCTCTCATAACTATGTTTCTTATTCGTGCCCAAAGCAATTTTTCTGAGTAGTCAAACCATCAGGCACATCAACAGTGGAGACATGACCTGCTTGGTAGTATCTGCACAGAAGAGGATTAGTGCAGATCTCTAAGTGGTCGAAGCTTTTCATGTGGAAAATGTGGCTTTATATGCTTAGTTTGAAATTAAAATATTAAAGGAAGTAATTGTTAATCAAGATTGTTGGCCGAGAAGATTGCGCTGATGCGTTTCTTTAAAACAACAGTCTATAGCAGGAAACTATGCAGTTAGTGGAAGTGATGACACAGCATTTGACAGCATCGATAATGTATTGCCATCTCTCTATGCCTATGTCCATTTAATAAAGCGGCAATGTCCAAAAAGCCTTTTCAACCCAAACAGGAACTGCAAGTACTGTGAAAATGGCAGCATCAGAGTTTCTGCTGACCACGATTCAAGTCGCTCTCTTGTTGCGCAGCTTCTGTCTGCAGCAGCTAATGGACAGAAACAGTGACAGCTGTTTGTGCTGCATTTCCTCTGCATAAAAACAAGAGCATTACCACACACATGCATAAATCACATGTTACTGTCATTATCACATACTTGCTCAGAGTAAGCAACCTGCAGAAAAAAAAAAGTACAAGAACACCCCAAAGAACACAGCTTTAAGGCAGCGGCTGCACACGAAAATAAAACATGATAAGCGTATGTAGGAACCCCACAGATTCACCATTGTTGTCATGTACGCGACTGAAGGGTGCAAAAACAAAAGAAAAGTGTGTAAAACAATGCAGACACATGTGATTTGTCAAAAAAAAAAGAAGTCTACTTCATTCAACCCACAGAAAGCGCCATACTTTCTTTAAACTTGGGAAATCTCCCTGTCTTCTACTTCACACGTCCATACATGGAGCAGAGCTTCAAGGAGCCATGAAGCTGACAAGAGACTCACACTGCAGATGTAAACACACTTTAGCGAGCAGGAAGAGCAGGCATTGTGTCTGCATGGGTTAAACTGCAGCAGCTCGGGCCTGAAGAGAAACACGAGGACAGTAAGTCGACACCTGAGAGCCTGACGACAACAGAGGCCCATTACACAACGAACACAACAGCCCGACTGTGTGCTCCGACTGCGAGCATCTGGGCGTCTTTTATGCTCGTCTGCCGGTACGTTTTTTGTAATTGTGCGTATCTGTGCGATAATGTTTGTCTGCACGGCGGGGATCTGTGTGTGTTTGGCAGTTAACTAGGGCTCCATGAACGGCGTTATTCTTCACCAGGTAGCCTGATCTCTGGAAAACGCCACCTGTTCAGCAGTGGTTGACTAACCTCTTGACTAGAATTACATAATAGCTGGCAGGAAAACAATTTGTGTTGACAAAAAGCTACGACAATTACACTTGGATTTTGTGCCAGTGAAGTTTAATTACTGTGTTTAGCCAACTTAGCCAGATGCCATTAACTTGCATCTAATACTGGGTTCCTTCCTTTTGAATCATCACAAGGCACGTTCTGATTATTATTTTTGCATTTAACCATCTGGATTAGATGCAAGAAACTGGATTTACACACAAGCACGCACGCACGCGCGCACACACACACACTGTTTATAGAAGACATGTTTGCTTAATGATATGTTATGTAAGATCAGCCTCATCGTGCCGTTAGCTTTATCGCAACTGATTTTACACAGACAATATTTCCATTAACCACTGTTTACCTTTATTAATTAGTTTTTGTTGATTTTTGCAAATGTGTGATGTTTGCTGATATAATAAAATTAAAATTGAACAAATACCACTTCATGACAGTTGCTGCTTTAACAAAATGCTCCTTCATGGCTGGTGTGAACTAGTTTTATATTTCTAACAGTAGCTATGTCTGCACAAATGAAGGAAAGAACACAACTAGCAGTTACGGTAACTTCATCTACTGGAAGAAGAAGACAAAGCAACATGCTGAGTGACAGAAAAGCAATTTGTTAAGGGCGATTCAACAACAATAGACAGAAGGTAAAATGCAAGTAATACATATGTGAATAGGAAATGAAAATTCTTAAATTTTCCTTAAGAACCTGCTACTGACATGCTCTTGAGCAAGCCGTTTACAGGAGGGCTTGGTAAGCTCTTAAGCTCTTTTCCCGAAGCTGCCCAGCTTCGCATTTACACTTTCACAGCTAAATCTGCTGAGTGAACACAGTTTGTAACTACTAACTAGTGTAACTAGACAAACTGGTAGCTCTGTGACTTGCTCATGGGCACTTTGGATGTAGCTGTTAAGGCCAAACAGATGGTAACTCAATCACCTCTCCAGGGATTTAAGCCGGAAATTTCCCGGTAAGCGGTCCACTTTTCTGACCTTTGGGCTACTGCTGCACCCGTAACTCAGAACACATTTCAGATGTGTTAAGCTGGTCAGTGTGTAAAACACAGTGCATCAGCAAAGCATTGTGACCAGTAGAGGTTATCTAATACGGGGCGCTGCTCTTGTTGCAACCCACAGTTCTCCCGCTCCTGTCCTGCCCCTGTTTGTGTTACTGTCTTTTTTATGTTTATTGGACGGGATGTAACTGAAACCTAATTTCATTGCTCTGAAACATGTGCAATGACAAAAAAAAGGCTATCTGAATCTGAATCTGAATAATAACAGCTTGCCTGATTTTACACCAATCATGTATGGCTCAGTTGGCCTCAGCAGACCAGATGATTAAAAGCCTGGAGCTGTTTATGACTGTATCTGGGGTGTTTCTAGGCAAAATGAATGGGTGCTTCAGAGGTGGGTGCCAGCTTTCGGGTAACATGTCAGGACAGCCAGTTTGTGAATCTCTCGCTTGTCCGGGGAACACAAAAGCCCCGCTCTGCCCTGCAGTGGCACACAGAAAGACATGTTGGCCTTTTTTGTAAGAGCACACAGCTGTACATGTGCGCACAAGCACTCACCCACACCTACCAGAGGACTTCCTTTTCTGTCTCTTTCACACAGATAGAACCTCATGACTCGCCCAGAGCAAAATAGTTTGTCCATTCCCACAGTTCAGTAACAGAAAGCGCAGACATGCATGCAAACATACCCATTTATTGCACTTGTAAGGGCCTTCACTGTTAAATCTTAAGAAATATAATCCTAATCTGAAGCGGTATTGCAAGTCTATACATTTAGAGACATGCAAAAATCCTAATTTCTCAAACTTTATCAAAACATTGGAATCTGAGCAGATAATACAGAACAACACATTTATGGCACACATGTAATTTATGATCTTTGGCAGGCAAACAGCCTGAGAGAAAACACAAGAACAAAAGTTAAAATGCAGCCCTATAACAGATGCAGGTTCAGCAGGTTTAGTTTGGTTTTAACGTTGTCTACGTGGGGAAACGAGACAACTAGTGAGGAATATGAACACGCGCTGATTTATGATATTATTTTGCAAGACGTCAACAAAAAAAGAAATATAAGGTTATGGGGTGCACGATGCAACATATTATTTTACAAATAAAGCACAGATGTTTCTAATGTCAGATTATGCTGCTTGTTTGCTAGCTAGAACTGCAAACAACAAACCATCAACAAAGCAGTATCTAAGTTCTATAGTTGGTTCTCAACCTGTGGAGAAGCATGTAAATGAGCCTTTAAAGGTAAAACCCGAACAAAACCAACACTGATGTTGGGTTTCGGCGTTGTGCAGGTTTGATAGCAATTTTCTGATGTATATTATCTAGAAATCCAATGTAATTTGTACTGTGTCAAGAATGGCATGGAGCACAAGAAGATACAATAATTACACACAATTACAGGGACTTAAGGTTATGGTTAAGGAGTACAAAAAGCAACCGGAGCTTTTTTTGTTACTCCACAGGGGTAAAAGTAGGGAAAGCTGGAGGACATTGGACGTGAGGTCAGGCCTTAGATCTGGTTTCCTTGGATCCTTGCTGGAGCCAGAAGTAAAAATGAGGAAGAAAAGTGAAAAAAAGGACAAAGACTGAACTGCAAACGAGAGGCGGCGATGGAGGGAACAGAGAGTACAAACGTACAAATCATGAGGCCTGGTGTGAATGTGCTGGCTGTCATGTCAAGAGTAGTGTGATTGATTAATAACTCAATGTGCTGATAATGATCTCGGAGGATGACAAAGCTGCGGGAGGATGAATATCTCGGGACAGGTTGTTTGTATGATGGTGTCCGCAGCACCGAAGGTTATGCAACAGGGCTAATAAGCACTGTACTTACTTTCTGTTTTACGTGCACCAGCATGTTTAACTACATCTATAGGGACAGAAACACACACCTGCAATGCTTTCACATTATGTGCCAAGTACATCACTTCTATTTACTCTCATTTTGTCTTTCTCCTGACCTTTAAAACACTATTCTGCACAAAAATCTGCAAGATCAAAAACACAAACCCGCTCAGTCAAACATAGCAGAGAAGTAAAGTTCTTCGGTGACACTGTAGATATTTATGCCTCAGGTTTTAAAATTAGCTCAGGCGGCTGTATCAGCATCTATTTCTTGTCAAAAACTCTCTGAAGCCAAGTAAAGGAGTGAGATGAGGCCTCCTGTTTGAAGGCAGTTGTGAGTGTAGCAAAGGAGAATGACTGTGCATGTGTGTGCTAAACTGGATAAGACTGGGTGACGAAGGGTGAGATGGGAGGAGTAATGGGGGAGGTGAGGGTCTGGAGGACCCCCTGATGTTGCCATGGTGAGGTTACTAACAAGAGTGGCTTGTGCCTAAGCAAGGACAGCAATCATTCTTATTGCCCGGCTAACGGCTACATGGCTTCTTCCCTGCACCGCTTTAATAAAGGAGTGACAAGTTTGCACATCACATATATATTTAAACAACACATCAAAGTGTGAGGCGGGGAACACAGCGTCAAAGCTGTTACAAAAGCTACAAAGAAGGATGAAAATGGAAGCTTATTCTCCTACAAGTGCTCATATGATTGCTAATCAAAGACTGATTTTGACGGAGGCAGAAGCAGCACTCGACCACAAGTTTTTGAAACTTTTGACCAAGATGCATCGAGCACTTGACGGGCTCTATTATTAGCTTACTGCTCTGCGTCAGGAGGAACTGTTTTATCACTCTCACAGTTATTAAGCCAGGGAAAGGATCCGCCAGTAGCACAGACAACTCTAAACAATGCGGCCATAAACTGCGTGTTCAGAAAACGAACACTGCAGATAAATTAAAAACTATCCAGAGAAGGATTTTCCTGCTGTCATGACTCAGCTTCTTTATACCACTTATTACCACGTTTAAAGTCTCCATCCACTTCCATCGTCACTGTTTGAGGTTATATATTTGGGTGTGTTCTAAACCAGCCACAACAGGTTCACATGAGAATCTAAATACCTCCTGGATTCTGCCACCTCCAAAAAGCGCCTCTGGGTCCTGGCAAAGGCTACGTGTAATAAACACCTAACTGTAACAGTTCAGAGTGAGTCAGGGACACGGACAAAATGACACGGCAGTTTGGTAAAAACGGATGTCCATGGTACAGCAGATTATGTAGCATGGACATCCAAAAGCTCTAAATGCACACAGTAAATGCCCCTGAGCGGAAGGTACTGACCTTAATAAATGGTTTTAATGTATTTACTCACAGCTGACATTTAAAACTTACATTACAGCCTTGAGCTAGGGTGGAAAACCATACAAGCATCCCACCCCAAACAAAATCATAACCAGTTACTGTAGGTTAAATTCTGTTGCAGCCACTATTGGCATGAGATATGCAGGGACTGAGGTGGTGATGACATACCCTTTAAATAACCTTTAAAAAAAAGGAGGGAAGTGTTCTGTATTTTGCCAGCTGCTGCAAACGGATGCAGCTCTTTGTTAGAGCTCCAAATCCAAAATGACTGAGTGATATTTCAGGCTGGTGTAGGCTAGGTGCCCTTGAGATAAAGGTGGGGAGACTCCGCACAGCTGTGTGGCAAGAAAAATCACAGTATTCCCACCTAGAGAGGTTCAAACTCTGACAAGCATCTTCACAAATGCAGTAAAAAAAAAGGCAATAAACTCAAAGTAATGTCTCCTAAAACCCCCAGACGCTGCCTCAGACACAGAAAAACATCAGCAGGACAAACCTGGCTAGCCTGACACAGCAGATTTTGCAACACTGTGCTGCCCACTGAGCTGTCTGTCACAGTTTCATCAAGGCGGAAACTGGACAGAAAGACAGACAGACCAGACAGGGTGGAGGAGGAGGTGATGGAAGAGGTGTGGAGCTGGAAGTAAGGTGGTGGAGGAGAGAGGGAGGACAAAAAAGAGAAGGGATGGAGTGAGGGTCTGGGTGTGGAGAGGGCTGGGTGGCCTTGCATCAGATGCATTAATTATTGATCAGCTGGGGGAAGACAAACATGCGCACTGGAGACACCGGTGGATGGAGAAGGTGGAGGTGACAGTCTGGAAGGATTTTTTTAAAGGAAACTCATTGATTAAATCTGTGTATTTTGCCCCGTGTGTGTCTAATCAACACTTAAACTTCCCCCATGTCTCCCCCATCTCCATCCTGACCAGCCTGTGCGTCCCAAATGAGCTATGGGGAGATTAGCGCGTCTGTGCCGCCGTGCTTGATTGCAGCTGCTCTTTGCACATGGCTCGCTAATCTCAGTGCCTGGGGGGGTTATTATGATTCTTCAAAAGCACAATAAAAAGACAAACTGTAACCTCAAATGTGACAAACGGACCCTGTGTTGTTTTAATGATGTACTTACATGGTCCGAGTTCCGCTCGTTCCCAGGCAGTGCCGTGCGTAAAGACATGTTCGTCCCTGAGTGCGCTCCAGGAAGAAAAATAAAAAGTGGGTTTGTGTTCACACTGGGTCAAAAAAACAACAACCCCGGATCTGCCTGTGTATGAGCTTCACTTCTCATACAATCCTCATTGTTAACGTCCGTGAAGGCAGCACGGATCACCAAGACGGTGATCCAGCTTAAACTGATGCGTAAAAACAAACTGTTCGGCTACATCCACCTCATGTCTGTGTGGCTTTATCGGTACCAACCCAGTCACGAGAGTAAAAACAGCCCACTCTGAACCCCCCACTCAGCTTCTCACTTTCCCCCAAATCCCTCCCAGACGCTACCGGATCATCTCCGTGGACTCCGGCTGGATCTTTACCGAAACAGTCCCGGTGGTCACTTCCAGCTGCATCGTCTTCAGGTGAGAAAAAGAGGAGAACCAGACCATCGAGGCAGCAGATGGGGGTTAAATAAAAGGTGGAGGTCTGAGTTCAGAGGGGGGAGTTTCTGTTTTCCTGTTAGCTAGCTAACGGGAGATTTCTGGGTGTCAAAGCGCAGAAACAGCCACTTAAAGAGGAACCGGAACCCGCTCAGACCGCATTTCTAGACACGGTGAGGTGTTCACGGTCCCGGGTGGATCAATCAATGGCAAACTGCGGTTGTGTTAAAAGAAAGCGGCGGATGTACAGCAGCCTTCCCCGGTTCTTCGCTTCGGTCCGGTCCGCCCTTTAGCTGCTCTCATTCCGTTCGGCTGAGAAACGGGTCCCCGGTGGCGGAAACGCAGCGCCGGTTCACCGCGAAGAGAGGGATAAAAACCGGGATCCCTCCGTCCGCCTCCCGAAAAACACCGTGACAATAAGAGAAAGAGAGAAACGGACGTCAGCGGAGAGAAAAGGCAGGGCTGCTGCTGCGTCGGTGGCCGCGCACACGCACACGGAGACGCGCATGCTCGCCTCACTCTGTTCGCTCGTGGTGCCTTCAGGTACTCCGTTAAAAAATCCGAGAAAACTGACACTTGACAATTAAAACGGCAATTAAATTAATTTTAAGTTATTTTATCTTGCTATTTTATATCCATATTTACACAAACATCTTTAAATATACATATAAATATTATTTCATGACAATTTTTCTTGATTTCTACTTCCTGATAAACAACACCATCTATTATTTTCTCCTTTAACGTCATTATCGCCTCCTGGTGGCTAAAATCTATCAATTTTCCAAAGAAAATTCGTTTCTGCTCCGTATTGGTGCGTCTTCTCCGCCTATAAACCTTGTTGAGAGCCATGTGACAACCCAGCCAGATTTTTTTAACGTGACAAAAACGTTTTGAGAAAGTTCCACAAACTTGTAGTGATGTTTTCATGCTAGAAGGTTTCTTTTAAGTTCCAAGAATGTTTTCTTTAAAGGTAGGAGAACATTCCCATGAGACTTTCTAATAATTTATTGTGTTTATTTGTATTTTATCCTTTCTGAATGATACACATGTTTTGTTTTCTCTGTTAATAAAATTGTCATCTTTTCGTTGGTGCTTTTGCAAAATTGTCCTAACTTTCATGCAAATTGAATTGAACTGAGTTGACGTTGTTAGACTGTTACGCACTGATGTTCTAAACATGTTTTCTGAATGTTGCATATAGAACCTTTGCTATCAGCTCACATTAAAACAAAGTTCTATAATGTGTTACCTCAGCAACATCCCAAAACATCCTCAGAACATTGCAGGCAAAATGTTCTACCTTTGTTAATATATCGTAATACATGAAACATGATAACAACTTAAAACATTTTAATATAATCATATAATCTGTGGCTCTGACAACATCCTCTGGAATCTGTCTGACTGTTGCAGTTTATGTCTAGGTTGACTTTTAACCTAACAGGAATTTAGGTTAAAAAAATTCCTCTCAGGTAAAAAAAAAAGGATTATTGGAAATTATAAGAATGCTTAAAATGTTCTCTAAACATTAAACCAAAAGGTTTTCTTTAAAACATTATTAGAACGTGTAGGTAATGTTGTGGAAACATTCCGTGCTAGCTCGACTAGCTCTGCCTGCTACTTGAGGCAGCTGACTGCAGTTCAGTTCAATTTACTTCATTGGCATTAGAGTCATGTGGACAAATTTGCCAAAGAATGAAAATAAGACAATTACATTACAGAACAAACAAACCACATGCATCATTCTGTAAGGACAAAACACAATAAACAATTAGAAACACAAACAGAAAATTTGTACTCTAAATAATCTTAAATGACGGGCAGATTGTGAGCTGTGAGGAGACGACTGCAGCTGTCTGGTTGAGATGGTTGTCTTCTAGGCTTTGACCTGCTTTGGCATGTTTTGCTTCTGTGGCCATGAGGAGCCATGAGTATTTGTTTATTTGTTTGCTTGCTTGCATCAAATACATAAATCAACAAAAAACTCACATATTTTGTTTGGACATTGGACTTCTTTTGTCTGCAGACACTACATGCTTGTGGTGCATCAGTAGTGCTTGGATTAAATTGAGTTTGATTTTGACAAACAGACATTAGAATTTCTGAAAATTATTATGTGAGAAGTTATAATAATGTTTGGCAACTGTTTCACCACTGCAACTGCGGCAGTATGTTGCTACAGTGTGGAATTTAAACTGTCTTTTTATATTATATGCATATATACATGACAAACCAACATGCTAACTAATGACTATACATCATCATGTAACAAACCGGCTCCTCCAAATGTAATAAATGTGTCTTTTGCTTGATGCAAAGAAAGTACACACTGGTATATTCTTGTGTATTCTATTCCACTGTATATTATTCTATTTTGCATTACCCAAGGCTCAGAAAAGCACTTTGGAGAGCTGTGAAAAATCAATGCAGAAAAGGCAAAGGTTTATTCTTCTGGCTTTCAGTTCTCCAAATGTCAGAGCTTCACAGAAACCTGATACTGGAGCCCCATTTTAGGGACCATTGCATGTAAAGGACACAGCCTCTGAAATGGGAAGATAACACAATGTTTGCTTAGTTCATTTAGTGCAAAGGGATGCAGGACATCCGATAAAGAGAAGCCAGCCTCCTTAACACTACTCACTCTCATTTGCCATTGATAACAGCTCAAGTAATGCACTCACTCCATTTCAATAAAATAGATGCATCCTTTATTTCTTATTTTGATGCATATTTAAAGCTGCTTATCATATATGTTGCCATCTTCACCCAAACCAGTTTGCCTTTTAAACAAGTACATGTTTTATATTAACGTATATACCAAACAAAGCATCTTATTTCCGCCATCATCAGAACACAACACACTTCACCCTCCCTTCCCTCCATGTTCTTAAAGAAACAATTACTCCATTCATACAAAAATGCAGCAGTGAGTGAATGTGACTGTGTGTGTGAGAGAGAGAGACATTAATGTTCCCAGAAGTTTGTTGAAACCTCCTACCAGGAAATCTGCCTCTGTTAATCTTCGTTTGTTAGTTCAGGATTACAAATAATCCTATTAAAGACAATTGAACTAACACTTATTGACAATTTAAAGGACTAATTGAACAGCAGGTCTAATTGTTGAAGAAACATTAACAATACGGCACAGCGGTGTTTATGCACTGTTGGAGCTCTCCTGGTAAAGATGCAAGAGATACACTGACAAACTGAAGAGTGAATAAGCTGCAAGTCCGCGTGGAAAAGTGGCAATGAGGGAACATTAGGGTTCAACTCTTCAGTATATCTGCCTCGCTTAAGTGTCCTTAGAATAGTTTTTTTTTTTAATTTCTATTTTCATGGCTACAGGACAGTACAGGTACATTGCAATTCTTTGTACGTTTCTCAGGTCAACTTTATAGATAAATACAAAAAGGTAAAGAATAAAACAAAGAAGAGCAGCAGCAAAAAATACAAATATGCATTATAAGAATAAAATAAGTGCACATTATAAAATCACTTTGTATAAAACATGTGAAAATAAATACCCTGAGTAGGGATTGCGCATATTATGTTGTGTACAGGTATAATATTGGACATGTTGGTTCGTCACATTGCACATGTTAAGCAAAACATAGATCTCTTGCAGCTTCACATGCTGAAAATGCATCTCTTATCTGAATTTGACATCATTTAATTGAACATCAATCCAAAAATCAGTCTCTCCAAAGCCTTATTTAAAATAATATCAAACTGCACACAAGCCAGAGGAATAGAATGACATTACTTTGCAGTTCTGATGTTACGAAGATGGTTTGTGCAACAAAACTTAAACCCTCATCCACCTTCTGCGTATAGAATACCAGTAGTCCAACTATAAACCTAAAAAACATGTGCATTCTAGCATCATATTGATTAATGGCTACTTAGGGAAACCATTTTCTCTCTTACTTTTGTGCCATAAAGAAACTACAGTCCAGAGCTTTTACTTTACTTGTGAAGAAAATGACATGTATGCATGCAACAAACAGGAAGTGAACCTTTGAATGTCAGATCCCAGCTAACTGTATGTTTGACACAGGGATGAACTCAACACTGGAGGACTCATGAACATAAGCATCTCAAACCCTCGACTTAAACACTCTGCAGAGGACGAGCTTGTTTATCTTCCTGCCAGCTGCCTCACCTGTTCGCTCACTTCCCATCACATGGAGATGAAGACAGAGAAGAGCACCAAAACCCATCACCAACTTCTGCCTTAACTCCACCAAACACTTCAACGCCCGTTCAGTCGCTCATATTTTATATCCGGTTGTTTTAAACAAAGACGGTAAAACATAAATTCTGCATCTATTTGGATTTCACAGAGGAGAAGACGAGGAAAGATTTGACAGAAGAGATGTAAACAAACCTGAGGAAGAAGTGAGGGCCTTTATGGAAACTCATGAATTAAATATGAAACTTTGCGCAACAAAGAAAGATAAGATGTAATGAGCTCTTCTGCTCTGAATCGAGAAGCTGTGGTGGAATTGTAATGTTGCAGTCACATATTCTGTCCAACAAAACCGAAAAACTTTCCTGCAAAGGTACAAAATAATTGCAGATTTGCACATATGTTGTTTGTTCAGAAAATGATTGCACATCTTGTGAGGTAAATGCATTAAAGCTGGTTCACAGAAAGCCTTTCAAACTGTTAAAACTAATGCAGTCATGCAAGAATTCATACATACATGACAGTTGTAATGTTCAGTTTTAGTTTAAAGGTGTTGACTCAGCTGTGTGATCATTTGGAGGTTGTAGAAAGAGGTGTTTTATAGCACAGTTATATCAGACTACATTAGTTTCAGCTAGGTGCACCTGGCAACTGAGAGAATATTTATCTTCAGTGTCCGAGGTTTTCTTCACATGACAAAATTAAAAATTAGAATCAAAAGTCTTACCTGGACTGATCTAGACCTGTTTGAACGAACCCAGGGCCTCATCCTGCCCTTTTGCTGCTACTTCCTGGTGATGACTGAGACCTTCAGAGACCTGAACCCCTGCAGACGGAGGGGCTGATACCGGAACAAGCAGCTGAGCAACACTCGAGCAGATCCGCTGTCATCCCTCAGAGAACAGAGACAGAGAAAGGCTTCACCAGGAGAGCAGAGTGCTGCTGGAGCGGCAGGAGGATCGATGGTGGAAAGAACAACCAGAACAGCTGTCTATATTTCCATGGATTACAGAGGCTGTACTGAACACAGTGTTACAGAGCACAGTGGCATCATTAGCAGCGCTGACCGGTCAGCTGTGCATAAACCAATTAGAGCAAAAAATACTGGCTGTGGAATTGTCAATATATCTAATGGGCTATAGAAAAGGAAGGGTGGTGGTGGGCGAGTCTGCTTCTCTAGTTCTCTGCATTTGGGGTGGATGTGACGGTGTGTGTGTGTGTGTGTGTGTGTGCGTATATAACAGCTAGTGATTTGTGCTGCTCTGTGCACGTCAGCAGAGATTGATCCAGCCACTGACTCATGCTGACCCAGAGGGCATCAGCACACAAACAAACACATATTTTTTCATACTTGTGAGTTGAATTTAACCATCACAACTACACTGATGACCCCACTTCAACCTAAACCTTGAATTCAATCTAACTTTAACCCCAAAGCCAGGAACTGACCCTCAAATGGCCATCTGAAGACATACAGAACAGACGGACTTGCCATTAAAAATATTCATTCTGAGGGTTTAAGAAGTAGTTCTCACAAGGATGAAAGTTCAGAGACACACATGCACACTCAAAAAGGATCATATACATTTCCAAGAGCATGCAATTTGGATTCTTATGTTGCTTTTTAAAAAATTCATAAAAATAGGAACCAAAATTTCAGATTTTTATTGGAACATCTTTTTTCCCCAACACGTAAAGCTTAAATGCAACATTTAGTTTTAGATTTGTGCTGCAAAAATCTCAGCTGCAATGTGAGATTAAATGTGTTTTGAAAACAGTGATCAATCTCCTTGAAAGAAGTCTAGAAGCTCTTTACATGCTTACATGTTATACAAAAAAAATCATGTTTAAATATGTTTTAAAAACAGTCATGAATCTCCTTGAAAGAGATCAACAAGCTCTTTGCATGCTTATATATTTTTTACTAAACAGAAAAACAGGTTTTAATGGCAGAAATACCTGCTTCAGGCGGAGATGTACCTGAAATTAAAACAAAATTATCCTCAAAATTAAGTCCTGGTTGGACAATTATACATGTTTAAAGTCAAATTTTACTAATATGTGAATAAATAATAGGAATCCCTTTGAAAATCAGGCCATGCATATTAAAATAAAACTGTTATACTAAAGGCTTCCCACTCTCAAGCCGTAAAATTTCAACCCTGGCTTCTCATATGAATAAAAAACACACACAATCCTGTTCTTCTCTCTGGCACGAGGCCAGTAGTAACGAGTGTTGTCTTTGCCAATCCCCCACACTTCCTCCCATGATGCCCTGAAATGTAATCTGCAAGGGATTACAGCCAGACTGACCTACTGTACAGATCAGCCAGACAGTCGGTGCCGCAGGCAGCCAGTCCAGCCAGCTACTAAATGTGCACACTGACGTCATTTAGGGGGATTTAAAAGGAAACACACCAAACAAATAAAAAAAAACACCCATCAGAAAACAAGTGAAAAGCTGTTGTCTTCTTCACTAAATTACCAGTTACCAATAGTGCCATGGAGCCGGGATGAGCTGAACATACAGGTTTAGTCTGCAAATGAAGTCAGTCAGTCATTTACTCCCTGGTTCCCTCAGGGCGGATCAAGTCAGTCATGTTTTGTGTTCTTTGGTTACCACTGAAACTGAGAGTTGGAGGTGAAAATGAAAAACTGCACCTCAAGAAAGGTGAAAGAAATTCAAAGAATAAATACATCATGAAGAAAAAAACTGAAGATTGTCCCAGCACCCACTAAAAAAAGCAAACAAACAACATATCAAAATGAACGTCTGTCCAACACCACAGTCTTGAGGTGAAAAATTTCATCCAAGCAACAACTGAGCTGAATCTCAGCTGTAAGATTAGTTTACGGTGCCATCTGTTGGTAAAGACAGGTGTTTGTTTCAGGTAAAGTCCCAGTATGTATATTGATCAGGTTGGAACAAAAAGCTTCATTCATCATCATCTAAATTCTGTTCAGTAATGATAATTTATATTTATTTTAACCATATTTCTATTCATATGCTGTATACATTGTCACACATATGTTTACATACACACACACACACACACACACACACACACACACACATCTATCTTATATTGAGAATACATTTTGTACACTGGATATTTTTCACACTCCATCTGAACTCTCTGATTGTCACCTTCCATCTTTATCTTTACATCTTGATGCTATTTGTCAGTTTTTCTCCTCTTCCATCCTTTCGATGTTCTCCCTACGTTCTTGGTTCTCTTTCTCTAGAACCTTCTTGAAGGCCTCCAGTTCTTTGTTCTCATCTTCTAGTTTTTGGTTTTTCATCGGGAGGTCTTGATTTTTGCCCTCCATTTTCTTCATCTCCATCTAAAGGATTTCTTTCTCCTCCTGGAGATTTTTGTTGTTCTGCTCCATGACTTTTTCTTTTCCTGCAGTTGTGTCATCTCAGCCTCCACTGCCTGCTTGTGATCTTCTGCCTGATCTGTCTGGAGGTTTGCATCTTCTTCAGTCATTGCGGGACAGTCGTGGTTCCCTGCACAAGCCTTCAGCCGGTTGGATGTCGTCTGCCTGTCAGGCTCTTGCAGTTCTTCCAGATGCTTGTCCCTGATCTGTAGAAGATCCTGCAGCTTGCTGATTTTACCGTTGCTGGTGTGGACGTCATTAGCCAGCTGTGCCTTTTCAGCTACATGTTCTTTAATGCACAGCTCCATGCGTTCCGATTTGGTCCTTCAGCTTAACAATTTGATCCTGATAACCAAAAATATGCAAATCTCTTGGTCAGAGTGGCTGCTGACTGGAAACAAAAATGATTCATGTAAGAATCAGCATTTTTGAAAAGCTACACTGTTTTGTCTATGTTTCCCTGAATCTTTACAACAAAATGTTGAAAGTACAAAGTTAGCATGACCCATAGAGACACAATAGATGCATTAAAGTTAAATACTACAGGCTGAAATAAACTAGAATTATCCTTCAATCACTTAATACTTGTGTCATTTAATGAATAAGCATTAATTTATGTATCTTCATGAATAAAAACTACTTTTTGTTGGAAAAAAGAAATACTATTTTTCAGACACTTACACTCTCTTGTCTCCCTCGTGTATTTTAATGGGTTGGATGAAATATCATGAACACATTTCACCCTCTGTGATCTCTATAATAAATCTTTGTGTCAGTGTCAACAAAAAAATGAAAACTGTGTGTTGGTGTTAATGAGGTGAGTACACCCAGGGAAAAGTCTGACCTTTTTAAGCCAGACCAGCCAAACCAGTCTCCACTAAACTCTGTTCCTATACAACTCAGCTGCATTTGGGAGAAATGCGTTTTCTGCTGAATTATGTCTGTAACAAAAACATGTTTCCAACATATCTTTGCTGCTGATTTTCTTACAAAGAAAAACCACTGACAGGTGAAGTGAGTATTATGATAATTTCATTTCAGTGCAATGTTCTGCTGGGAAACCTTGACTCCTGGCACTCATGTGGATGCTATTTTGTCACGTATCACCCACCTAAACATTGTTGCAGACCAAGCCCCCATGGTACTCAACAGCTGTGGCCACCCTAATAGGATAACAATGTTCCACTGCGACACCTCCAAACTGCTCAGGAATGGCTCGTGGAATAATTTCTTTCACCGAAACATCCGACAAAATCCCCACATCCCAATCTGATTGAGTCTCTGTGAGATGTGCAGGAGCAAACTCATACATGGTGTTTTCAACCTGCAACCTAGAGGATCTGCGGTTAAGGGCTGGTGCACAAACAGGTCAGAGTCTCTTCTGTGGTATAAGGGGGACCAATGCAATATTAGGCTGGTGGTTTTTCTCAGAACATGTTGACACTTCCTGCCTCAGATTTTCCACAACAGCACAACAACACTGTGAATTCAGTTTTTAGGGACAGTGAAGTCTTGAAATGAGGGATTTTTCCAGATGACATCAGCATTTGATTGTGTTGTGCTGTTCCTCGAATCTCACTTGGAGTAGGTTCACTTTAGAAATCATGAGGACATTATGCCAAGCTATAAAACCACAAAAATATCAAACCACTCAAAATTTCCATAACTTATGCTGCAGTAAACTCACCCTAAAAGCACTTACAGTGGAGAGAATGGAGAAGATGTATGTGAGGCCAAATGAGACAATACAGCTCTCCTGTTCTACAAAGTGTTTACGCAGAGCCAAAAAGGCTTTCCACTTTATTTCTGCAGAAACTGGCTGACTGCAGTGTTTAGCAGATTCTGACTTTTAAGGTCACAAGTGGCCAAAAAACTTTTAAAATGTCACACAAACAGCAAATTAGATGATACTAACATCGCCTCCTTAGATTTTAGAAAGGAAACTTTACAACTATCAGAACTGTTCAAAGTTCAAAGTGTTTGTATTTGATTTTTTTTTACAGTGTAATGATTGAAAAGAATTCCGTTTTATGCTTTTTGCTGCTTCCAATCAATGATGAAGGCCAAATATAAGAAACAGCACATAAATTTCAATGTTTATCACTTTGACTCACAGTGATAAAGCTGAGATAACAAATAAACTCCCAACAAGTGTTTCTGTGTCCGTTATGTTCTGTCAGCATGTCAGTTCTGAACATTCACACAAAGCAACTCAGCAGTGTTTCATTTATGGATGTATTTGTGATCGTCACCTGTAAAAGACAGTGAAACACTCTTCAAGTTGGTTACACCATTATAAATATCAGTCACGTTGTTTAAAATCCTAGAAAAAGCTACATACAACAACAGTCGGTCGCATCTTTAAAGTCTCAGATATTACAGTTTAGATGAGGGATATAGTTTAACAGCTGCCCACAGAACACTGCTGGTAAAACTGTTAATGCTACTTCTGATAAACAGACTGAAATATGTCAGGCTGGCTCCCGTTTTGCCAGATTGGCGAGTCATTTCACAAAGAAGGTCTCTATTTATGAGATCTGCGAAGAGCCCAGAAACAAAAAAAAATCTCCGTTTCACGTTTCACACAGACACGAGTGATTAATCATTTGGTTACTTTTAAAGGGACAGTTTGGGTTTTTCAGAAGCCGACGGTCAGTCATTGAGTCTCACTCTGTTGGCTTTTCAAAAATGAAAAAAGTTAGAAAACTGAACAGAGTCTACTCAAAAACCTCCTCCAATAAAAATCATGTTATTTTTTACCTTGTTAACATGTCCATATGATTTTTTTTTACATCATGAGCAAAAAAAAGAAAGGCAGTCAACGTTAAGGCCGAGCAAGTCCATCTTGAAAATGCAGAGAACCGATGATTTAAAAAAACCCCCACAGATTCAGACTTTTGGAGCTTCACACAAAGAACTGGTCCTGTCAAACTGCAGGGTGGAGCTTTCAGTGTTATTATTCTTCTTCAAAAGAGGGACTTGAAAATTTGATCCAGACTTTTCATCTTTGAGCAAACTCTGCTTACAAACGCATTCAGACAAAGAACTAAAACTCTCTTTGCACATACAGTTTCCTCTGGTAAAGCTGCGATACTTTGGAAACAGTTTTTCACCTATTTCGACAGATAACTGCTGCAACTGTCTTCTACACTGCAGAGAAATATGACAAATCTGGAAAGCCCAACTTAATAATGACCAAAACCACTTTCACTGCAAAATCACTCATTTATTCTCCTAATCTCTGCGCTCATTTACTCCTCATAAGTCACAGGGAAGCTTACTCCATCTGCTCAGCCTCCAGGACAGACATCACACCACAGATTAGCTCAGACGTAGAAACACTTGTGGTCCTTCAGGTTCCTCAGGTAGGAGAAACTCTTCCCACACTTGTCGCACATGAACTGTTTCTCTCCGGTGTGTATCTGCTGATGGGCCTTCAGGCTGTTTCCCTGGTTGAAGCTGCGTCCACATGTGTCACAGCTGAAGGGCTTCTCCCCGGTGTGGATTCGCTGATGTCTGTTTAAGTTGCCAGTGTTGCTAAAACATTTCCCGCAAGTGTCACAGCTGAATGGTTTCTCTCCTGTGTGAACCACCTTTGGAGGAGAAGGTTGAAAGAAAAGATGTCAGCCTGAATATCTGCATAAAGGCTTCCTCTAAAGCAAATCACATGGTTGACCACAAATCCTACAGCAGAAGTTGCCGCCGGCCCTGGAACCATTCTCTAAAGCCCCTTTCATACATGCACTCTGTTCTGTTAGTCTGATGTCAACTGAACACGTCAGCTTCATGTCTGTATCACTTTCAACATGGCACAAGTCTAAAGTGAACCACCACACTGATGGATAGATGCAGAAAACAGCATTGTGTGCCCCTAGTTATGCTGCATTGACTTTCAGTGATACAAAACTTGATATTTGTAAAATGTTTTAATATGAAAATATATTGATTTTGTCAACAGTCCTCCTCTGATATCAGTCATAAACTTGGCATGGACGAAACACTTACTGAACATCTGCTTATTGGTAACTAATACATTTTACTGATGTTCCATAAACGCCTTACATGCTGACTATGGCAGACGCTGCCAGGAGGCTGCAGTGTAGCAAATCTGACAGGTGTGCGACCAAATATTTGTTACAAGACAGTGAAAACAGCGCTCTAATGTCAGATTTATCCAAGCTGAAACCGAGTAATTTTATTGACATGTGCTGTTTTCTATTAGCACCGTTTTCTATGAGCAGACCACATTTCAAATATCAATACCACAGTCAATCATGTTTCTATAGTCAAGGCTGATTGTTGTTAAAATTTCAGCCATCAAGACTGAATGTGGGGCTACTTTTTTCTTCTTAAATGACTCAGTTGAGATCCCTCTGCCTGCACATGAACACTTTTACCATCAGGTGTGTCAGACCTCTACCACTCCTCCAGCCTCCTCCGCTCTCCTCACGGGTTTTTAAAAAAAATCATAATCGGCTGTAGATCGTTTCGTCATTGGATCACGGTAACAGTGACTGTTTTATACCCCAGGCAGGGAGAGACTGGGTCTGTGTGGAAGAAATATTACTATTTTATATCATTGCTTGAATTGATAAAGCCAGCAATGTTCCATGTGCCATGTCCGAAAAGAGCTCAAGCTTATTATTAGTCTGATGTCTATTTAGAGATCAACTCAGCTTCTGTTAACATAATGGTGTATTAAAATGTTAAATTTTAGAGTATTTTTTGTAATTTACACAACCAGCATCATATCAACATTAAGTTTGCTGTGTCACAAAAGACTGGCAGATATTATAGTCATGCATTCAGGTGTGAGTCTTAAAACATTTTTGGGCTTTTCTTGTGGTAAATGAGTCCCATCTTGACCAATAATCAATGCCAACCTACCTGATGGGATTTAAGGCTGCTGTGCTGTGTAAACATACGACCACAGATGTCGCAGGAGAAAGGCCTCTCCCCGCTGTGTGTCTTCAGGTGAATCTTCAAGTAGCTGGACGACTTGAAACTCTTCCCACAGATGCCACAGCTGTGAGGTCTGTCCACCGTGTGATGCTGTTGATGCGATCGTAGCTCGGTGATGGAGTTGAGCCGCCGGCTGCAGAGAACACACGTACATGGAATAGTCGCTGCATGCGTCTGGATGTGTTTGCGTAGCGAGTCGACGCAGGCCACCGTGGTGCCGCACGCAACACAAGCCAGTGACTTCTCGTCTAAGTGGGACGTCTTCTGGTGCATCTTTAGGGCGCTCTTCTGGATGAAGCACTTGCCGCAGGTCTCGCAGCTGAAGGGACGCTCGCCAGTGTGAATCCGCTGGTGGCCTTTCAGAGTGTCGGCCTGGTTGAAGCTTTTACCACAAGTCTCACACCTGAACGGCTTTTCACCCGTGTGAATACGAAGGTGGCGCTGCAGGTTGCCTTGTATTGTGAAGCTTTTGTTGCAGTACTGGCAGTTGTAGGCCCGCTCACCAGTGTGGACCATCTGGTGCATCTTCAGGCCGTGTGCTCGGTAGAAGCTCTTACCGCACTGTTCACAGTGAAACGGCCGAACGTCGGCATGGAGGCGCTGGTGGTTCCTCAGCAGCTGCTTCAGAGTGAAACCTTTCCCACAAATATCACAAGTGTGGGGTCTCTCACCTGGACATGACAACAATGAGTAGAGATATACTGTCATATTCTGTCAGAGACAGAACATGACATACTTAACACATTAAAGGCTATACACTTTATTTAAAGCTCCCTTTGTAAACCTTTTAATGAACGTACGTGTAGATGTAATATAATCATGGTCATATGCAATATAAATAATGCAACTCTCATAGTTCCTTTTAGTTAACTGTTTTAAGGCACTTTACTATATGGATGACTTCAACTGCTGCCATTAATTCAAAATCCAAGGTGCAGCAGGCAACTATTTCACACAAACCATTTTGGTAAATGCACACTGTATACAATTTGTCGAGCACCACAAGGGAGACAAACATTTTTCAAGTCTAAGTTACATCTTGTCTTGTTATGATAATTCGAATGATTTTCATTAATAGTTAGATTTTCTTAGTTAATTGATTTGAAAATGTTCATTTAGCACCAGCTGACATATTTACAAGTCTAGTTTTGTTTTATCAGTAGTCTAAAACCAAAAATACTCCCTTTACTATCATGGGAGACTAAGAAAACCAGTGAATATTCACATATTAGAGGCTGAAAGCACTGAATTTTAAATGATTTTACATAAAAGTAAGCAAAAATTATTAATTAATTATCAGAATTATTGCAATTAATTATGCCTAACAGTCTTTGATTCTTATGTCTCCTAACACATTTGCCGAAACAACTTTTTAAAGTGATAATACCGTACGTCAGTGATAAATCTTTCATCTCCAAAATGAATTACAAATCAATTAATGAAGATTCAATAGTTTACACACACTTAAACATGCAGCACAGAGACCTTCACCCTCTTTCTGCTCTTTCTCTTGATATATTTTCGTACGAGAGATAAAGATGGATGCTCACCTGTGTGAAGTAACATGTGAGCGTTGAGGCTTCGGTGGAACGAAAAGCCTCGACCACACTGGGAGCAGTTGAAGGGTTTCTCTGCATTCGCCCCGTGGACGGCCTGATGGGCTTTGAGCTGCAGCAGCTTGGTGAAGGTTTTCCTGCAGTATTTGCAGCTCAGAGGCTCCCTCTGACTCTGACTGTCCTTCTTCGATCGAACTCGATGAGTCTTGAGCTTTACAACACGTTTAGATCTGGTGGTGTATCCTGGATCTCTGTCATCTGGACCTTCCGCTTCCAACTAACAAAAAGAGGACTACATGTTCATTCATTTCCCTTTTTTAAGTATTTATATCCACGGTGGGTTTACACTCATCCTATAACACACTGACAAGGCAGAAATCTTCATTAACAGGTTTAGCTCACAATATGCTGAACAAAGAAACTTTTTAGTGGAACATCTTGCAGTGAATCAGCTACTATGACCAGAGTCTGATAAAGACTAGCTGTTTGAAGTCAAGAAAAATGTAAAGACAGTCATTACTTTGTCTAAAATGTACTCAAGGTCAAATAAAAATAGGTATAACTGTTTTTTACTATGTGAAATTACTACAACCTGAATTTAAAAGATATAGACCATGATAAGGAAAAATAAGAAGGAAAACGCAATAAATATTCCAAATAAAACTTGGTATTTGTAAAACCCACCAAGTAGTCTGGGTCGTCGTCGTCATCCTGGCTGGGCTCATCTCTGTACTGACCAGAATCAGAAGACGCCTGGTCAGCTAAGCCCTCAAATCCTTCCTCTTTTATTATAACTGGCTGGACGTTGTCCTGAGAGGAAGAGACAATGAGGACATATGGACAACAGTGTATTTTGATGAGTTGGGAAACTAAAGGTATTTTTAATCTTGGTCCATTAGCACCAGTAAAAGAAAGAGCACCAACTGCACTAGAATACATGCATGCTGAATTACTGTATATGATTGCAATGCATCTTCCGTTTTTTTGTCCCTGATCCAATCTCAGTCATTTAACATTTAGTGTCTGCCAACGCCAAGTATCAATCTGATACTAAACCTGTTTTCTCCACATGCATGTCAGAACAGGTGTTGTCCATTAGCTGCAGTACCCGAATTGTTTCATCAGCTTACAAGGGGCACAATGACAGAGACTTCTATGGCGTCATTAATGTTATTTGCAAAGCATCCCACCCATAACTTGAGCTTTCCCTTTCTGACACGTGTGGCAGTGGATGCAAGCACAGAATTGTGTCTAGATTGATGCATATCACTTAAAAAAAGCTGTGATTTTACCTCATAAGTTCTGCCCTTCCACAGATGAATTATAGGCGACCTCTTGACTCCACTGTCACCACCAGCCACAGCTGTAAAAAATTGACAAGCTGTTGATTAGTGCCCGTTCTGCTTCGTCAGCTACAATGGAGAAAGTATGGAGAAAGCAAGAGAGAACAAAGCAGCAGAGACATTGCACATGAGCTCTATTCAGTTGTATTTAAATGGTGCCAATTCAGAAACGAATGGCAAGAACAGCATCAGATAATGACAAAAAGAAACTACTATCTTAATCCTATCCAGACTTAAAAATGGGTATTATTAACTGTTACAATCTATTGGATGGTTCATTAAAGGCAAACTGATAAATTTGGATGTCAGAGTCTTAAATGTGAGACCACAACCAGCAGGCAGTTAACTTAGCTTAGCACAAAGACTAGAAACGGATAGGAAAGAAGCTGAAAATATCAAACGTTTGCTTTAAGTTTTGAAGATTTAACTTCAACAGGCACAAAAAAGTTAGGCATTTTTACCTTTATAAAGCCCTTCTTCCGTAGCTCATTTTAAAAGCGTCGACATAATTTGTAATCAAAATAATATCTTACATATTATTATCCAACAGCGTTAGTTTACAGTGAACCTAACAGAGGTGAAGGACGAGCTGCTGACCTCTGCGACTCTTCCTTCCTGATCTTTGGCTGCTCTGAACACTTTCTCCTTCTCTGCTGATCGGACTCCTCCTGGCCTCCTTTTCTCTGCTGCCTCCCTCTGTCAGCTCCTCCACCTCCTTCTGGCCTCCGCTGCCCTCCAGCACCAGCTTCAGCTCCGACTCAGCCTCCTCCAGCCTCCTCCTCAGGTCCTCGATCTCAGCCACACCCTGAGTCACCTAGAAAGAAGAGTTTGTTCTCAGACATGGCTGCAACAGTAAATGAATACATCAAAGCAGTAAAATCACGTACTTCTAGCTGCAGCATGGAGGAACATTCATGGAAAAGTTGGCAGATCTGCACCACAGCTTCTTGAGCCAAAGACGTCATGAAGACACTGAACTGGATCACCTGATAGAAACAACACAGACTGTTATCAGATTCATGCTGGATAAGGATTAATCAAGCGTTATAGCAGAAATAAGGGGAAAACTAATTTATTAGACACAGTAAGAAGTTTAAATGACACGTCAGTTTGAAATATAATCAGCTTAACACATCACACTAGTGAGAACAGCTCAACTATACACTTTGAAACACACTTTACAGAACAATACATGGCACAACAACACAGTCTGATTATACTGTTCCTCTTTTTATACACTTAGACTAATTTTGACTAAGATAGCTCCATTATCCCTATAAAACATATTGCAAGGAGGAAAGCTAATTAACTTCTAATTGCTTTGTACATTTCTATGTAAGCTACAGCTTAATAAATGGCTTTTCTGTTTCATAATAAACAAATGAAATATGTGCATTTTTCTGCATTACACAAGAAATCACTGCATATAAACTTGACGTGAGACTGTGAATTATTGGGTTTGAACTGTCCGTGTGGGATTACTGCAAGTTTCAAAACTCTAATTACTTACTTATGTGAAAACAATAATACAGCAACATGAAAAAATACACAGAAAATGAAAGTCTAATATTAAATACAGATGTAGCGGTAATTTATCAAAAGCAAAAGCACTGGCAGGTATTTGTTCTGTACCATATTGTGCAGTAGTTTTATTGTGTTACACTGCAGGACTTAGTTATCAATGATGCATGGATGTGAAAAAAGTTATTTTTATCTGGTAGCTGCAGGAAGCAGCGATCATTTTACCCATTTTATGAGCCGTTGTGTGGCTTAATCTGTTTAAGTGCATCATAATCTCTGGAGCTGAGACATCATTTAACCAGGTGAGTCCTATTAAGTTAAACCAACTCTCTCTTTTGCTGTCACTAATTTTTGCCATTTCAATTAATATTTAACCTTTTAGGTAATTGCTGAAGAAAAACTCGCTGTATAGGCTTCTCAAATGTGAAGAAATGCAGCTTTACTGAGGCTGATCAGACAGTATTTTATAGGGGTGGACCACCACTCACACTGTGAGGCTTGTTTAAAAAAATTCAGCAAATGTCTAGAGGAAAAAATAGTCTTTTTTCATTTTAAATTAGAAGTACGTGAGAACTCAAATACAGCATAATAAGCTTTTTCATGTAAGGTTCAACTGATCAAAAATTTGTCACATTTGATTAAGTTCTGCTTTTTGAACTGTTTATAAAACTCAGACGATAATTTCAGTTTGAATGACTTGAGAGAAGCACATGCAAAACATTTCTGTTAAAAGTGTTCTTGTTCTGTTGAGGATGTTCGCCGAGCTGAAACATCACACTGTGTCCATCCAGGCTTTGGTTTTGCATTTTCTTACTCCTGCTGCAGGTTCTGGGTTAATATGACATTGTTCTACAGTCAAACTTAGACACTTTAAATGACAAGAAAAAGTAAAATAAATAAATAGTGTATTTGCATATAAAAGGAGAAATCCTCACTGTTGTCTTTTTTTACTGTCCATGTTCTTTTTAATGAAAATAATCCGAAATCTAGAATTTGCTACAAAATCAGTGTCAACATTTCCTCGTTTGTTAGAACTTGTTGGTTGGCTGTATGTGGGTGAATGCATGGCGGGAGGTTGCGCTGTTAAAATGTGTCTGTATGGAAACAACAGCTGTAGAGAAATGGTTCCCCCAAAAGAGTTCTACTAGAAAAATAGTAGTTACTGAATGCAAGTACAGCTCTAAGAGTAACCCTCTGACAGGCTTCATCAGTGGCTGTGTGGGTAGACAGAGGATGGCGTTTTAGTTTGTGGTGGCCGTAGCTCTGTATGGCTTTAACGCTGACAAATATAATGTAATGTTAATTGTTTTTCTTTTTAAAATTTTTGACAGCTGCACAAAACAAGCAGTTTGATGCAACATTGGGCTGTTTTTTAAAATCTACCTTTTAAAAATATTCCAGTATCTAAACATTTGACATTAATTAAATTTAGTTTTTTAAAAAATCCTCTGCAAAGTCACTGCAGCTGTTAGTGACTAATGTTCCTATAAATATGAAGGTATAGGGGTAAAATGCAAGTAGAAGTAGCTCCAAACTGTGATAGTTTCTTAGAATTATGAAGACTACAGGAAAGAAGAACGATATGAGCTTACTACATAATTATCTATAATAGTTAGATTTCAGCCAAGGACCTGATTTCACTGCCAACATGATTACAGTAATGAATAATAAAGTAAACTATGAACTGAAAAAATAATCCTGGTCAAAATGGAGACCTGATTTCTTGTCTTTACGATTACAATAAATAATTAATACTAAAATAAATTAAGATGTAAACCAGGGGTCTCAAACTCCGGTCCTCGAGGGCCACTGTCCTGCATGTTTTAGATGTTTCCCTCTTTCAACACACCTGATTAAATTAAGGATCATTATCAGGCTTCTGCAGAGCTTGAAGATGAGCTGATCATTTGAATCAGGTGTGCTGGAAGAAGGAAACATCTAAAACATGCTGGATAGTGGCCCTCGAGGACCGGAGTTTGAGACCCCTGATGTAAACTGTTGCTGGTCCAGGAGGAGACCTGATTTTACTGTCTTTGTGATGACAGCAAATACTAATATTATAAATATAATAAACTAATATTATCAATAAGATGATATGAAGGGATGCTGGCCAAGGAGGAGACCTGTGGCTGAGACGCCTGTAGACCTACAGCAGATAGATAGGCCTGGGCCCGCTGGCCAACTCAAAATGGCGCCCAAACATGGATTCTTCTGGATTGTTGTTTTACCCTCATAAATGAAACTCGCATATTTATTTCTCAACCTGAATATTCATTGAAACCAGCCGAGCAGCCCTGATGAACAGCTGGTTTGTGTAAGCTAACATCAGCAGCCAGCTAGCTCTTCTATTTCTATGATCAGCTGGCCGTCGGTAGAGGAGGAAGCATCACAGGAGAAGAACCGAGACCACAACCAGCACCGACACCGGCTCAGCTACCGGTAACCAGACACCGGTTACGTACCTTCTCCTCCGAGGAGCTGTGTGTGTTTTCAGACGCACATGTTGACACTTGTGGACGAGTTGGACCGCAGCCGCCCAGAACTTTGCTCATTTCCGACACGGTGGCGTTGACCATGATCTCTAGGATGGAGCAGACCTGCGTCTCCAGCTCCGCCATGACGGCAGGTTGACGTGGTTCTGTTTCTGCTCCGCAATTAAATCATGAAAAACTGCTGCTTTGGTGCAGCTCTTTTGTCGTTACGGTGTAAAAACACAACACGGACCCATCTTCTTCTTCTTCCCAGTTCATGCCCTTCAAAATAAAGGCACGTTTACTTACGCCAGCATAAACATACTGACCGTACTTTGCAATCAGGTCCGCGGTGTTTTGCAGAGGTTGGTTGGGCTGCACTGAGACGATAAGTGTTTGCTTTATCATAGCAAATGCTCCAGTACTTAAGTAGCGAGTAATTAAACAGCACACTACTTATACATATGCCACATTGATTTCTCTTTTTAAATAAACACCTAAAAGTGACCAAGTAGCTAATGTAAAGATTGCATCGATATACTAGTAAGACTTATTTTAATATGAAAGTATTCTTACCAGAAGCATCATATATATGGCGTCATATCTGACCTGACAGTGTTGACATTTAGTTTTATTCAAATCTAAATCGAGGAATCGCAACCCTACAGTTTCATTATAATGACAATAACTGATATCAACATCTACACCAATAGTATAATTATTAGAATTAAAATGAATAAAATGTTTTTTCAGGTATCATCTAAAATCGTGGGTGTTTGCTGCCTTCCAGTGGTCGCAGTGAGGAATTACATCAAGTTAGAGATGACCACAGTTTTTTCAGTCAGCATTTTCAAAATACAGCTACATATACAAACTGAAGTAGATGAACTGAATAAATGGACATTCTTAAATTGCCATGTTTGTTTTCCTCTAAATATGTAAAAATCTGTATGATATATAATATTGTAGGGTTTTTACATTAGTATTTAGTCAGGTAATTTCTTCAAGTCGTTCAGATTTCTCTATTGGAAAGCAGTCTGTAGTTTTATTTGTGCTATATAAATAATGTTGGCTTGGCTAAACAGTTGAGACTTTAGTTTTTATTTTATTTATGCTCATTATTATAAGTCCTGTGAGTACTGATGTCTCTACGAATAACATACAAAATGTAATTAAGATTATGAACTCGAGAGTTGCATCTAAAGATAAATAAACTGAGTGTAAAGTATGCACAGTCTGATTCCGACCAGACTGCTTGCACATTAAAAATAAATGGTATAATGTGGGGTAAAAGCTTTGTCAATTTAGAGGATTCCAGTTTTATTCAGACTTGCTTTTTTGCTGTTTTGTGCTTAACATATCCGGAACTGAAGGAAAAGATCCAAGAATCATATGATTCAAAACAACCTTTATTTAAATGGGATTTTTAGGTTTATCTGTGGGCTGTAACTTTAGTTGGGAACACTTCAAAGTGTACAATTACATATTTCAGTCACACTGAGTTGCTGAGATGCTGGAAAAAAAATTAATTTGTGACAAGATGACTTAGAATGTGTAAATTATAAGTGTAGTAATTATGACCAGATACCAAGATACCATTTTCACAGTAAACATTTGACTGTTGGTTTAGTTTTGGTCACTTTCTGTCTTTATCTGAGTGAATGTTTTCCTTCATGATGTTGTGAGTGTGTTCCCCAACATTTTCTGGTATTTCTCACTACAGTTATGTCTTTTGAGCAGCCTTGAGTCTGAAAATCCAAGTCCACAGCTGCTACAGGAATACGGTCTTTCTCCCGTGTGGATCTGCATATGAAACTTGACGTGTCCGAGCTGCCTGAACCTCACTCCACAGACTTCACACTCGTAGGGCTTCTCTCCTGTGTGGATGCGAAGGTGTCTCTGGTAGTTTGTGTAAATCCTGAAAGCTTTGCCACACTGTTCACATTTATGCGGTTTCTCTCCAGAGTGCTGCAGTCTGTGGGACTTCAGGGCCTGAAGGATAATGAACCTTTTCCCACAGACGTCACAACCGAATGGCCTTTCTCCTGAATGGATCCGAAGGTGGTAATCATAGGTTGCTTTGTAGAAGAAAGACTTGCCACATGTGTCGCAGCTGTATTGCGAGTTCCCTGTGTGGATTAGCTCATGTCTCTTCAGTGAGCTTGCAGTGTCGAAGCCCTTGTGGCAGGTCCTGCAGCTTAATGGTGTCATGTTGACCGTGGTTCTGTCCCGTCGGTAGATGACTCTGCGGTTGCCTCGCTCTCGAGTTCGTCTTCTAACAACCTGCCCGTGCCTTTCATCGTGAGTTACTTTCTGGTGTTTCTTCAGCTGGCAGTTGTACAGAAAAGTCTTTCCACAGAGGTCGCACATGAACGCCTTCGAAGCTCCGTGAAGAAGCATGTGTGCTTTAAGCTTGTTGTCCTGAATGAAACTCTTCCCGCAGACTTTACACTTGAAGGGTTTTTCCCCTGTGTGGATACGAATGTGTCTCTTCAGGTTGTGCTGCAGTGTGAATCCTGCACCACACGTTTCACATGTGAACATCTTCCCTCTGTGGACTGACTGGTGCGTCCTGAGCGATCGTCTCTTTATGAAAGCTTTGCCACAAACCGTGCATTTGTACGGATGCTCTCCAGTGTGAATGCTTCGATGGCACTGCAAGGTGAAGGCATACCTGAAACTCTCCCCACACTCTGAGCATTTGTGTGGCCTCTCCACAGAGTGCACGACCTGATGGGCCTGCAGGTTGTGTTTGGTTTTGAAGCCCTTTCCGCAGGATAAGCAGACGAACGGCCTTGTGTCCGAATGAACGAGCTGGTGAGTCTTCAGGTGCATTTTGGTTTTGAATGTCTTCTCGCAGAGCTGGCACTCGAAGGCAGCGTACTTCTTCTCTTCATGTCGCAGCAGGTGGTACTCAAACGTCGCTGTATTCCTGAATCTTCTCGGGCATTGCTTACAGGCGAATGGTCTCTGCTCTCTGTGAGTGTTCATGTGCTTCATCAGGTGAAACTGTCGGTTAAAACACTTGTTGCAGACGTCACACACAAACACTTTCCCTTTCCTCTTGGCCTCAGTTTTCTGTGTCTTTTTGGCTTCAGTTGTGTTTGTTGTGGTACAATCCTCTGCAGGAGTGGAAAAGATGAAAATTAGGGCACATGATCCAAAATAACAGGACAGCAGGGACGAAAACTGACATTTTGATGGTAAAACGACACGTTTTTTCTAATGAACTAAAATGCTGTTGATTTGTCCATTATAGAATAACAGCTTCTCATTGATTATGTCAAATTTTACATCAACCATAGTTATAGTCTAATTTGAAATTTCAGTCATAATTACACGTTTGTTCAAATAAGCTGTTTATTGCTGTGTTTTAATGTAAAGTATTTCCATACTAACAACTTAAAATCTCACCTTGTCCAGTGGATGTTGATGAAGTCACCTCCTTCGCCGCTTCTCCTCCTTCTGTATGAGAAATTATTCAGGAAACAAACAAAGCCATATTATTTATACTGGAATCTGCTGTGAAGCTGTAAATTTTCTGTCTGGATCCAATTTTCCTTTAAAAGTGGATGAAAATAATATTTTCTGCGGGTATGAAATTATATCATTCCTGTTCTTTAATGCTGCTGCTTTCAGAAACAACAGTAACATTATGGTTTCACATAACTCAGTCAGAAATTAAAGTCTCCTGTAAAAACTGTGAAGACAATAGCTGTATTATGGTAGTTAATTAGCTGTTAATCTGTGTTCCTTATAAAAAAATAGTATAATTTAAAGGAAAAACCCTGATTTGTGTTTTAAAGTTTAAGGTTAATGGAAGAACATGACCCAGCCTGAGATATGGATTGTAAAAGTGTTATTACATTCTTTTGTTGTTAGTTGTAAATGTATTTGTTTTTGTATATTGTTATCATTGTGACTCAGATATTGTCTGAAGAAATATGAGTTATATTTGAGAGGTTTTGTTATATGTGTTTGTAGCTTGCTTGTAGTTTCCTATGTGTCAATAATCAGCATTAAATGTGTGATAGAATAGAGTTTGGCTCCAAATTCACCACTTGTAATAAACTTTCATTATGCTCAGTATCTTAGGCTAAAGTTTTACTTTAATGGAAACTTACCTGCATCATGTCCACCCTCCACCTGAGCAGCAGCAGCCACAGGAGATGACTCTGTAATGCCGTCTGCTTCTTTATGCGTCTTTCTTTTTAACTTCCCAAAAGGCTTCAGGGTGAAGATCAGGCCGCTCTGCTCGAACAGAACCGGGCACCCACTCAGGACATTTTCCCTCCACAGTCTGGCGTTTTCAAAATGTTCAGTCACAGTCTTCAACTCACTCTCCAGCTGTTTCACTCTGCTCTTTAGAGTCCTGTTTTCAGCCTGCAGCAGCGACGACAGCTGGGAGAAAACCATGCTGATCTTTCTTGTTGCCTCTCGTGCCAGCATTTCCACAAAATCTGGCTGTGGAGATTAACATAAAGAAAAAAACCTGGTTTATTATCAAACATCTAAAATGATAAATAAAAGCACCTGTTGTGGCATATATAAAATTTAGTCAGTGTTCTTACAGATATACTTCAATACAATCTGTGATTATTGCTTATTAAGCGACAACCTATTATAGTTCACAATAACATAGCAACTTCAGCGTATCGGCTTACATTGTATATTTACAACACATGGAATGGGCAACATGGAATTCAAACTTCCTAAAAACAAAATAAGAATTAAAAAAAAATCAATAAACGACACGTTGACCAGACTAAAATATGTTTTGACCTTTGCGAGGATCCATACCGTACCGACTGAAAAGTAAACAGATCGTCCTTTACCGTCGCCTTAACACTATTGTTTAACTGACCAGACACCATAAATACATAACAAAGAAAATGTGCAATTAAAAACGTACTAGCATTTACACACCAAAATACAGCTCATTCTGCACCTTAACCTTTTATAAACATTTTAGCTAGCTACCAGCCTCCGCCATCTTTGTTGTGTTCTGCGTCGCGCTGCCCCTCTTCTTGACTTCATTCCGTCGGTCCAATCTCTCAGACACAGTATTTCTGACGCCGTTCATACACCTACTTTTTGTTAGCTTCACAATGTGCAGTTAGCATCCGAGTCTGTGTGGCTAGCACCATGCACTGTATAGTTAGCACCGTAGTTTATAGTTAGCATCAGTAACATCGATGTGTAAATCTACAACTCACTGCTAACACTTAACCACTAAACTCACCTTTTGTTTCTCACTTTGCTCCTTCGTTGCAGCTTCCTCCTTTAAATTTCCAACAACATCGACAGCTGTCTCAATAACGGAGTCCATGATGGACTTTGTTTCTAAATAAAACACTAAGTTTTCTGACATTTTAAATACGAGTTAACAGCTGGCGGTTAAAGTGACAGAAGAGTCAGCGCCATTGATCCCGGAAATACAAGTAGCACAAACATGGAATTTCAAAATAAAACTCGCGTTAATCCGATTGCAAATGTTTTATTGCAGTTGCAAGCAAAAATAATAGACTACATTTTTACAGAGTTCTGTACATTAGAAAGTCTTTTAACAACTTCATTTTTTACTTTGAAAATAATTACATCTTAATGGCAATAAACCGTATTGTTATGAATTCACAAACATGAATACAAAATAAATCTTTCAAATTAACAAAAAAAATTTAATAGCTGAAGCTATTGATGCAAAGGAGAAAACATTATAAATGCCACAAACAATGCTGCTAACTTCTACTGAGAATAGAGCTGCGACTATATTTCTTAGAATTAATCACTTTTAAATAATCCCTTAACTTCAACATATTGAAAGCAATGACAAGTGAGAGTTGCAAGAGCCTTCAAGTGTTGAACTAATACGAAATCAGATTAGAATCCTTTCTCACTGGGAAATTTTCACAAGCAGATGTTTTGTACTTTTCCTCAATGGCTGCAACAACTGAACCTTCTTTCAAAACCGAAATAAATTAACTTCTTGTCAATAAACTTATTCATTAAGTTTGACAGCAGACTAGAAAGCTAAAACGTGAAGTTTTTTTTTGTGTCACACTTGTATAGTCAAGCCATATTTTGAGTATAAAGCCACTGGGTCGTATTTTAATTTTTCTTAGTTTATGTCTCCCATTTGTAGATCAGCCGGCTGCAAAGGTGGATAACACGTCACTATGATCCGTCACAGCTGTGCTTCTTGAGCTGCCTAGAATCGGAGAAACCTCGTCCACACTGCTGACATGAGTAGAGCTTCTGGCCAGTGTGGACCTGCAAGTGTGACTTGAGTTGATTTGACTGGTGGAACTTCCTGTGACAGTACATACACTCAAAAGGTTTCTCCCCTGTGTGGATCCTCAAGTGCCTGTAGAAGTTTCCATCTGTTCTGAAAGCTTTGCCGCACTGGTCGCATTTGTACGGCTTTTCACCAGTGTGAATGCGCTCGTGCTGCTTCAGACTAGCTGCATGGAAAAATCTCTTCCCGCACACATCACAAACAAACGGCTTTTCCCCCGAGTGGCTGCGCTGATGATAGCTGAATGAGTATTTGTTATGGAAAGACTTCCCACATATGGTGCAGTTGAACTCCTTGTGCTCGCTGTGGCCTCTTTCGTGAAGCTTGAGGGAACACGCGGCACTGAAACCTCTCAGACATATTTTGCAGCTGAATGGTTTAACCAGCGACTTGTTCTGCCGTCTATTCTGGAAAAAGTTCTGCGTGCCGTCTGATTCCTCGCTCCTGTCAGCATGCACGTACTTCTGATGTATGAGCAGCCTGCAGTTGAAGAGGAACGTCTTCCCACATAGATCACACATAAAAGGCTTTCTGGCACCGTGGATGAGCATGTGGGACTTGAGTTTGTTGTTGTCTGAGAAGCTCTTGCCACAGTCCTGGCAGGTAAATGGCTTCTCTCCTGTGTGGATGCGAAGATGCCTTTTGAGGTTGTTGTTCAGGCTGAACCTCGCTCCACATATGTGACATGTGAAGGGTTTCTCACCTGTGTGGACGACGCTGTGTCTTTTGAGAGCAGTGCCAGTCCTGTACGACTTGTTGCACACGGTGCAAATGAACGGAGTGTCGCCCGTGTGTTTCCTTTTATGCACAGTCAGGGAGTGGGCGTATTTGAAAGTCTCCTCACACAAGGTGCATTTATATTTTTTGGTGTTTGTGTGAACCATCTGGTGGAAGCGAAGTGTATCTTTGCTCTTGAAGTCCTTCCCACATGTTGCACAGCTGAAAGGTCTTTCCTCTGAGTGCACGGCCATGTGACATTTCAGCTGCACCGATGTCTTGCATGTCTTGTCACAAAACTGGCACTTCAAAATTTGCTTCCATTTCTCGTGACGTAACAGGTGATTTTCCAGAGACTGTTTAATCCTAAATGTTTTCCCACACTGGTCGCAGCCAAACGGCTTTGGCGGTTTCATCCGCTGGTGACGCTTGAGGTGATTCTGAAGTGACTGCTCTTTCCTATATGATCTTTTACACTGAGGACAGGGGAAGGGCAGAGGAGTTTTGTTTGCCTCGTGACGTAAAAGGTGATTTTCCAGAGACTTCTTCTCGAGGAAACTCTTGCCACACTGCTCACAGGGAAAAGGCTTCTTGTGGACCTTCATGTGTTTCTTCAGTTCACCTTTCCAGTGAAAACCGACATCACAGTGCTCACAGAAGAAGCGCTTCGCTGTCCGAGAGTCTTTTTTTCTTAACCTTCTGACCTGATCTTCCAGCTTGATCTTGCTCTCTTCATTGTTGTTGTCAGCAGAAACTGGAATAAACAAATACATAAGAATTAGACTTTTATATTCAAAGATCTGGCTACTTCTCAAACTGACATGTTATGGTTACATCCTATAAGCAACACAAGTCATACTTTTTTCTGTTTTATTAGTTGCCCTTCTCGTCCGCCTGGTTCTCCCAGAGGGTCCCTCTTCCAAAGAATTCTGTGATGCACAAGGAAATAACTTGAGTTTAATCTTACAAGAGTTGCAAAAGTTTCTTAAGCAATACAATCCCATCATAGACATGTGACACTACAAACACTTGACAATGATATTTGTCTCAGTCTGTTGCACAAAGACAGCAACACTATTCTCACCGCCTGTTTTGTCCTTAAAGCACATAATCAATGTCTACTAAACACTTCTGACATGGTGCTGAATTTATGAAAGACACTTTTACAAGACCAAACAAGAATTTTCTACTTTTCAAACAACAAATATCACAGTAAAAAAATTTAGATTTTAAGGCACTGGCTTCTGAACTAATGTTCAAAGCAAAGACCCCCGACCTTTTCCTGTGCAGAGTCGAGACCACTGATGGTGCTGGAGTCTGGACTGGGGACATCTTGTGGCGTGTAACCCGGTGAAGCTGCCGGTTTGAGGATGAACGGCGTTGTTTGCGCTGTTTCAGAAACGTTCATCGATGCCGCAGGTGGCTGTTGGGTGACAACTTGACTGGGGTCCACCACCAGCACTGGGGGAGCAGAGCTGACTCCGCCAACAAACAGCATCGGAGCTACTGCAGGTTTTGGGACAGTCACAGATGCAGCTGTAGAGCTGCGAATGACTTCAGGGCCTCCTGCTGAAACTGAGGATGTGTTCAGGGAGGACTCCTTTTCCTTCTCTTCTGTGGTAGCCTGATTGTCAGAGGCTGAAACCCCTGGTTTTCCTATGTTCATATACAGAGACAGAATGTCACATTATCTCATTTCATGAATTAAAGGTCACATATTGTGCCCCTTTTCAGGAAGTTAATGACAGTCTTACATGTTCCTACAGTGCGTCTTTCATCTTTTCAGTTCAAAATACTGCAAAGACAGTTTATTTCATCATGACTGTATAATCTCTGGTTTTAGGGTTGTTTAGATTTTTGAATCTGCTGTATGTGTCACAGATTGATCTGGATGATTACTGGTTGCTTAGATCTTAAATGGCACCTGGGTTGAATATTGACTCGCTTGTAAAGTTGGGAGGCTAACTAGTTGTGGGCGGGCTTGAGGAATGGCAAAAGTAAACATATTCATATCTTTTCATTTACACCTCCAGGTTTATAACAACCACAAAACACAACAAAAATGGATTTTCACCATATAGGACCTTTAAGGTCCTTTTCAGGATGGTGTAGAGTTTTTGCTACAGGTTGCTTATTACAACTGAACAATATGCAAACACAGAAGCATATTGCAAATATTTTAACAGATACTGTGTTTGCTATATAAGTTGTGATTTTAGATGGAAGGGTCATGTTTGAATTTCCTCTCCACTGAAGCAAATATAAAAAATGACAATGTGATTTGTGAATAATCATAAAAGGAGAGCTCTAAAAACTCTGAACACATCCAGCAAGCATACCAAAGATAAGCTTGTTTTGGACAGTAGGTCAGACACAGTGAGCAAACTGAAGGCGTCGCTTGGCATATTGTAATTTGCCATGTGCATTTTTACTTCATCAATCATTAAGTTAGTTCACAATAGAATCCCTATCTGCACACACAGTATGAATGACAATGCCTTTCCCATCACAAAGTTGATATTTTAATCCATATTACTGACAGGTAAGTTTCACGTGTTTATCAGACTGACGGTTCTCCTGACTGATGACAGCCTCTCTCACCTGCCACGGAGCCCTCCTGCAGGACAGGTGTCGGGCTTCCCGGTGTCTTGCTGCCGCCTTCACTGATGGTCTTGAGCTCTTTCTCCAGCTGCTCCATGTCTCTGCCCAGCTGACCCACTCTGGCCTCCAGCTCTTGCTCCAGCTGCCCAGCTTTCCTCTGCAGGACGTCCTCAAGCTGCTCCACTTTGGCCCGCAGAGCTTCATTCTCCTCGAACAGCTCTGAGGAGAACTCCGTGAACACTTTGTGGATCTGAACCACCAGGCATTTCTCTATCTCCTGGATTTCGCCGAACTTCGCCTCCTCCCACTCCGCACTTGGCGCCTCTTTCGCCCAGACATCCCTGAAAACAGACACGGTCGCTTGGATCGCGACTTCCACGATCGACGCCACTTCGCTTCCGAACCTCGCCTCCATGTTTCTTTGGTCAACTTAAAAACTCAGCCCGCTGCTTCTGCCGCTTTGTGTCGCATGTTTAAGTATAAGTACAGATTTAAATTGGACACCGTTTTTTCTTAAAACACCACAACAGTCTTTCTTCCGTGTTAACGTTCAGTTCAATCCAATATGGCGCCTGTGCGTCTCTGAAAGACTTCCGTGTTACAAATCTGCTTCCGGTGTCAAGTCTGTCCTAAGAAATAAAACCCTGTGGGATTTAATATAAACAATGACAATAAAAGATGAAAAAAACTACACGAGTGTCATTAAAAACAATGCATACACATCTTTCCTACTGTAAAAAAACAGAAGCTTGCTCATGGGGTTTTATGTATATTTTTGGAGGGCCGTACCTTAATTTCTAGATTAGTCAGGTTGATCTCTATAATTAATAGTACTATAGTGTGTTATTCTTTATATTCATCATTGTCAGGTAAAGTTTTATTATATATTTTTTAAGGTTTAAATGCTTAATGTTTAAATTATTCTGGTAAACCCACATAATACATAACATTGCAGGGTCTTAACTCAGTATTTAAACCTGTTAGGTGAAATCATGATGCCAAACATATTTTTCTACTTGTAGACATTTTGACTTGACAGCTGTTGTTTTAAAGGTGTCACATAAGTAACTGTGACATAACATAACTGGAGCAGTATAGACTTTATTTCAAGTGCGCACTGGCTGACTTTGAAATGTTCTGTTTTATAAAGAACATGTCCACTAGTATGACATTTTTTCTCATTTAATTTTAATTGGACAGTAATACGTCTATACTCATGTAAATTTCTGTTCATCTCATAATCTCTCCAGACACATTTTAAAGTGTACATAATTATTGTGCATCTGGTGTATTTTTTTCAAAAGCCAATTCAAACACTTCATTTAAAATTCTTAAAATTACACACACACACACACACACACACACACACACACACACACACACACACACACACACACACACAGTACATATATATAGAATTAGAACATAAAAATAAACTTGACTTCCAATCATAGACTCATAGAATTAAGAATTTCCTTCAGGATTATTGAAGTTATATCTTATTGTATCGTTGCTCTTTCATGATCAGTGTGGCACCTTAGTCATAACAAAATACAAGCCAAGTTAAACTCGTTCTTCCTGTGTTGTGCTCCCTAAACCACTCACCTCTTGATGCCACTTTAATGCCGCACATAAAGACACACACACAAACACATTATCTTTCAATATCACAATCTGTATTTATCAATTCAAAGAAACAACTGTACAGAGTCAATGATTCGCAGTTGGTTCTGATCATTTTATACATTATTGGTTCATTCATTCACCTTTTCTCCATGTTGGTAGTTTGTGTCGCCCCGGTATGTTACAGTGATTGTATAGTGGAGAGATGGGACTTCAAGACATGCACAGCAGTACCGTAATAGAGACTATGTCATTCATGCAACCTCTTTGTCCTGATGTGTTGGTGTGGAGGAGGTGTGGATCGTTTTCAACTCGACTCGTGGTACAAATCAACAATCTCACTTCAACACAGACTCAGAAAAGTTCAACATAGCAAAGACAAGGGGCAGTTTTCCCAGTGTCACCGCGGATAAACTTATTTTCTTGCTTGTTTTTACAGAAAATACTTCTCAGTAGTTATATTTGTACATTATCAGGTTGCTGTAGGCAGGCATACAGAGAGACAGACAGGCTGAGGGCAGATGGACAGTGGTGCTCGGGGCTCCTGGTGGGGGAGAAACTGTGGCAGCAGGTCAGCTGGAAACACCAAAATATATTCAGTAGTTACTGGTTTATCTTTGGCTGGTGGAGGATTAACACGAATAAATAACTGCTTGCTTGAATCTGCTTGGGGCACATGAGGTTTGGGTTTGTTTCCTGCAGAAAAGTGCATTAAACTGTCTGATCATCCTAAAATGGTGAACCACATTGAACTTTAGCTCCAAAAAAGTAAAAAAAATGTGTTTTTGGTTACTGTAATTATCTAAAGGAAAGAATATGACTGCAAAAAATAATCAAATGAAGGTGTTAAACTAATCCTGATGTTTCAAAAGACATGGCTGCACATTTTAACTCAGATGTACCAAAAAGATGTGGAGCCAAGTGTCTCACTGACTGTAAAGAAACAGAAACTTAAAAATGCTCAAAGATTGAATGGAACTAATACAAAAATATTGTGCTTCCTTTATTTTTATCCTTAAATGAAGAGTTTCTGCAATAGTCGAGATTTGTGTTTACAAAGTAATCTCTCTACATCTATGAATAAAAGAGATACAACACTGCAAATATTATTTACTAGAAAGGCTTCAAGGGTGACAATGAACCTGATTTTCACTACACAGGATCATCCTGAAAGGAAACTGGAGCATTTAATAACCCTCCAATGAAAGACTCACAAAATCCTCCTCTGAAGTTCACCTTCTGCACCACCGACTGAACTGCACATATTCTTATTAACTGATTGTCCTCAGAAACACTTAAACAAAGGCTTTGTCTAAAAAATAAAATTATACATCAGCATTATACTTCAGTATACGAGCCCTATTTAAAGTCTAAACACCTTCTTATGATTTCCTATTCCAGGCAGTGTGTGTTTGTGTGTTGAGTGTTTGTCAGGATCATTTTGATGCAGTGATGATGGGCGCAGGCGGATGTTTTTTTCTGCCCCTGAGTGGTAACATGTAAACAGAAGATGTCTCCCTCCCGAACAAAATATCAACACAGTTCCTATGCAGAGTTAATGAACAACAGCGGATTGCACAGCCTTTGATGGTTTGATATAGAGCATGAATTAGGGCTGCAACATCAGTTTTTGATTAATCCAGTAGTTAGAATTAAATATCGTTAATAATTTGGCCAATAAGAGATTAGCAAACAATGGGTCCTCATCACAAATTCATGAAACCGGCGTCATATTTTGTCAGACAAACCCCAGAATATTCAGCTTCTAATGATATAAAATTGAGAAAAAACTGCAAATTTGTTCATTTGAGAAGCTGAAACCAGAGAATGATGGGAGTTCTTTTGGTTATGTAATGATATAAGCAATTAATCAGCTATAAAACAGTTAGTTTCAGCGATTTTTTTTTTACCTCTCGCATAAATCTCCTGACTTGTTGGGCTTTGCAACAAGTGTGTAGAGCATGAAACAAAAGCGAAAACGTAAATTCGTGCTCTTCTCGGATGGCAACTGATCCTAAAAAGGCCTCAGATAAAACTTTCTTCTACCTATTGTCGTAACCTTCCTGGATCTGACGTCCCTCTGCTGGATCCCCGACACCACTGACCACCAGGCCTCAGCTCTGCAGCAGGCCAGCGTCCCTAGTGCAAAGTAAAAGTTGCATAAAGTCTCATTGCTACCATGGACATCATCATCATCGTCATCATCATCATAATCATCATCAGCAACAACATGAATCCCTGAACACACCCTTCTACAATCCTCTCAAAGTAAGACTCCGTATTACTGCATACTACTGAGTGGTTTTGGTTTACAAGATGCAACATGTCAAAGTCTGAAAACTGAAGTTTCTTTATGTTAGTGGCTGAAAATCGGCACCAGCGTTTCCCTCTGCTTTAATATAAATAAAGATTTCATATTCTGCCTCCTGTTATCTCTGGTTTCAGTGTAGATTTTTTATTATCTTTGATCTGTTTTTAAAGTCTTTTCCAGGGAGCAGAGGGAAACACTGATCTTCAACAACAAAACATTACATTCATTTCCAGCGAGAAAAGAAAACACTGACTAAAAACACATTAATGACAAACCAAAAGGTATTTTATTTGTCATTTCCATCTCGGCTGATGCGAACAGAACAGCAGCAGACAGTTTACCTGCACGCTCATCCAAACCACCAACTTCTAGATTTTTCTGAACTTTTGTTTTGAACCTCAGTCTGTCGTGATGTTAAACATGTTTCATTTCCACGTGTTATCTGATTTTTTTGATGTCAGCAGTGTAAAATGATGTAATCTGTTAGTGGGTTAGCTGTACGCCGCTTGCTCTGTCCTCTGAGTATCAACAGCAACAAAGTGTGTCGGTTTATTCTGCTGTCAGATTCATACTCCGTCAGCGGCAGACTGTTTGCTCATTCAAAATTCACTTCTTTTAACTCTGACTGTGTTTGTTGTGTCCAACATGCATGTAAATGATTGCATTGATCTGGCATTCCCACCTAATTCAGATGCATAAGATGTGCATGAAAAAAGATGAAAGAAATTACAAGTTTTTAAGACGTATTTTATGATGAACAGAAACAGGTCAGGAGAGAATTTAAAATCCTGAAGTGAAGCCCTTCAAAAAACAGATATCACAACACTGTTAGCTCATGACCTCATTAATAGAAGCTTTAAAAGACTAACTTCATCCTGGCAGATATAGATATCTGAACACTTCTGAGGAAATTTACCCCTCATGAACGAATATGTAAGCTTTTGCATTTAAAGTCCAACTAAAATCCCATTAACTCCTTCTTGTTTGCAGCCAAAACTCATTTCAATTTTTTTTAATTTGAAGAAATAAAAAAGTGAGTGACGTTTTATGGGCGACAACACAATTACAAGCTCTGGGAAGCAGCGTCACACTGCAGTTTTAGCAAATAATCTTCATTCTTTATATTTTAAATCTTGTAAAACTTAAATATGGGCCACCGTATAACTCACTGAGTTAAGGCGTTACCATATGGGCGCAGGTCACCAGCAGCCGGTCGTGAGTTCGAGTCCGGCTCACGACCCTTTGCTGCATGTCTCTCTCCTCTCTGCCCCCTTTCACCCTGTCTATCAATAAAAAAGCTTCAAAAATCTCCCCCAGAAAAATTAAAACAAAACTTAAAAACACTTGCAACTAAACATAAATCTTGTCTTTGTATTATGTGCTAAAGTTAGAAACAACCACTACAACTGTGATTCTCACTAACCATGAACAACCAGCAGTTGTTTTCCACCTTAAGGGACTCTTCATCAAAGTTTCAAGACACTAACTGTCAGTTTTGGGAGAGAAAAGACTTAAAGGATGAAGACCAACCAGATGGTGTGGACAATGTGCACTTGGCTAACCAGTTTTCTGATAAGACTGGAAGTTAATGTAAATCATGAAATCAAAAAAAGCTCAATTTAACTCTTGGCTTCTGTGAGTAGAACCACAAACAAAAGTCATGCAGAAGGATTTTGTTGGGCTTTAACCAAAAGAATCAAACCCGCCAGCCCTGCAGCTGAACGAGGTTTCCTTCCAGCAGCAGTGATATGCCAACAAAGAAAGGATTTTAAACAGGATTTTAAATGCACTCTGACCAGGATGCACCTACCAGAGCAGGAAAGTCACTTCACACAATTACCCCACTGCGCTTACCAGCTAATCAGACTTGGATCATTCTCTTTTCCCTGCTGGTTTATGGCTTTATGGTGAGTTTACAGGAAATGAAACAGAAACCGATGCGTGGATGCAGAGTCGGTGCGCTGCAAAGACGAGCTTCTTTAGACAAGTGATTCCTCTCCAAGTAAAAACATGCACAACTTGCAGACAGTTTAACCCACTTTTTAAATATTTGGTCGGTCTGATATTCTGGCTCTCATTGCTGTGTCAGTTCATTCTCTTATTTATTCTCTTATTAAGTCGGTCATCTACATTTCATGACCTTTTGCACTCTGTAGCGTGTTTATAACCTCTGACATTTGAAACCTCATGAGTTATAAGCGTGTGCTGTAATTGTACTACTATCTTTGTGAGGACAGGGTTGAGTTTTAGACCTTGGAAATGAGGAGACTTGTGGAAACTGAAGACATTTTTGTTGGTTTTCTCTGTAGAACGGACCTTCAAAGGGCTTTTTGAGGGTTTGGACTTGGTTTTAGAATCCAGTTTAGGCATTCAGGGGACTGCAGTGTCCTCACAAAGATAGAAAGTGTGTGCAGATCTGTGTTGTGGATTGGACATATCTGGAAGACTGAGGTGACATCTGAGGGGACAAACATATTAACATGGGAAGCACACGCTAAGCACACATCAACATAAATAACCTGAGAGCTATGGAGACCCTGGGAGCGGAGAGCAGCAGCACACACACACACACACACACACACACACGCACGCACGCACGCACACACGCACACACGCACACACACAGACACACACACACACACTTGCACAAAGACTCACACACACACACACTCACACAACAAGATATTTTTTTGAATTCTGTATAAAAACGGATGCAACATATTTGTGTGAATAAAATCAAAGAGAATAACCGACGAGCAGTTTGATGTTTTAAGAGAATAAGAAGAGTAGATGAGGCCTGTTTTCAGCCCTGAAGGCCTCATTCATTAAAAACGGGCCACATTTTGTGCTTATGACCAAAGCCAAACGTGTAATTTATGATCTTGATGGTGAAACAAGCAGGTTACAATGGATTTCCACTAATTTCGTTAAAGATATCACAAAGAAAGTCATAGCCTCTACAGCTACCCAAAAATATGAATGCTGTAATTTTTTGCTGATTCATTTGTTAAGTAAAGAAAAAAGAATGTTTTAATGAATGAGGCCCCTGGGAACCTAATCCAAGAACTGTCTTTATAAAACAGATTGGGTGTCCAAACTGTTCAACTGTCCTTCAGAAATCTTCACTAGAAAATCTGTAATTTTAAATCAATTCTACACAAAGGAAGGGAAGCTGCTTAGTTTGCTTTTTAGGGAAGATTTTAACATTAAGTTTGATTACAATTCTAGAAAATTTCAAGACTATGATCTTTATTAGGGTCAACATTTTAAGCCTTTTGATGTTTTTTTTTTAAAATTAAATTCATTTTTCTATTCTTAAAGTTTTAAGGATCATTGCTCAGGTCATACTTCTACTCTTCCCTTGGCTTTTAACTTCCTAAAATCCGCACAAGACAGAAGATCACTGCTGATTCATCCACGGTGAGTTTAGATAAACTTAGCAAATTAAAACCAGTTTCCACATTTTTTCCTGGCCAGACCTCGAGACAGATGGGAGAAAGTGGATAAACCAACATAAAAGTCTAAGTTTGTCTGTAAAACATTTTGGCATAATTTCATTATCTTTCCGAGGAGTAATAAGACATAGTGTAGGATGTCTCGACTTACAGACAGACAGATAGATACAGTAGATAGGACGGACAGACAAGAAATACGTACAGATACAGCTCATCTCATAGAAAAAACAAACATGAAACAGTATGAGCTACGTTTTATCGCACTACCAGCAATCAGTAACAGCCTTCGAGTTAACGTGTCCCGTCTCTCTCTCACGTTAACACCGGCGCCTTCAGCAGCACAAGACTCCTGCAGTTCTCTGAAACGGCCACCGGGGGGCGGCAGTGACTCCGTGTGTTCTCACAGAGACACAGAAGAGAGACAGAGAGAGAAGAAGAGAGATGCTCTCCTACTCCAAATCAAATCTATGAGTGAGCCTGGGTCAGTCCTTCACTTTCCATCCAAACACAGCTGCTCTGTTGACAGTGTTGGTGGCGGAGAGCAGGAGGGGGGCGTTCACTTCCAGTCTACGGCCCCGCCTCCCGTCCGGAGTTCGTATGCTTCAATCCTGACCAATCCGTTGTCACGCTCACTTCTTCTTGCTGGACTTTTCCGAGCGTTTTCCCTCCGACTTCCCGCCCCGATCCGACCTCTCTGACCGCTCGCCTCGCTCCCTCTCCTTCTCCTTCTCTTTCTCCTTCTCTTTCTCCTTCTCTTTCTCTGCCCGCTCGATTCGCTCAGCCCGGTCCGAGCGCTCGCCGCCTCGATCTGACCGGTTGTCCGCCTTGCTGCCGTCGCGGCGTGTGCCCTCGTCGGTGGATGAGGTAGTTGGTTGGGGCTGACCCCATTTGGCAATCTCCTCGTGCTCCGTGATACTAGCGGTAATGTTGGTCACCCAGGCTTTAAGGTCCTCCTGTGTGGGGAAAAAGCAAACATAGGTTGATATGAGGGTCACGTAACTACAAGATTAGTAAAATAACATCTACCGTTACTGGTAAGCACTTTATAAACCATAGACTGGATAGAAAAGATGGACGTAGGATCTGTGAAGTCACCTGATGGTTTGAAACAAGCAAGCAGTGAATCTGACACCTGCTTTATCATTTATTTCAGCGTAAATGTGACCATAATTTATAAACTAAACATCATACTATCGTCAAATACTCTAAAAACTAGCAAATGAAACCATAAACCTGTTAGCAAAAGTTTTACACAGACAACAAAACAAGTGAGAAGTAGGTTCTTTTTCTCATAGACGTCTACACAACCAGGAACCAGATGAGTCGCCTCGTGCTGGCTGGTAGAGAGAATGCAGGTTTAAGGCACTTTTATGTTGGCTTCATTTTCTGACCTGGAAATTTACGTCCATCTTTTATACACAATTTATGTTGGAAACACAGAAAATGTCTCACCTCATCTTTTGCATGGAACAAAAACTCGCTGCCATCCTTCGTTCTGAAAAAAGAAGAGATGAATTTAACAGAAACAGAACTTTACAGTTAACAGACGAACCTTTGAGTCAGGACCTGGCTCAAAAAGTATTTCCCAGCAATTCAGTATTTATGTCGCTTCCATTACATTAGAGGATGCACAAGAAATAAAACAATGTGTTTAAAATGACAGTCCTAACTTAAACTTAAGCTGAATCCTACATTTCCCATGATGCAAATCAGTAGTTCCTTTCATTACAGGGTCTCTGTCGGGTCTTTTACTTTGGAAAGGCTGAACAACAGAGAACAACCCATTTATTTTGTAAAAAGGAACTTGCAGAGGACAATATCAATTTGAGAAGAAGAAATTTTGAATTGTTCCTGCAGACACCAGTGTACTAAGGGATCCTACATTACCAGTTATGGTGTTAGCAGTCTTAATAATTTGCCATACAGATTCCAAACTGCACCTCAGGGCTTTTGTTCAGTGTTTATAACTTGTTAGAAAGCACAGTGGGATAGAACATTATTTGGTATTAGTTACATCTATAGCCTGCTTTGGAACTGCGTTTTTAATTAAGAAAAGTTGCCATTAATTGATCATGTAAATTCACTCAAACTCAAGCTTGTAAATCACATAATGATAAACAATGTTTTTAAAAATAACTGCTTTGTATTACTTCCATTGTAAAACAAATAGCACAAAATATTTTCTTCCATTGTAAAATATTTTTTTTACAGATTTTTTTAAATAATTTACTTTTATTTTACAGATTTTCCCTGTTTTGTTAAAATACAGATAATAACTTGTAAAATCACAGAAAAAGGTAATAATTCACATTTTAACTGCAAAAATAATCTGCATCAGAAATGTTGCATCATCCAGAATTGAAAAAATCACACTATTTTTCTTTTACTGTATTTAACTCAGCAAAAATAACAATATTTAACTGATATTTGCTGTTATTTAAAAGAAAAAAATACTTATGTTAATGATCCAAAAATGGCGTGAATTCAAGGGCACAGATCACCAAAGCTTAACTATCATGTGATTCAGATTTGTTGTCAGGAGGAAATCCCTTAGTGATTTGATTCAAACTGAATTCAGTGCCAAATGATGCTGTCAAAGGTGGGACTGGGCCTTAAGAAGTGAAAACTGATGCTACCCGGAGGAAATCTAAGGGTTTGAGCCTTAACCCAATTCTGCAGAAAAATAACACCAGTATATGTCTTTAGTTAGTACAAAAGTAAACGTCTTATATATAAGAAACAAAACGACATAAGAAATACATGGTGTAAAAAGTAGGAAATAAATAAGATATAAGTACGACACATTACTGAAATCAAATAAATAAGCTAAAATAAGGCTAGAATAGAACAGTAGAAAGTAATGCTGGTAATTATACTGAGGTAGTGTCGCAAATGATAATGAAATATTGCACCTGAAAAATTCAATGAAAATGATATCTGACACATGAAACTGATTGAATATGAAAACAGGTCCTTACTTGAGCGTGAAGACATTCTTCTTCTTCTTGTAGCCGTTGGTGACGTCGCAGTGGCAGTGGGAGAGGTTGAGCAGCGGCTCGTTGTTGTAGGGCGTAGTGGTGTTCTTGGCGTCCTTGTAGAAACCCATCTCCCCTTTGTTCAGCACGCAGTACAAGTTGACCCATGACCTGCTGTGGTGTGGGAAGGCAGGAGGAGGAGGAGGAGGAGGTGGAAGGTCGGGAAGGTGGAGGGGAGGAGGATGGGGGAGGTGGGGGAAGTGGTTGGAGGAAGGGGGGGGGGAAACGGGAGGAGTCAGGAAGAGCTGCAGAGTCACTGTCGCTAAGCTAACACCTCACTCACCTGACCAGAGCAGACAGGTAGGTGGGCGGGATGGACCAGCCCCAAGAAGGGAGGAGGAAACAACACTGCTGAACAAACACAGACCAACAGACGGACGGACAGACGGACGGAGGAGGTGGGGGGATGGAGGGAGGGGTGGGGAGGGAGGCCACAGTCTGCTTCAGTGGGTGAGGCTCATATATGACTTACCTTGGAGGAGACAAGAAGAGCAGCCAGCAGCAGCGAGGAGGAGGGAAGAGAAGAGGGAGAGGAGTTTGGTTAAATGCCATTTTGGCCACGACACAAATTAAAGTCTGTTCATGCATCTTGTCCCTCTGTGAGCGTGTTTACATGCACACAGCATTCCAGTTAATAGCTGACATCGAAACACACAGTGCTGGGCAAGTTTCAGGCACTCTAGATGTTTAGATTCTTTTCCATCATCTTTCCATTCTGCAGTGTTAAAAAGTCATAAAAGGACTGTCTTCAGCCACAAAAAGAAAAAGGAGTCCTGCAAAAGATAGTATGATTCCCTGATCTCACTATCATGGAGTCAGTTTGAGATCACATGAGGAGTCAGAAAACACTGAAACTGCCTAAATCCACAGAAGAACAACTGTGGCAACTTATCTAGAAGCTGGTTTAAAGGCAAAAGTTGCATCAAAAATTGAGTTTCAGCTTCTTTTATTTCTTTTACGAAAAATTAACAAAAAAAATGTTTTCAAGCAACTTTCAGCACCTAAGACATTTGCACAGCACTGTACGTGTTATTCAGAGCAGGTATCTGTGTGCAGCTTAATATCCTGATATCAAAAACCTCTGAACTAACAATGGAAGCAGAGCTTAGACTGGAAAAGACCAACAGTACATGTCATAACGTGTCTACCCTGCTGCTAGTGACATCATCAACACTGTAAAGAAATTTTAATGTTTTTAAACTGATTTTTCTAAAGAATTTACTGTTATTTTACTGATTTTAACTAGAAAAATCACAGAATTTTTTAAAAATGTACAAGTTAACCTTAAAAAAACAGGCCAAAACTGTACATAATGTCCACATTAAGGAAAAATACATTGAATGAAATACAAGAATCTGTATTTGCATATATGGTAATTTGTTCTTTTTCAACTTACAACTGATCATAACATTTTTACTGTATTTATATCAACAAAAACATTTTTTTCATTGCATATTTACCGTCATTGTAAAGAACAAATTATACATTGTAAGGACTGGAAAATAGTAAATATTCTGTAAAACAGTTATTTTGCAAGTTGAGAAGTTTAGCCTGTTCAGCTAAATTATAGATAATTTCTAGCAAAATACAGAAAAAAAATTACATATTAACTGTAAAACAAACAGGCTAAAACTGTACATAAGCGCCGCATCAAAAATCTGCATTTTTACAGATACATACTAATTTTTTCTTTAACAATGTGTAGCTGTAAAATTACACAGTCTTACTGTATATAAATCAGTGAAAAATATTGTTGTTACACATTCTGTCTTTTTTTTGTTTTAACTACATTTCCATCCTTTAATTGTTTTTTCCACAGAAATACAATTAATTACTGCGCTACTAAGCCTCATATTTTCACAAAATAATATTTTTGTTAAGATAAAATATTTCACCTTTCTTTACAGGACTATATGTCTATTTATCTCTGACGTGAAAATCACATGGTAAACTAGTGAGTAACAGATTTTAATACTAGGTCTGTCACTTAATCAGTTTAATATAACACGTAGACACACTCCACATGCACCGAATCCTCACTCATGGTCAACCTGAGTGATACCAGAATATTAATGTGCACATCCACTTACTGGGTGTCTCGTCAGGTCGACATGTAACAGAGACAGGTTGAATCTCAATCCTTCCTTAAGGCTCCTGTATCCTCTCATCTCAGCATTAAGAGCATACAATCAGCCAAACCAGGAGCAGTTTGGAGATTCACACTTGTCCAGGTTGAAGCCATTCGGGATTATGCTTTACCTTGCCATGTACATAACAGGGCATGTACATACGACACACTCATCCACTGCCTTTGGTGCGTGAGTGGGATTCATCCATAGCTGGAGGGGGGGGATGAGCTTTTAACTGTGCGAGGTCAGCCCAGCTACCAGGGGGCAGTGCAGAGAGAGACTGTCGCTGGTGTCTCTCTGGAGAAAGCAGGTAGGTTCATCTGTGGAGGTCAGGTTGCGTGTGTGTGTGTGTGTGTGTGCATGTGTGTATGTGTGTGTGTGTGTGTGTGGTAAAGTGACCAGCACCTGCACCAACAGTCACTCCAACAACATCATTCACCAACCAGCCAGCCAGTCAGTCAGTCTGCCAGCCAGCCAACCGCTCCTGCTTTGTTTTATTTACTCTGTGGGTTCGTGTTAGATCAGAAGGCATCGTAAGCATCGTGCATGAGGTTTTTCACATGCGGTGAGATTTCTGCAGGCCCTGACTCATGTAGTTGTCTTCACTGATTCTTATAATCAGTATTCAGATGCTGATATAAATACCTAGGTTTAGATTCCTGCATGCTTATCTGACTTTATTAACTGACTAAATGTGAAGGAAAATACAGAATTATGAGCTCACAAACTGTCAGTGCTGCTTAATAAGTTAAGATAATCATGATATATGATGAAAAATTGAGAAGATAACTCTTTGGTATAAATCAACAGCTGTACTCTGTTAATATCAAATTCCAGATGCTGTGACTTAACTGTGTTTTAGTGGCAAAAAAATGCTTAGAGATTGAACATAATGCTGACAACAAGTAAAACATATGATGCACTCCTTATTCACTACTAAACTCTTTCACTGGATACCAATACACAGATTTATATATTTCTATAAGCTGAAGGAAACAGTTCAAAACGTTCAAAACCTTTAGAAGCAGATAGAAACTGAGAAAATCCTCATTTCCACTTTGCACAATGTTTGTCTTTGTGGTATCTAGTAAATAACTTATTTAAAAATTACAGTGGCATCTCTTGAATGTTCATAAACCTTAATTTATCCTTGTTTCTGTGCATCTCCTATAAAAATCCAATCCCTAGCTGCATATTGCCTTGAATAACCCATTAGGCACTATGTGTTGTGTGAGCCGGTGTCTGTCATGCATCTGTTGGACATGTCGGACGCAGTGTCAGCGGAGTGTGTGTTAGCATAGCATGCTAAAGTCATGCCCCTGCCATTACTGTTTAATCAAAAATAGTATAGGAGGAGGCAGCGATGTCATGACGAAGAGACAGAAGTGGTAAAGTCCATATATTTGGTACTTCAAGGGTGTTAAAAACCTTAAGTACCAAACTGAAAACATGACTTCAAAGTCTGATTCTCATGATACCACCGTCCATCCTCCTCTACAGCTCCTAAGATCGGCTCCAGGTGTCATCATTATCGTTAAGACCCTGAACACCCACCTATTGGTGCTCTTCTTCAGGCTCTCGATGTCCAGCTTGCGGAAAAGGAAGCCCTCATGGTGTGCTGTGTGCGTCGGCGGCTGGGGCACCGCTGGGCTGCTCTGGGCCGGAGCCGACCTGGACCTCCTCGTGGTCTCTCCTGGCTCTTTGGGTCTCGGCCGGCGTCTCGGTTTGGGTCGGTCCCGAGCTCGAGGCCGTTCGGGACGGGAAGACTTCTCTGGTAACCCGTTGGGCAGGCGGGGAACTTCACCTCGGGCCTGAGGGTGAGGAGGGGGGGTGGATGTAAGTGTGTTTAATGCCATCCATGTACCCATACTGTGATACCATTATTCTTAAAATGCAATCGAAACACTGTAAAGTAACAATGACGGGCAGTTTCTATTTTCACACATGATTTATCTATTCGTTGTACAAATTTATTTGAAGAATCTTTTACCATGTTTGCACTGACCAACATAGTTCAATGGTCTTCCTGTAATCCTTCTTTTCTTTTTTGTCCTGTCTGAAAAGCACTTTGCAAACTTTGTTTTTAAAAAGGTGCTATAAATAAATAAATGAAATAAAGTTACTATTAAATATTGATTGAGTTGACCATGTGTAAAATCTGGGATCATGGGTAACATTAGGTTTTGAGTTAATTTAAAATTATTTGAAGTACTATGCGTTGGAAAAGCGTGATTTTTTTCTTTTAGCCCAGTGACAACATTATATAACTCTTCCAGTTGGGATACTACTGGAGTGATTTCACCATCATTCCTGCTCAATGACTGTCCACTGTATCATTTATCACTGACTAGCACCAAACTCCACTTTTTTTTTTTTATTAGATAGGACAGTGGATAGAATCGGAAACAGGAGAGAGTAGGGAAGGAGATGCGGTAAACACCCAAGGTCAGAGTCGAACCCGGGACTGCCGCTACGCCTCTGCACTTGGGTCACGCGACATAACCATTAGGCTATCAGGGCGCCCGCAAACTTTACATTTTTAAAGCTCCTATTGGTGCCAATCACTGGGGAAAAAATATCCTCTTAGAGTGAACAATAAAGGTTTTATGATTGGTGGAATATCAGAGTAGATGGAAGTATTGACATGTTTTGACCAAATTTGCACCATCGTATAACTGGTTTGTATTTTTCTATATAAACAGGGTTGCACCTTTGAAGATCAGATGTACACATGAATGAGCCTGCAAAATTTCTGGACTGTAGCTACATTATTTCTGAAGTTATGGCACTTCAAACATTGATCCACAGATTGATGTAAAGAACATGATGCAAAAATCGGCATGACCTCAACCCTCTTTAAGACTTTTTAACTCAAAAAGTTACAACACCTGTCACCAAAAATTTACTTTTTACTTACTAAACGCATATGTATAGAAAAAATCTGACAAATATGAGATGGCCAAGCATGAACTTTTATAAAAATTTGGTGAACTGAAGTGGAATGACCGTTATGTGCCAATATTATCCAATTCTCACACACATGTACATGTTGCTCTGCACAGCCATGTTTCTCTGTTTAGATCCTGTTGATATTTTGTTTTGTTAAAACCTTAACCAAAGAGCTAAAACAATAACTTTTGCAAATACTAAATCTCCAAACCTGTGCTGCTTCTCTCTCTTGCAGCTGCTCTACAATCTCTGCCAGCGTTGATCTCTTCTCTCTGTGGAGGAAATACCAATTAGAAGTTGAAACTAAAAATATTCAACTGTGATTTTTTTGTAATGCCACCTCAGTGCACTGAAACTCTCACCCTCCTCCAGAGCGTCTGTCTGAGTGCTCCTTCCCGGTGTCGTGCTCGCTGGATTCCTGCCTCTCCAGCCGGTGTCGGTCCCTCTCCCTCCGCCGGCCCTCATGGCCCCCGTGGCCCTCACGGCCCTCACGGCCCCCATGGCCCTCGTGGCCCCCATGGCTGCCATGGCCCCCTTGACCTTCCTGTTCGCTGGAGGTTTGCCTCTCCAGCGTCCGTCTCTCCCTCCTCTCGGCATGTTCCCTCCACACCTCCTGGGGTAGCTCGTCCCTTCGTGCCTGGATCAGCTGCTCGCTGCTCAGCTGCCGTTCTATCCTGTGGTCCCGGTGGTAGCTGTGAGTCTGGCCCTGGGGCTCTGCATGGCCCAGCGGATCGGTCCTGGATCCCCGGGGGCCTCTGGTGGGCTCACTGTGCAGACGCTCCCGACCTGGCTCCTGCAGCACCACCTCAGCCATCACCGCAACCTCTGCCCTCTCTGTCCCTATCTCCCCCATCATCATCTCCCTCTCCCTCCCTCTCTCCCTCTCCCTCGCCTTCTCCAGACGACTCGCCACCAGCAGCGGTGTCACAGCATCATCCAGGTGTTTGATTTTAGGTTGCCGTAGATATGGGGATGATTTCACCTCCAGCTCCCTTGCTGCTTGCACTACCTGCACCGGCTGCACCGGCTGCAGGTGGCTCATCGCCTTCGTCACCTGGTCTCTCATGGCAGTTGCACTTTCTCTCGCCTGGTTGGCTGAAACCAACATGGCTGCCGTGGCAACAGATGCAATGGAGGACGCAGCTGGTTGGCCCAGTCCTGCGGCCACGCCCACCACAGCGCCATGGCGGGCCTCTAGTGTGTGGCGGTAACTGGAGCCGTTCATCACGGGGGTGTAGTTTGCGACTGTCGACCCGAGTCTCCGAACCACAGACGATGGAGAAGGTGTCGGCGTGGCGGGCGACGGAGAGGGTGGAGAGCTGGCTTCGTTCTGTTCGTAGATGGTCTGTCTCATGACGGGAGAGATCGGGAGGCGGGGGAGGGTGGCTGGAGTAGGTGATGCATCTTGGGGATCCAGGAAGACTTTACGACCCAGCAGAGGGGTCGGGGGGAGTTTACTTTGCTCTGCTTTCAACTTCTCTACCTGCAAGAAAGAAATCAGGACCAGCTTAGGAATGCAATTTTTGACAATTCTTTGTATATGTAATGCATATTCTTGCATGATCATCGTGAAAAACTTTATTTTCCATCAGTTATTAAAGAAAGTAAACATTTAATAGATTCTAGACTCATTCCACACAAATTGTTTTAATTTTGATTAATATGGCTTATAACTCGTAAATCTAAAAAATTAATTTCATTTTGAGTTTGAGTAAATTACTATTCAAACAGTATAAATTCTGTGTATCTCTGGCTGCTAGCGGTGCTGTATCAAAGAACATTTATGGAAAGCAACAGGAATGGCTGCATCCTTGTCAAGAAAAGTCACTTCAGGAGCTTGGGACAGCTTCAGACGGAGTGGATTAACACTGGTTTCAGAACATCAAGAGCCACTAAGCACCAGCATCTTCAGGAGAGGAGCTACAACTGTCTCATTGCTAATATTAAACTGCTCCTCAACCGTAGACAATGTCAGAAACATTTTACCTGAACTTATTCACAATGTTCTAATGTTTTGTGTTGCTAGTAAATATGTTTATCCAAAAGGTAAATCTCCAGCTGTTTGCCGATAGCTTTAGCATTTCAGAACTTATCCTGGCTGGATCATGTTTGTATTTCAACAGTGATGAAAATTGTATTACCGTGGTGAGCCGTCGCAGCGAGCTGAATCTTTCTTCCCAGGTGGCGGCGGCTTTGCGGAAGGCTTCGTGCCGGCGAATCAGCTGCTCCACCTCGTCTACGCTCCCGCCGAGCTCATTGCTGTTGATGAACGGCTCCTGAGCGGTGAGCCAGGCCTCGGCCACCACCGCCTCCTGGGCAAACTGGTGGACCTCCAGCACTGAAGCAGCAGGAGAAGAAACAAGAAGAACATTTAAAAGGAAATAAGGAATGAATGAATTCCCCTTCCAGTGCCTCTCTCTCTATATATCCAGCATATACATGTATTTGTATAGAGGAATAATTTCAGTCTTGTATGTGCACTCACGTTGCTGCAGGGCTTCCCAGTGTTTGTCCCACTTCTCAGAAAGCTCATGCTGCTTCGCAATTACCCTGTCCAGCTTCTCCTTGATCTGAGAATCAAAATCAGCAGCATCAGAATCACAACATCACAGGTCTGGATAGTTCTCATCTTGGCATGTTGATAAATCTGGTGTTTTATGTAAAAAAAATATATATATATATATATATACATATATATATATATATATATTTTTTTTTTTTTTTTAAACTCTTTTATTGGAATCATGTGGGTCAGTTACAGTTCCTTGGTTCATATCAATATTTTTAGCCAAGTATTTTAGAAACTGACAAGGTTTTGTGTAAAAAAAACAACAACTAATAATTATAGCAATAATTCCAATAATAACAATTATAATTAATTAAAAAATAAAAGTATTTAAATAAATAGATAGATAAAATTCAAGTGTTTTAAATCCAATTCATTTCTCCTCAAAAAGATTTTAAAAATATAATGGGGTTTTTAAAAATTCAACAGTCTACATAAGGGATTTTGTTGAGTAGTGTGAGTTAAAGTCATGCAGTTTTATTTACAGTGTTTTTATTGCAGTGCAGTGACAGTTACAGTGTTTGTTTAAGTTTCTTTTTTGTCGTCTCACCTCTTCAGCTGCAGGGTTTCTGGCTGCCAGCAGCGTCTTTCCCATCTCGATACACTCCAGGGTGCTCCGGCTGCGAGCCTCCACTTCGCTCTTCAGACTCTGGTGATAATTCATCAGCACCTCCACTGAGGACACGTCCCTGCAGCAGACAGCACAGTTAACTCACCATACACAAACACCTACTACTACATTATCACGTATATATATATATATACAGCAGCAGAGCAGAGCTTCACAGCTGACTATTTTAGTGACGATAAAATTCTGATGTTGAAAAATCTTCTGATATTCTTTATATACACGTTAGAATTATATTAAAAAGGGGAAATTACGGAGCCATTTTTATTAACTTTGCAGAAGTGAGTTTCACAAACTAGTTAGCAGCTTTCTGTGAGGACACTGCTTGACTCTGCACCACTGTCTGCTCAGCTGTGATGTGTCTCTGCTACATGTGCTGCAGACGGTGCTAAAGCTAATGTAAACAACAGAGGTGGAGCCACTTAACTGGACAAGCTAAGTGATGACACAGTTTCTAAAATACTCCAAGTATCTTTTCCTGCATTGTGTTCTGTAAAATAAGTTTTAAAATCCTCACATATCGGACAACATATACACTAACACCAATATATCAATTATAGGCCAGTACTGACCCATAAAATTGACTGATTGATACATTAGTTGGGCTCTAAAATTCAGTGAATATTTCGGTCGACACGATGACCTTTTTATTGGTCAATGCTCTTGCGCTTAGTTCTGATTTGCAGCATCAGATTAGAGATCACAGTGTTACAGACTACACTAGATTATGGCAAACAACAGTCGTTTTTTTTCTCCCATATCACAGGGTTTCTTCTTTTTACTTAAAATGACAAACTGTTTGGAGCTTTAGATTTAGAGTAACTTTTTCTAATCATGTCTAATTTTTCTGCATATTGCTATACCACAAATAAAACACACAGTATGCTGTTAATAGAACTCTATTCTCTACCGTCCTCATACGTCCTTCAACTGCTGTAAATACTAATTTAACACAGATGCTGACTGTAATTTTGCGTTCCTGCTCCTGCAGTGTGAGTACCTGGGCTTCTCTCCTGTCCCTATCTGACAGATGATAGAGTCCATCCACATGATCTGATCTCGGACCATGCCGAAGAACCTCAGCTTGTCTGTCTCAGTGGTGATCTGCACTCGACACTCCTCGCAGGACGTCAGCAGCTCCTTCCAGCACTGCATCACTTCGTGCTCTCTACACGCGATGGCTTCGGCCTTCTCGCCGGCGTACACCGTCCTCAGCTGGGCCGCACTCTCCTGCAGCTGACGCACCTGATGGAGCGGGAGAGCAGATTTTAGGGGAAATGCTACACTGAAAAAGGAATTAAAAAATGGAAAGAGGCAGTTTTTGTTCCGGATGACGCACAAAACGCAGCTGTCCTGACAGCTGTGTTTAGTCAGGGCCAAATGGTCCAGGCTCTGTCACCAGAGTTGACACAGAGCAGCTGTGGTTTTGCATCATTCTCCAGTAAAATGTACCAAAGTTCCCTGTTCCCCAGGTGCACGACAGTGGCAAGATAAAGCAAATTTAAATGCAGAGTAAGACGATAGCTTTGCCACGAAAATGGCAGACACACAAAGATTTTACTATCAATCTGATATAATCAAATTACCACTAATTTAATTAAGTTCAGAGGCTTTTATTGGCATTAAAGGATAGAATATCAGCATGCCAGACATTTAGTACAAACAAACTGGGATTTTAGAGGACAGGTTTGCTGTAAAGAGACTCTAACTGTTTCTAATCAGAAAGCAACACATGTAATATGACATAATGTTTGCTAATTAAAATAATAAACTCCACTCGATGTCATGTATATGAGTGGTAAAGCAGGATGTGACATAAAAAGGATACATCGACTGTGGAATTGGATCTTTACAGGAAGAATATCACAGGGCAAGGGTGGATTTTTTTTTACTAATACTGGAGCTGGTGTATATCCACGTGTGTGTTGCTGCACCTGTGTGACAAGCAGCTGAATGTCCTGTTCGAAGCTGTGCAGGAGTCTCTGCAGGGTGCTGGTGTTGGCAGTGCTGCCCTGCCGAGCCCGAACCTCTGGCAGCCTCCGATGTTTGTCCTCAATCTGGGCCAAAACCTGAAAAAAGAACATGAGGCAGTGCAGAAGCGTTACACTTTTGCAAAGGAAACATCTGTATTTGTACAGACAGTGTGTGTATTTGTAGAAAAGAGAGCAGCTGAGAAATTCATACCAAATACCTTCATGCAGGGGCGGATCTAGAAAAATATTTATGGGGTGGCGAGAGGGGGGCAGGAATTTTTGAGGGGTGGCAACATATGGCAGACGTATATATACTGAATTTAATCACAGTTACCACAGTTCAATGAGAAATAGCATGTACACAGTACAGAAGGGCGCAGGCTGCCATTTACAGACTCATACAGACAAACTTAATCTCATGCAGTAGTGTCTTGCATTTGAGGTTTCATGTGAAACAGTTCAGATTAGAAATAAGTGACCAGACAATGTGATCTCACCTAGTAGAACATAGAAGGATGGTAACACCAGGTGGGGCGTTATCACAGGCAAGGCATTAAGGTGAGAGACAGGTGATGAGTGTCAGATGTGTGAGAGGGGAAGCAAACTGTTTTTGACTGTTTCAGGCAGCATTTGTACAAGAAGAATCTATCCAAAGAAAAACTTATCCAAGAAGATCTATGGACTGAGCTGTGCTAAGGTCAATAATAATGTAATGAGGCCCTCATGTTGTTGACGCTCTCCCTCCTTCATATCGTCACAGCGGTGGTGTTCTCCCACCTCCTCCTGTCCCTGGTCCCCTTGGCCTTGTTTTCTATCTCTGTCATGTTTCTGCTGCCCTTCTCTTTCCTTCCACCTTGTCTTCGTCTTCTCTCTCTCCTCCCTTTCTATCTTCTCCATCTACCTTACTCAGTCGTTCATTCAAAATTCAAAGTAACTTTACAATGTTTTCTGTGACAGACGTTGAATCAATGTTAGCTTTTTTAGCCTATTTACACAGAACTAAGGTCAGACCTAGCTACTATTTCACGTATAGATAACGAAATAATGTTCTTCAACCTGATTTTTATCATCTCAATATCAGCCCTGCAACTATCCCAGCACTGTGCTTTCATTATAATTTCATTTCTTAATAGATAGTTCATCAGGTTTTACCTCTTTCCTCCAATGTGTCCTTTCCTCATGACTCCTGGCTCCCTCACTTCACACCACTGAGTTTTCTAAACAAATCAGTCTCGTGCCGCTGGAGATGGTGTCATTAAGATTTTATCGGTACTGCTGCTTACACCAGTACTGCTTATCGATACTGTACTTTAACAATATTCTGATAATAACATTTTTAAAAACTATAAAAAAGATCAATCAAAGGTGCAGGTCTTCACTATGAACGTGGTTACAGCTGGGTGACACTCATTCACCGTCTCCTCTGTCCTCCTCCACTAGCTGCCTATGTGAAGGGGCTTTGGGTTTAGGTTAGACCTGGACTTGGACTCGTAGTAGTACAGGGAGAAGTGGGCTGGTTAATTGTAGCTGCAACTTCAAAAAAAGCCACAGAATCTTTAAATGAGTGCATTCATAAATTCAATCTGACCTTTTGATCTACAATCAGATCAATGTAGACAGTGTTGACTAAAACCAGCTTTACTCACAAATTAAAATATGCATAATGTGGTACTTTTACTGTGCCAGTATCTTTACTGTGTGATAATAAGAAAACAGCTGAAGTATTTCTACCACTGACAACATTCAGTTAGAGAAGAACTGAAAATAAAAAGACCAGAGTTTGTCTGCAGCCCCAGAATGATTAAACCTCCACTGCTCTGAGCTCTGAGAGTGAAACTAACGCTGAACGGGTTAAGATGATGCTCTGACTTTCACACTGACTTTGAACACACTCATACCTCAACAATCATGGCTAATGCTTGTTTTTAATAAATTACACATGTTCATGTCATTCAGCTAACGTTGCATGTGGGCTCAGTGCTGCTAGCATATATAGCATACCTGCTTAACGGGGGACCAGCTATGAGCCAGGCTGTCTGAACTTTGTTTTGATGGACTTTAGAGAGAAGATTCTGATTACTGGTGTTTCCATCCTTGCATTCAAACAACATACTGCACTGGTGGCAACCAGCATAGTCTGTGTCAGTCCTACTGAAGTTTAACCACATTTCCTAAAGCTGCAGGTGAGTGACAGAGAGCTGCTCCGACAGGCAGAGTTCACTAGTGGATCTAGAGGGACAGGACCTCATAGGCGCCTGTCTTCATCGTCTTATAGAGAACAATGAGGACTAGTGAGACTAAATATGCAAAATAAAATTCTTCCTACGTTCTAAAGTACCGTTAACAGAACCGTTACCGTCAAAGCTTATGATCCTCCGGTTTTGAAAAATTTCGCCCCGAGGCTCGTTTAGTACCGGGGCTCGGTACCGATCCTTACTTGCCGCTCTGGCGTTATCTCGCGGTGCATTCACTGCAGTCGGACTTTGGAAATTCGCGCTCGTCGATGTTAAATTGGCTATAACTTTTCTTTTAATTAATTGCTGCCCACTGGGGTGGCAGCAGGGGTGGCAAGGCTTTCATTTAGGGTGGCACTTGCCACCCTATGCCACCCCAGTAGATCCGCCCCTGCCTTCATGCACACATAAACATAATTATTAATTATTTTTTAAATTAACTACACTCTTAGAAAGGTTTATATGGTCTTCTGAAAACCTTAAAAACACCATAATGTCTCTTGACATTTTTCTCCTTTGCAAAACAACTTTTTTTAAATCACATCTCTGCATCATATTCATAATTGTAAAGACTCAACAAAACGTATTACTAATGTTAAAATTTTGCTTACATTAAAAATGACCCTCTGCAGAGCCAAAACTAGGCTGCTTATTTTCAAAGATACCGATGCACAATCAGCCCTTCATTTACATTTTGTGCAAATTTACTTAAAGTTACTTTAAACTGTGGTCAAGAGTCTCCTCAAGCAGCAGAAAACACTTAAAGTTTAAACTTGAAAGAAGATGCATTTAAACCACTCTGCTCCTTATTATATCTCCTGTATCACATCTATGTCTCACCTCTCTGCAGTCGGAGAAGAACTTGTGCAGCTGGTGGGAGGCGGCGAGCATCTGGGCCCGGGTCTCCATGAGCTCCAGCAGGTCGGCCCAGGCCTCGTTCACGCCGTCCTTCCACTCGGCAATGGTTGCAGCCTCCGAGTGGCCGTAATCAATGAGCTCGTCCACCATCTGATTAACCGCCGTCACTCGTTCCTGCCCAACGCTGCCCGTCTCCGATGCAAACTCTGTAAATTTCTCCTGGAGGACCTGGAGATGCAGCAGAAGCAGAGGTAAGACAGGAGGGCACAACATTCAGAAACGCATTGTTGTATGTAACTATTATTACTGTGCTCACGCATGTTATTGAGTAAAACCTGTAAAATCTGGGGTCAAAGGTAACATTACCTTGTGAGTTAAAAATTCTTAAAGAAGGTGGGGCCGTGTTGATTTTTGTGCTATTTTCTTCACGCCAGTCTATGGATCAATGTTTGAAGTGTCATAACTTGAGAAAAAATGTAGCTACAGTCCTGAAATTTTGTAGGTTCTTTGATATGTACATATGGTCTTCAACGGTACAACCTTAGAATAATACAAACCAGTTACATGATGGTGCAAATTTGGTCAAAGAATGTCTAGGTTTCTGTCTATTCTGATATTTCACCAATAACCATTTATTTCTCACCCTAAGTTGCTGATTTTTTTCCCCTGTAGTCGGCACCAATAGGAGCTTTAAGAGTGTAGAGTATGGTGCCAGTCAGAGGCACCACTTTTCATAAAATTATTTGGAACACTGAGTTAAATCTTTGTTTTTCATTTAGCCCAGTAACATTATTATATAACTCTTCCAGTTGGGGCACTGTTGGAGTGGTTTAACCATCACACCTGCTCAATTATTGTCTTAATGTTGGCCATAAATGCAAAAAAACATAATTTCAAATTTTTTTCCTCATCAAGTTTGCCTCTGACTGGCACCAAACTCTACATTTTCAAAACTCCCTCTGGTGCCAATCACTGGGGAAAAATTTACCCTCTTAGATTGAACGATAAAGGTTTTATGGTTGGTGGAATATTGGACTGGACAGAAACACTGACATTTTTTGACAAAATTTACACCATCATATAACTGGTTGTATTATTCTAGGGTTGTACCATTGACAACCATACGTACATATCAATGAGCCCGCAAAATATCAGGACTGTAGCTACATTGTTTCTCAAGTTATGGCACTCCAAGCGTTGATTTACAGATTGGCGTGAGCAAAAATGGACATGACCCCACCTTCTTTAAGACTTTTTAACTCAAAAACTAATTTTACCTTTGACCCCAGATTTTACACATGGTTAACTCAATCAATATTCAACACTTTCAAAAAAATCAGTCAGATTAAAGATGGTCAGGCGTGGAGCATTTGGTGAATTGAGGCGGAATGATCTCAATATGCCTTTAATAGAAGTTATACGTATGATATAGTTTATTGCAGCTAACAAATCGGCTGTAAATGAATGAAACTGTTTGAAATTGGTGCATAGCGTGACCAGTGTTGTTATTTTCATTTTTATATGTGATTTTAAAAATACAAACATATTTCTTAAATCTATTATTCATCCACAGAAACCATCTGTCCACACACTTACGGTGACGTGCTCGAAGTCTTGACCCAGTTCAGGCGAGCTGGCCACCACCTCCCTCTGAGCGATCCACTGCTCCAGCTCATCCACCTCCCTGTTGAGCTGATACAGCCAGTACTGCTGCTCCAGGCGGCTCTTCCTCTCCTCCACCAGGTCCTTCAGAGACACGTACAGCCGGTCGATCTGGGACTGACGCTTGCTGATCTGCTCGCTGTAAAAGAGCAGAGAAAGAGCATCAGCTTATGCACATAAACAGGACTGATGCATTCAAGGTCAGTTACCTGCAGCACTGAAGATGGTGCTTTGTTTGAAACCACCACATACAAGGTAAATGGTTTAACACATCCTGAATAATCAAAATGTGTGGTTAGACTGCTAGTTGGAAAACCAATTTCTTACATACACAATAACAACTACCAGCTAAGGCTAATGTTATTAATTGATTTTTCTATTTCTTTGCTATTTTACGTTTTAGTCTATTTTGTGTCCAGTTTATTATTTCATTTTTATCATTTCTTATTCTGTTTTTATAATCTTTGACTATTATTTCTATCTCTACCACCATTCAAACAACTTTTTAATTTTTTTTCTTATTTTTTTCTTTTTATCTTATGTGGTGTTTCCTTATTGCAAGTGTGAAATAGGATAGTGTTTCCTCAGTTCCTCAGTCCCTGTATTTTGGAGTCCTTTATTTCTACTTCATGACTGTGGGGTAGGGCTGGAGGTTATTTGGACTGTGTTACTGCATTTTTATTTCTTTGGGTTGCATTGTATTTGTATGTAAAGTGCTATATAAATAAAGTTTGACTGATTGATTGATTGATTTGTCTTCCACAGGACAAGCATAACCAAGAAACTGAACCAAAAAATTAACTGTTAAAGGCCTGTTTTCATCTGACAAAAAATACAATTCAAAGTTTTTTTTGCTGACCGCATTTCTGTAATTCGGCTGCAATGACAGAACATGTCCGTCTGATTGTGTTAGTGCTTGTGTTTACACACTCACCAGTCTGGATGCCCCATCTCCAGCAGCTGTCGGCACTGCTGCGACAGCAGTCCGATGGTCTCTGCATAGTCCTCGATGGTCTGTTCCAGGACCAAGTGTTTCTTCAGCAGCTGCAGTGTGCTCGGTTCATCCTGGTGGGAGGAGGAAGCAGCACACAAGGACGAGTTAGACTTTAAAAATAGTGTTAAGACACAGCACAAATTCTCAGTCCTGCTTCTGTGCAGAAGTCTGTGTAAAAGACTCAGATTAGGGTCCAACAAAATGAAATAATAATCATGTATGTTGCAGAGACATGCATTTAAAGTAGTTTTGCAATGATTTTGAGAAAGAAAACGTCTTTTTTTTAAATTAATAATACTCAAATAAATTCACCTTCCCCTTCTCCTCATTCATCATGTGCAGCTCCTGCTCGCTCAGCCAGGCCTCCACCTCGGCTGTGTCGAAGTAGTACTGCTGGGCCTGGTACATGGCGTCCAGGACCAGCTGTCTCCTCTCTGTCTCAGCCCACAGCAGAGCCCACAGCTGGGCCAGCTGGTCATGGCCGGCCCTGACGCAGTCGGCCTCCGGGCTGCGTATGGAAGCGATGATGGCCGCCCGCTCCAGGACGTCTTCGATTCGGCTCTGATGGCCCTGCAGCTCCCTCTGGAGAGTCTGAAGGACACAAAGAGCACAGGAAAGGATAGGATACTGTTTAGATGTTGTACAGAACAGAACAATGATGAGAAGACTGGCTGCTAAATGACAGATCTCTAAGCTTTACGGTGCAGACAGTCTATATGTTAGGTTAAAGCTGCAGTTCGAGTCACTAGTTATTTCAGTTTTCTTACCTGGTTCTTCTTCATGAGCTGCTGGACGGCCTGCAGAGTCGATCCATGTTCCTGAGACATGGCCATCGGGAGGCGTTCCTGGACCCACAACTACAACCACAACAACTTCTTCAGTATAGACTCAATAAAGTGCAATAATTACTTCTCTGTACAATTATAACTCTATTATCATTTACCATGATGAATACTTTCCTATGAATATTTTCCTAGAACAATGTACATTTTTACACTTTGCTAATACTTTTCTATGTGTATCTTACATTTTTGTACCGCTTAAATTTCAAGACTTTGAAAGCTGTAACGGGCATCAATAAATGATTTCTGATTCTTAACAGTGAGATACACAAAGGTGAATAATTTTACAGCTATTAATTTGTGACCCTGCATATCATCACCTCAAGCTTATGTTAAGTTTAACAGACTAAGTTTAAACATTCAAGCAAAAATAGATCTTTTTAAATATTTTTGAATATTGCTTAACCATAGTGGCATTTATTGCAACTCTAGTAAAGGAAACAACAGCAAGCTGCTTCACACACTGGAGATGTAAAGAGTGAGTCTGTTGCTCCACTTTCCCTGTCTGGCAGAAAAACAACTACTAAAGGATGAAACACCTGTCTGTGTGTGCTGCTTGTGATTTTGTGTGGGAATGTTGTCACGGACTCCTAGTTCATAACGCTGTAAATTCAAGCGCTTTAATGTGATTTAATGAGTGGGTCAGAGGCTCAATCACTGTTCATTTGGTGACAGATAGTGACTTAATAGACATTTATTAAATGAAAATCTCCATGCAAGTGTAGTTTTCTGCAGAAATATTTAAATTATGTATATTTTGGGTTATTTTTTTGTGTTTTTTTGTGCAGCACAGTAGAAATAGACAGGAAATAAGGGGAGAGAAAGTAGAGGAATGACATTAATGATAAACTGTGTATGTAATAACCTTTAAATCATCAGGTTGCCCCATAGAGAGAATTTACAACTTTCCGTATTTAATAAATATTTAAAGAACTCAGCAGCATGTTTGGTTTTCTTTGCTCACTTGTCAGCGTGTTAAATTTATATGTGGAATCTGATTTATCTGTAGATATCTCAAACGAATCTTTAAAAGATGCATCTTAACTTGTCAAAATTTTTGAACTGTTGGGCTCCAAACATTTAAAGTTTTCATTCTTTAAATTCATTTGTACAGTCTGCAAATAACAAACATGTTAAAATATGAGCAGCAACAATCAATACATCAGGTATTGTGGCTGTAACATGACAGTTTCCTGCTCTTCAAAGAGTTTCCATTATAGTCAGTGTATTTGTGTTGCTGTCTTGAGGCCTAAAACTCACAATCTCGTCCTCCAGGTCTCGTCCGACTTGATGAACCTCCTTCGAAGCCAGCAGGATACGTCGTCTCTCCTTCAGCGGCTCGATCAGACGAACCATCCGGGCCTCCACGGCGGCCTGTCGCCCGGCAACCGTCTCCTTCACCTGCGTCTGCTGCGGGATGGAGGATGCCTGCACCTGGAGCTGCCCCACCTCCTTATACCACTCCTCCATCTGGGTCTCCATCGTCTGAGGAGGAGGAGCATTGAGTGGAAATCATCAGATCAGACAGGAGAAAGGGAGCGAGGGAAGTGAGAGGAAGCAATGGCACAATGACGTTAAAAAGAAATAGGTTATCACGAAAGTGATGATTATATGGTATGGAAGAGAGATGAAAAGAGTGCGACAGAAAAGTAAAAATGACTACTTTTTAAAAAAATATTGGACATAAATATTTAGCATTTTTTTTCTTGCAAGACAAATTTTAATAACCAGAAATTATCAGTTTCTTAACTTACCATAAGAATATTACCAAATATAGTCAAAAAGGTAATGAAACAACCATGTCTTTGGTAATGCCTGAAATTCTATTTATTATTACTTTACTTCTCTTCTTTAGTTAACACTCAATAATGTGCAATAACATGAATATAACTACATTACTATTTATTACACTGTATACACTGTACTACTTATTTTCTTAGAACAATGCACATTTTATGTTTATACTTTTTCTAATTCTGTTTATAGCTTTATGACATATTGTTCTACTTATGTCTATCTCTATAATTTATTAATTTTAAGACTTCGAATGGGAGCAACTGTGAGCAATTTCCCCTCGGGATCAGAAAAGTATTTCTGATTCAGATTCTGACATTTGGTAATAAATCTTTGCATAATGACAGTTTAGACTTTTCTATAACACACTGAAACCCTGCTCAATGCCTTTATTTAGGAAAATATGGACAAGAAAGCAGAAATAAGATTGAAAATAACCCCAAACAGCAAAACAACGGTGGGCTGACAGACAGGAAGTGTAGTGAAGGTTACTGTACCCTGTGCCAGGATGGATGCTGGGTAGTGGAGTTTGGTTTGGATGATGTGGTAAAGCAGTGCTAATGGCGGCCTGTTAAAGGAAGCTGTAAGCGACATGCTGTGGGAGAGGAGAGTGAGAGATGTCTGGTGAAATGATGAAGTGATGAAAGGATGAATCTGTGCGTCAGCCCAGGTCAAAAATAAATAAGTCTGACTCCTCCAAACCATCAGTGTTGGAGGGCAAATGAAGAGTTTCATCCCAAAGAGGAACTTTTTGCAGTTTTCTTTGCTATAAAATAAAATTAGTTATAGTACTTTCATCTCAGCTGAAAGTGACAAATTCAGTCCTTCCTTTGCACTTAAAATCAGCTTTTACTGTAGTTTCTCACTCTTTGTCCAAGGGAATGTCACTATTCTCTGCTCAAATGGCCAAAAAAGGATCTTTACTCATTGGAGTCAGTGTGATCTGACAAACACCCACCTGCTCTGCTCTGCTACTAAAAAGACTAATAACAATAAAGGCCATCTGCACTGGAGACTGAGTGTAAACCAGCCTGCAATCCTTACCACATCTGAGGAGATACATGTCTGAACGCATCCTCTGCAGGTCTTCTACTGCTGTATGCACAGCTGACTAATATGTGATAAATAATAATACAAATGGAAAAAAAATAAGTCAGAGCTCCAGATTGTGAATATTTAATCACATTTAGTGACTATTTTTGGAGACTGTGCTGCAACATTTTTTACAACTAAGCACACTAGTGTGACCTGCAAATGCTGCCTGCTTGCTTTTGTTTTAAAAATCTAAATATATCACATGACACACCAGGAAGGAGCTGGAGTTGGGGTAAAGATCATTCAGACCCTCCTGTATCACTAAAGTCCAAGATTTCTGAGGACAAGGAATCAGCAGGGGATCAAGTATTGTAAAAGGCGACATGACATGAGTTGCTCACGCAGTTGAAGTTGCAGACAAAGAAATGAACTCTGTATATTACATGTACTGCTCTCAGTGTGGCCCTTCATTCACAGGGAAAACTACATTTGCTAAACTGGCTGCAAACTTAATACAGGAAACACTTGCAAAACAGCATGGACCATAGACTGTGAATGAACGATAATTGAACTGCAGCACTTGTAATTGTAAAGCACAACTTCACATTGTGACTCTTGCCTTTAAATAAATGTATGTTTTTCTGTAAATTGTCCATTTATTAAGCAAGCGATTATCAGTAATACAGCTAAGATGAAAAAAAATATGTATTTGTTAGGTTAAGTTGCGTTAAAATAGGGACGACCATTATTACTAGTGGAAAGTTAGTTTGAAGTCCTGCAAGTAAAAAAATATGAAAAACAAACGCCTGGAGAAAAACGGCTGCAGTCATCAGAGCACCAGGGGCCAACTGGAAGCTCTTAGCTGATTTAGACTTTTTAAATGATACATGAACTGTACTTAAATTGTGCTTTCAACCTGAAAACAGCACAAAGTAGTTGCCTGACATCCACCAAACATCACTACTCAGAATCAGACTGAACCACGAAACACATTAACCAGTTATTTAATTCAATATTTAAATGAAGCAGCCTTATTTAATGATTCAATGCTAGTGTGCAGCATAAACTGGACTAATGTACCAATAATATGCCTTATAGCGCATGAAATCTGCTGATTTATTTGGCAAACAATAGTAAAAATCCACAAGATGCTTAAAAATATATTGTTCAATAACTTGTGCTTGTGAAATGATCTTGGGATGAAACTCTTGCATAAGTTCACCAGGTTGGTTGTTATAACTGCTGATGGCTCGTAGTGTTTCCAGAAACCATCAACACAAATGAAAGATGAATGCTGGCGTGAACATACGAGAGCCTGAACTTTGCTGAAATGAGATGAAAAGCTGAAAAGCAGGAAGCTTCGCAGGCACTCGGCGAGAAACGTCGCTGTTAGTCATTTATCAAACACCATGTTGGGTTTGAATATTCATGAGATGAGTTCATCAGTGTGTGGCGATAAAAACGTAAACAGTGAATCACTCTGGAGACGGTTCGACATGCAGAGCAGCACAGACACAGAACCCGAATCAAGATTTAGGTCAAAACTAGGCTAAAGATGGGAAAAGAGCACAAACTGCAGGGAAATAAATGTTTCAATCGATCAAAGAGGAAATAAAGGATGCTTTTAAGGACTTCTCTTTGTGGACTGATTGAAAAAAACTACAAAAAAAACAGCACAGAAACAGCAGTAGTGCATTTTTTTCTGCACAATGTACAGACATTATAATATTAATATTCAACTTAGAGTTAAATATTAATGGTTATCTTGGTGTTCTGGACCACAAGACAGAAAAAAGCAAACAAATCACAACTCAAAGTATTTTAAAGCAACAGAATCTTTATCCTGAGGCTTTCTGGGAAATAAAGGAGCTGTACAGGACATCTTATATGCTGCTTTGTGGACTGATTAAAAAAAAATATATATACAAAAAGCAGTGGAGAAACAGCAGCAGTGTCATTTAATGGACTTAGTTTGTGTCACTAAATGTGTTCTATTTTTTTTCTGCACAACTTGCAGGCATTACAATATTAATATATAACTTTTACAGTATAATATTAATGTTATCATGTTAAAAAATGTCTTTGCAATGTAGAGAAAAGTTAAAAACTGGCAGACACGAACTGAGAACTTACGAGACAGAAAAAAAGCACATTTCTCACACAAGAATTCACAAATCAAAAAACAGAATCTTTATCCTGAATGTTTCTGGGTTGGTTTTTACGTACGTGCAGTTTCTTGAGCTGCTTGTTGACTGTGGTCAGGTCCTGCCCCTGGTCCACGTAGGCCAGTTGCCCCTCCAGCTGGCCCAGCCGCTGGTCGAGGCTCTCGTAGCTCTGCACCAGCAGGTCGGCCTTGTTGGCCTCAAAGAGCTGCCGGGCTTTGGCCTGAGTGGTGCTCTCCAGGTCCTGCCAGCACTCCCGGATCTCCTCCAGCTTCCTCCGGACCACCGGGCTGAGCTCCGGCTTCTCCTGGATCAGCTGCTGGCCCTCCTGGACAGACAGGAGGAGACACAGAGGTGAGGAATGACAGCTGAAACATCAGACACAATAATATCAACATCATTTGCAGTATTACTTCTCAATGGTTTGTGCGATATCAGGTTCTGTATCCTGTAGCTTTTCATTTCATGTGCAATATTTCACAGTTTCATTTTCCAGGTGCAAAATGTCACTTTTCATGTGTGAGATTTCATTTGCAAAATTTTAATTACATGTGCAATATTTCACTTTTATGTACAACACTGTCGATATAATGTGCAATATTTCATTTTAGAGTTGTTCAGGTGTAATATTCCCGTATTTTAATGTGTAATTTTACTTATTACCTCAGTATAATTGCCAGCATCACTTTTTACTGTTCTATTCCAGCCGCATTTTAGTTTACTTATTGTATTTCAGTGTCGTACTTATATTATTGCTTTCTACTCGGCATTTCTTATGTCATTTTGTTTTTCTGAGCGATAGCTGGCACAAGAATTTCCTTTAGGATTAATGAATCTTATCGTGTCTTATTCATTGACATACAAAGTGTAGTTAGTCAACTTTTGAACATGTGGAGTCAAAATCACGTGCAAATGTAACACTTTCTGAACGCTAAAGGTAAATACTCAAAACAAATGTCACTTCATTATCACCAAACTATAACAAGCAAAACCTGTTATGATAATAGGCTCAATATGTAGATGAATTAGCACTGTCTGTGAATCTGTGTCTGTACGACTCACCTGGGAAGTATCAAGACAACTGAAAGTGTTTAAGCATTTATCAGTTTCATGTGAGTCCCATTTTCCTCACCACTATGCAAATTCATTCCAAAAAATATTCCAACATCTGTGGATCACTGCCGATAAAATGAGCTTGTGAGGTTCAGGCCAGAAGAATGAAGTTTCTGTGAGGTTGTGAAAGTGAAAATTAAACGTGCATCTTAAAAAAAATATTAGCTCAAGAACAGATGACTGTAGAATGAAATAGCCGAAGAATAAATACATAAAAAAAAACAGCAACAGAGGGAGTAAACTGGAAAAGTTAGAGACAGATTCAAACAAACCCTCTTGAGATGTAGTTTCTCATATCCAAACAGGTTTATTATCAATAAATGAAGCGATAATTTAATAATAAGAGTTTATTCAACAGAAATCTGAAAAACCAAACCCACTATTTACAATAATGATGTCATACACATCTTTACTTGTGAGAAGCTCTAACATTTAGTATGTTTACATTATAAAAAGTAATGATTGTAGAAGTGATATTACAGTGTCAAATAGCTTAACAATTAACCCGATACACTGAAAACGAGACACTAAAATGTAGAACTCATTAGTCTATTATCAATCACCAGAAAGTTAACCCCTTGAATTGTATCTTGTTATTTTTATCACTATATTTATTATCGACAAATGTAGTGATCATTTTTCCAAAAATTATCTTTATAATCGCCAAAGTGAAAATCAATCATCTACGAAAATAAACAATATCAGTTGAAGAGCAGCTGAATGTACAATCAGAGAACAGAAGAACAAGTAAAAAACAAACAAATACAAGGGAGTTTCTACTGGTGATCTCTATCATCTTTATAAGAACAACCGAAACCAGAAAATCCAAATCCACTATTCACAGCAAAAAAGTACAAATCTTCACACGTGAGAAGCTTTCACATGTAGTATGTTTGCATTTTAAAAAGTAATGATTGAAAAAGTGATTCTACAATGTCAATTAACTAAACTAACGCAGAACTGTACTGACTGGTCTATTAATTTAACCACCAGAAAGTTAAATACACAACAGAAGCATCTCAGGTTTCAGCCTATAATGTGAGTATTTTCTAGTTTTCCTCATTTTACAGATCAGAAATCTGATGATGAAGGTGAGCTTCTGCTCTGACTTTTAGAGGCGGTGATATTTTATGTATTTCCCCACAAATGCCCGACAATTTATAGACTGAACAGGAAATAATCTTTAGATAAATCAATAATGAAATATTCATTAGCTGCAGACTCAATGGCATGACCGGTTGAGGTCAAACTATAAAATAGGCTTTTTTTCTCTGTTTCTTTACATCCACAAACATCCACTGGCTCTTATGTTGGGATAATGATGTGCAGACACTGTGGAAGTGTGTTTGTATGTGTGTGTGTATGTGTGTGTGTGTGTGTGTGTGTGTATATGTGTGTGTGTGTGTGTGTATGTGGAGACTAAACCTCATTGTATGAAGATGCCTCATAAATTACCTCACACTCCCCTTCCCCCTCCATGCTGCTCTGTGCTTTTCATATTTCTGCCCCCTTTTGTACCTCAACCCAATTCTGAACCCCCATCAGACACAAACACACACACGCACGCACACACACACACACACACGCACGTCCTTGTGTTCACCTGCTCCTCTGCCTTTTTTTTCCCATTCAGCCTCCCCCACAGTAAAATCCTTCCCCCCATCCACTTGATATTCGTATTGTGGAGCCTGTGTGTGTTTGCGTGTTTGTATGTGTGCATTCGAGACAGAAAAAGAGCTACAAAAAACAACATAAACACAGAACAATAAACAAACATGGACAAAAAGGCATGAAAACCTACAAAGGACAGTTTGGGGAGATGTACCTTTAAACCCAATCTGTCTAAACACACTTATGCTGTAATAATATTATTTAAGTTATTATATCTTTTAAACCTTTCCTACCCTGCAATGATTTTTAAATAAATATTTTTTTTCCTGCCTTTTAAACTTGATGATTCATTTACTGCCAATGTGAGGCTCTTTGCAACATGTTTTGAAAAGCGCTATATAAATAAAATTTAATCTTATTATACTATTGTCAGAAAAATAGCGCGCAAGAATACCACAGACCCTTCTTGCACTGGTTCACTCCATAAAAACAACACTGTCACCGATATTTATTCACATTTATTTTAAAGAAAGAAAAAAAAATGCAGAAAGAATCCAGTAAAAACTTAATGTTCAGACTGAGGAAATAAAGTTCCAGTGCAAAATACTGCAAAGCTACCACGTCCTAACATGCTGATGTTAACAGAGTGCTACAAGAAAACAACATAAACAGAAAAAACTAGAATGCGCTCAAGTGAGATGCAGACCCACACTGGATGCCTTCCTAAGCATGGCAGATAGCCCTGTGACCTTGACCTTTGACCTTTTGACCCCAAAATTAATGGGTGACCAGGGTAGGTCAAGATCAACATGTACTGAGTTTAATTGTCTTATCTGTCCTTGTTATCGAGCTATGGTGCAGACATACACACCCACACACCCACATACAGACAGACAGACAGAGGTATGATGTGGTAGTCTGACCCTTACATATACCAAAGTTCATCATTGCAAGCTTATAAAGTAGATTATAAGGGGATTTTGCACTAATTAGGCCTGCGACCTTGACCTTTGACCTTTTGACGTCAAAATGAATGGGTGACCAGGGTAGGTCAAGATCAACATCTGTGCTGAGTTTGATTATCCTATCTCTATTTGTTCTCAGGTTATGGTGCGGACATAACCACCCACACACCCACATACATACACACATACAGACATACATACATACAGACAGACAGACAGACGGACAGACAGACAGACAAGGTCGCGACCGCTCTACCCACGGCCTATTCTGTCAGTGTGGGTAAAGAATTGACAGACACAAACAAGCAAGGGAAGATATTAAATACTGCAAAAAGACAGTCGTGGGAAATATGACTTTAAATCCAATCTGTTTGACATGTAGTTGTGCTGTAATAATATTATTTAAGTTATTACTTAAATTTATTACTCTGACATCCTAATAAATTTATGTGGCAGTAAGGCAGTAACTGGAAATACATGTGAACACTTTCACCAGTATTTCTGCACATTTACTTTAAAAAGGCTTTTATTTTCTTATGAATTATATTACTGCACAGACAGAATTCATGATCTGATGATGGCAGCAGATGAAATATTAGGTTGGAAGTTTATCTAGAAGGAGATTTGAATGTGTGCACCAAATTTTACGGCAATCCATTTAGGAGTTTTTGAGAAAATCTCACTCAGAATCACATGCAAGCATCAGGGTGACATTAGAGGAAAAGTCAGAGGATTGCCAAAGTCATTTTGTTTATCTTCTTGGAATCATAAATGTATGTTTTTGCCAGTAAACCAGCAGATGTTTAACAGGATAAGTGACATTTTTGACTTGTTGGTGATGCTAAAAGTCAGTAAGGGAACCATGAATGTCACTCAGTACAGCTAAATAAAAAATGAAAATGGGAGTTAAAAGATGTGAAAACTACAACATTTTCAAACTGACTATGCTGTGTAACAGAATTTTAAATAACAGTACATATTAAACATATAAGTTCCATCCTGTGTGACCGCTAAGTTGTTTTTCGGACCCATTTTTCTGCCAACGACTACATTTTCCAACATTTGGCACTTGGCAGGTGGTCATTTCAGCCTCTGCCAAGACGTTTCACCAGGACAGCAAAGTGTCTCTGAGTCACCGTCCACAGAGGACAACATCCTGCCACCTGACTCACTCAGGTTATCATGAAAATCTACAGACATATAGAGACGTCTCATGACAGCAAGCTAAATGTTACCGATGTGATAAGAGGGTTTCTGGACCAAACAGCAGAACCAGCTCAAGCAAATCTCTGGTTGCACCGCAGCAGCTCCAGAAAGTGGATATAAATGAGAGAAAAACAGTGTGGTGCAAATAAAATGATAGAGACCAACAATTTTCCTCAAAAGCTGCATGTAAACTGTATAAATTCACAATCTTAGGTCAGAAATTTCAAAATAAAATGTGTATGTACGTCTAAATTTACTAAATCTAAACAAGAATATCCACAAAAATATATCTTAATCTTTATGTTGCAAAACATGGCAATCTATTTTTGTCTAATTAATGTTTACGAAAATGTCACACAGTATATTACATATAGTACATAGTAGATACTACTTGGAACATTACATATATAGTACTATATACAGTACATTTTAGAATACAGACAAAGGGGAAATCATTGCTATAGTTGGTGTGGTTTTGCAAACGTTGCATTTGATATATTTTGCAATATTTGCACTACATGTATGATCAAATATTTGCTTATGGAAAATATATGTGTATTGCAAAAATAGACACGAGTTCTGTCATATTTTTGAAATTATAACTGGTTAAAATGAGAAAAACAAACACTACAGGCTGAATACAAGCGGAGAAGACAAAGAGTACGAAGAGTTTGTTGCAGTTTTCCTCTAAATTTACTGCAATATAATCACACAGACCTGCACTGACTCTACATTAACACACTCGCACACAACCAGAGTGGAGTTGCAAGCAGCAGAGCCACTCCACTCGTCCGTAGTGCTGTAATTTCCAGCGTTACGTCACCTTTCATTCTAGTGTTTCTGCTGCTGAGTGGGAGGTTTTGCGTGGGCTCGAAGCAGCTTCACCCACCAGCTCAGAGCTGCTACTCCACTAACAGATACTCAGGACCTGATCCTCCACTGCTCGCACAACCAGGAGGATCCTCGGCCTCCTTTCTTTTTGCATTTACACACAGGTTTGATTACTCATCACGAGAAGAACTCAGCCAGACATTTTAAACAGAAAGCCTGTGTTACAAACCACAGACAGTTGCAAAAAACACTGGCATTTATGAATTAGGGTCAAATGAAAGATGCTATCAAGTTGCATTGTGGGAATTAAAGGATCGAGTGTTTTGCAGCTTGATACACATGAGTGAGTAAAGGTTAGAGTATCTGTGTCTTTGCTGTATTGATTCTGACCATCATTCTATTAGTCTGTCTCTTGTAAGTCACCCAAATTCATGGAGGCATAACAAAAAATAGATGGAGTGTTCATTTAAAGTGGTAAAGGTGGTGCTCACATATTCCTCTCTGCTTTATCTGGTGGTGAATAAAGCACCTGCTTCAAAACAACAATATCTTTATTCAGTTCCAAGTAATAACTAGTAAATTTACAAAAAAATATCTGCATTAATTTATTATTTTTTTTTTTTTCCTTTTTCTTTTATTGGGTTTTCATCATATACATACATTGATTCTTCTTAAATGACATAGAACCCAATTATGTTTTTGTTTTTTTCCCCCCCCAACACAACAATATCTCAAACAATATACACCTCTGCACATATAGATAAAGGAAATTAAAGATCTCAAGGGAAAGAGAAGAGGACAAATAAAAATAAATAAATAAATAAAATAATAATAAAATAAATAAATAAATAAATAAATAAATAAAAACATAGCCAAACATAACAAAAACATATCAGACAGAAAATTAAAGTAAAACCACAGAGGATACAATTATATTAAATAAATTGTACTGATAGTTTGTAAATCTATCTATCAAAAAGAATTACAGTGTGTTCCAAGTTAGTCTGTATAGCCTAATAACATCCTGCTCTATGTAACTGCCATATGTTAGTCTCCCAAAGATGACATAGAATTGACTAAGGACAGAAAGGGGCCCCAGGTCCGATAAAAATTTTCTGAACAACCTCTAATATTGAACTTAATTTTCTCTAAGTGAATGAAGGACATTAGATCTTTCAACCAAGAATTAGACGATGGAGGTTTTGGATCTTTCCAGTGAAGTAAAATCCGTCGGCGCGCCACGAGAGAGGAAAAGGCAATAACATTTCTCTCCCTGACAGAAAAACAAGCAAAATCTTCAGGTACACCAAAAATAGAGATGGCAGGGCTGGGAACCACGGGCCTATTGAAAGCTCTAGATAATGTATCGTAAAAAAAGGACCAATACGGACCCAGCTTTGGACAGGAGAGAAACATGTGCACATGATTAGCAGGTGAGAGGGAACATCTGTCACACATATCACCGGTGTTAAATAGTTTGTTAAGCCTGGCTTTAGAAAAATGTGTCCTGTGTAAGACTTTGAACTGTATCAGTGTCAGACTGGCGCAAGGAGAGGTGGTGTTGACTCTTTCCAGGGCCCTCTGCCACCAGTCTGCTGAGAAAGTAACATTAAGTTCCGATTCCCAAATGTTTCTTGCTGCTAGAGGACACAGTGCTGTAGTCATCTTGACCACTGCTGAGATGATTCCACGGACTGCAGGATAAGATAGGATGGTATCCATGAGGGAGTCAGGTGGTTCATGGGGAAAGTGGGGGAAATTGTGGTGAGCAAAACTGCGAGCCTGAAAATATCTAAATAAATGAGATTGTGGAAGATCGAATTTTGCTTTAAGAGTATCAAAAGAAATAAAGATTTTATCAACAAAAAGTTGTTTAAAAGAAACCAAGACTCTCTCTTTCCACAAAGTGAAAGCTGGGTCAACAGCTGAGGGTGGAAATAAATGGTTGCCACAGATGGGCATTAGTGGAGAAGGAGAAGCGATTTTAAAGTGGCGTCTAAACTGTCTCCATATCTTTAATGTGGATAAAACAATTGGATTAGAGGTATGGTTAAGAGGATGCAAGTTTAACGGGGCACAAATCAAAGTTGCTAGAGAGACAGACCTACATGAGCGAGCCTCCATCTGACACCAGTCTGTTTTAGGGGAATTGTACCACATGTGAATTTTTTGGATATTGGCCGCCCAATAATATGTTAAAAAATTTGGTAGAGCAAGGCCACCGTCTTTTTTAGCTCTTTGTAAGATACAATATTTTGCCCTTGGAGTTTTACCTGCCCAAACAAAAGTTGAAATGCTCCTATCAAGTTTTTTAAAAAAGGATTTAGGGAGAAATATTGGCAAACATTGAAAAAGGAATAAGATTCTCGGGACCAGATTCATTTTTATTGTGTTGATTCTTCCCAGGAGGGACAGGGGGAGAGCGTTCCAGCGCTGGAGATCTGATTTTACTTCTCTGACCATTTTCAAGATGTTATTTTTGTACAGTGAGGTGAGATCATGTGAGATGTTGATACCTAGATAGCGAAAACTGGATGGGGCTAATCGAAAGGGCAGTATTTGGCTTGGGATCTGTTTTGCAGCATTGTTGATGGGAAAACATTCACTCTTATTAAAATTTAGCTTATAGCCTGAAAAAGAACCAAATGTTTGTAGAATTTCAAGGATATGGTTAATACAAACTGTAGGATTTGATATATAGAGCAGAAGGTCGTCAGCATAAAGCGAGACCCTATGCTCAATTCCATTTCTACAGATACCAGTGATAAATGAAGAACTTTTAATGACCATGGACAGAGGTTCGATTGCAATAGCAAATAATAAAGGTGACAGAGGGCAGCCTTGTCGGCAGCCGCGTGCCAACGGGAAATAGTCCGACCGTGTGGAGTTGGTAGTCACACTGGCAATAGGTGCATTATATAACAGCTGGATCCATGATATATATTTAGGGCCAAAACCGAATCTGTTGAGAACTGAGAATAAATATCCCCACTCCACCCGGTCAAAAGCTTTTTCTGCATCCATTGATACTACCATTTCAGCCTCTTGTGTGTAAGATTCAGAGACGATAATATTTAGGAGCCGACGGATATTTGAAGATAGCTGTCTGCCCCTTATGAAGCCAGTTTGATCACAAGATATTATGTTTGGTAGGCAGGGGTCGAGACGGCCTGCCAGAACCTTAGCTAACAATTTAACATCAGAATTGAGTAGGCTAATGGGCCTCCAGCTACTGCATTCTTCCAGGTTTTTGTTGGGTTTAGGGATAAGTGAGATTGAGGCTTGAGTTAAAGTTGGCGGGAGGATCCCACGTTCCAATGAATCATTAAACATATCCAACATAAGGGGGGCAAGTTGATCAGAAAATTTCTTTAAAAAATCGGTTGGGAAGCCATCTGGACCTGGCGCCTTGCCATTTTGCATTAATTTAAGACTGGCTATTACTTCGTCTAAACAAAGTGGAGAGTCGAGGTTCTCTTTAGTTATATTCTGAAGCTTTGGAAAGTCTAAATTATCCAAAAAAGTATTCATTTGAGTTTTATCTGACGGGGCTTCAGACTTGTAAAGGTTAGTATAATATTGGCTGAAAGCCTTATTTATCTCTAAAGGATCATTAACTGTGGTACTTGGGTCTTTGCAGATTTGAGTGATAAACCGCGATGATGCTTGTCGTTTGATTGTCAGTGCCAACAGCCGACTGGCTCTGTCACCATGCTCATAATACATGCTCTTTGTGCGCCTTAGAAGTAGCTCTGCTTTATTGGTGGAAATAATGTCAAATTCAGTTTGGAGCTTTAGTCTCTCTGTTTGAAGAGAGGAATTAGGAGATACTGAAAGTTGGTTATCAATTAGTCGGATTGCTTCCAATAGTTCTTGTTGTCTTTGCTTTCCCTGTTTGTTTAGCTTGGCACAATACGAAATAATCTCACCACGTATTACTGCTTTAAGAGTTTCCCATAGAAGGGAAGGAGAGGTAGAGTCAGACCTATTGGTTTGAATAAAGAGAGAAATTTTTTCTGAAACAAATTTGCAAAATGTATCAGAGGATAACAGCCCTGTGTTAAGACACCATGATGACAGGTTTACACTTTTAGGAATAAGCTGTATGTCTAGTAGGAGAGGGGCATGATCTGAGATAATTATTGTTGAGTACTCACATGATTTCACTGCAGGCAACAGCATTTTATCTACAAAATAATAGTCAATCCGGGAGTGAGTCTGGTGTACGTGCGAGTAAAATGAAAATTCTTTAGTTGTTGGGTGGTTGAACCGCCACACATCCACACAGCCTATTTGGTCCATAAGTGTAGTAAGTGCTCTGGCCATATTTGATGGAATCATCTTTATCGAATTTGATTTGTCAAGAGAAGGATCAATTACTAAATTGAGGTCTCCTCCAAAAATTAAGTGGTGTGTGTTGAGGCAAGGAATTAATGAGAATAAAGCTTTAATAAAACTAGGACAATCCCAATTGGGAGCATAGACACAAGTCAAAATGACGGGGGTTTGGAGCAACTTGCCAACAACAATAATATAACGGCCGTTTGGGTCAGGTAAAATTTGTTCGGTTGAGAACTGTAATCTTTTGTGTATTAATATTGCAGTGCCTCTTGAACGGCTATTGAAGCTTGAATGAAACACCTGTCCAACCCAAGGCTTCCGCAGTCTGGTGTGGTCACATACACGCATGTGGGTCTCCTGAAGAAAAACTATTTCTGATTTTATGTGTTTAAGGTGTGAAAAGACTCTTGCTCTTTTAATAGGTCCACCAAGACCCCTCACATTCCAGGTTGTAAACCTAATGGAACCCAGCCCATCCATCCGATCAAAACCCGCCATCTTCGCTTAGAAAAGATAATTCTTTCATTGACAGTATAAAGAAGAGCATCATCCAAATGGAACAAGTCACACAGAGCAAAGACATAACAGCATTGACACTGTAGCAGAGTAAATAAGTTGTTACAATACAAACAAAAAACAAAAAACAAAACAGCATCGACAAAAAAGACAATAAAGACAGATAAACCCCACACATTTGAACTACAACTGATGCCCTAACTGACATCCCAGAAAACGTAAACTAACACACTTGTCCTAAACTCACCTAAGACAAAAAAAGAAAAAAAAAAGAAAAAAAAGAAATGATGAGCAAGCAGGAAAAAATTGCAATCCTCCGGTTACCCAAAATGCAGCTTGCTTCCCTTAATTATCATTCTTACACACCTATAAACAAAAACAGCCATGCTCCTTGTAAACAAATGGCAAAATTAAACATTCCTCAGAGACACCAGAACTATTTATAGTGTTCACTCAGTTATGCTAAACCAAACACTGGTCTGAGGACATCTTTAACCTGAGTCCACATTGCTCACTTACTTCTGTGGTCCCGATAAAACCGTTCAGCCTCCTCAGCCGAATCAAAAATGCGCGTCTGTCCGTTCACGGTGATCCGCAGGCGAGCTGGGTAGATAACGCCGAAGCGAATTCCATCCATGTAGAGCTGCGTCTTCAATTTGTTGAAACTGGCCCTCTTCTTGGCGAGTGTGGGGCTGAAATCTTCGAAGATCCTGATGGAGTGCCCCGAGTATGAGACATCCCGGTTCTTTTTTGCCCATTGCAACACCCGATCCTTGTGGATGTATTTGTGAAAACGGACGATGAGTGGTCGTGATCCTTGAAGCGGCTTCGGGGCCAGACTGCGGTGCGCGCGTTCCAGCTCCAGGTCCAAGTTCTGCAGAGCATCTCCGGTCACTTCTTTTAACAGCTTGGCCATGAAGAGCCGGGCGTCGGTCCCCTCCGCCCCCTCTGGGATACCGATCACACGGAGGTTCTTTCTTTTGGAGCGGGAGATCAGGTCCTCCACAGCCAGCTGAAGCTTCTCGTTCACCTGCTTGGCGGTCTCCAACTGCGATCTCAGTGCAGCCACGTCCTTCTCCAAAGTGGTGATTCCGTCTGAGTGAGCGGTAAGAGTCGTCTCCATAGCGGCGATGGTGACGGTGTGTGAGGCTACGGTCTCTGTAATCGTTTGGAGTGAGGCTTGGATCGGAGCCAAAGCGGTGTTCAGGGAAGCGGTGAGCTCAGTTGTTACACCTTTGTGCAGCTTCTCCAACTCGCCCACTAGCATGTTCAATGTTAGCGGTTCCGTGCTAGCTGCTGCGGGGTTAGCCATCTTGCTAGCCTCCTTATCTTGTGGGCTAAAGTGCTGGGTTAGCTGAAGTTGATTTTTGCCGCGAGTGCTGTGAGATTTACTCATTCTGGTGCTCGCTGAGGTGCAATGGAGCTTCTCGTGGCTTAAAAAGTAAAAGTTAGCGCCAGTCTCGGTGTGTAATTAACAGAAAAAGGTATACATATCAGGGAGCAATTCGCGTACGTCTGATCACTCTGACGCCATGACCGGAAGTATCTGCATTAATTTACATGTTAACTTTAAAAGACAGGCCAAAACTGTTAAAGTCCTTATTCAAATCTGCAAATCTATAAGTGGTAATTTATTCTTTCTATTTTTAAATTAATTCAGTGTATTTTTCTTTCCACTGGTTCTCTGTTACAGATATTTGATGTTATTTTCAACAGGTTTAGATTTTTTTTTGTTATGGTAATTTGGTCTTTTACAGTTTGACAGTAAAATTAAACTTTTTTTTTTTACTGTATCTAAGTCAGCAGAGATTGTCATTATTTGACAGATATTGGCCATTATTTGAAATAAATAACGTGTATCTTTAAGATTGAAAATGGTAAATCATTTTTAACTGTCTTGTTATTTTTACAGATTTGATTAAATAAAGTTTTTTTTTTCATCAAATACATGCTAAAATGGGGATCAATAAAGTTGATCTGATCTTAACTGTAGAAGATTACAAGCATGTGTGCATCTCCATGCTCATGGTTTTTATGTATCACTGTCTGGTTTGATGCTCATGTTGCTGCTGCAGCCAGAAATACAAGAAAACCTTGTCATAAGTTGTCACCCACACACAGGAAGCCTCCTCTGGCTAATAAAGTCGAGGTTAGAGTTATGCACTAACTGCACAAACACACACTCACACAACTGAGGACACATTTCCCAGAAAGTGCAGCTGGAAGCAGAACAGAGAGCTGTTGTTCCATCTACCTTAAAAGTGCTGCTGCTGTAAAAGCATCACTTTGACTGCAGGAAGAGAAGGACAGAAGTTTTTATTTTATTTTTTGCTTTCGTCTTTCTCAATGCCTCGAGTGTTTTCTACTGACAGCATTGGAAAGCTAAGAGTGCCCCAGGATGATTGAGGCACAGAAGAAAACACTGATGGGTTTCATGTCATTACGCTGCAATTTCATACCTGATCTGAACTTAATGTAAGTTTGGACAGAAATAAAGAAACTGTGCACAGTAAAGAACCAAGTCTGAAAACCTGTGCCAGAAAATCGGCTCAAAAAGGTGGAATTCTGTAGCATTCCAAACTGTGGAACTAACAGCGAATATCTGTAAAACAGTATTTTTAGCAAATTAAAATACAGTTAAACAGTAGTTTTACAATCACAAATGACCATTTATGAAAACACGGAGGAAGTCAGGTACGGTTTCGGCCTGTTTTTTTTTTACATTTAACATATAAAGTAATTCTTATATTCTGCCCTTTTACTAGAAATGATCTGCAAAAATTTGTAAAACAAGTTTTCACTCCTTTACACACAACTTTAAAATGTGTAAATCTGTAAATGTCTCTGGTGAGTGATTAAAAAAGCTATCTCATCTTATTTTTCTTTCAAATAATGGCAAATATCTATAAAACAATGATGCTGTAAAACAACTAATTTCCATTTTTAAATATATACATTTTTGACGTGGACTACATAAATACTACTAAATACTGAGCTTTAATGTGAGTGTTATTTACAGCGTTTTACAAATGGCATGCAAATTAGTCCTTTTTAAAATAATTTAATCAGGTAATATCATAAATTTACAAAACAGGGAAAATCTGTAAAATACCAGTAAATTATTCCAAATTCCATTTACTGATGTGAAACAAAGACACAGACATAATAGTTATACTGTTAACAGTAAAAGTCTTCTGAACATATGCTGTATGATTGCAAATGTAGGTTTTGCATGCATTGTTTTGAATGAATCTACAGAATAAGGCAAATGTAGCTCAACAGAAATATACTGTGGAACATACAGGTGCAGTCTGGGTCTTCAGCTCTCTGTGACTGGGTTTACAATGAACTACTGTATCACTACTGCAACTACTGCAGCGACATTTTAACTACCTCACACTTAGAAAACATGAGAGCAGATCTGCTTTAAAACAGGTGCAGCTCTGAAACAACTCTCGACTGTCCTCCAGTACTTTCCAGCATCTCAGTCCAATTCTGTCTGTTTACTGGCAGCATCTCTGCACCGACAGAGCTGCCAAAGTATCTAAATAAAGCTGGGATTGATTGAAGGGAATAAAAATATAAAACGGCAGATCTCTGTCTCAGTTTAACACTTGCTCTGAGTGAAGAATGTCCCATTGATGTTGTTACCGCACAAACCTACACCCTCCCACACACACACCTGCACTCACTCCTCATTCACACACACACTTTCACAGGAAGTGCAGAGCCAGCAAATCTGCAGGTCAAAGCTTAATGCACACGAGGCTTATAGAGAGGACCAGCTCCATATATAGGAAGGAAAGGAGGCAGGTTCACTAATGCACGACTATAGTCTTTATTTTTGTCAAGTCATTTAGTTATATCCCATTTCAAAGAAAAAAGACTGCATTAAAAGTGGTCCAGAGAAAACTAAAATTCAACAGCTATTAACAATCAATAATGATTTTCATTTTGCATTACGGAGGGGAACAGACTAAAATATCACTGTCCACGACACTGAAACTGTCGTTAGCCTCTGCTGCACTAAAAAAAGAGAATTGTTGGACCAAAATGAATAAATTGTGTCAGCTGGTGACATTGAATTAAATTAATGTAACAGATTATTTCTGTTTTTTTAAATTACAAAGAATAAATAGCAAAATCATAGAAAATGTTTTCATTTAGTAAATAGATCATTACCCTAAAAAACAAACTGTAGATAACAGCCACATCAAAAATCTTACAAATGTTCAACTGTAAAATTTAACTACTTTGACTGTATTTAAATCATCAAATAAATCTATATTTACAGATATCTGCCATTAAGAAAAATTATGTATCTTAAGGACTAAAAAACTGGTAAATGATTTTTTATTTTACAATTTCCCTGTTTTGTTAAATTACAGATATTATCTAGTAAAATCACAGAAAAAAAGTAATAATGTACATGTTGAATGTTAAGAACAGGGTAAAACTGTAAATAATGTCCACATTTAAAATATGCAGATCTACAAATGATTGAATTTGTATTTTTATAAACAGTAACTTGTTTGTTTGACTGTAAAAGTACACTGCTTTATGGAATTTAAACAGCAGAAAAATGTTTAAAAAATGTACAGATATTTGCTGTTATGTGAAATAAAAAAATCTGAACCTAAAATCCCAGAAAAAAGTAAGGATTTACTGCAAAAAATATTTAAATCTTCTAAAATTCCCATTATTTTACAGATATTTGCTGTTATTTTCACTGTTTTACAGCTTTTAAATGTTCCACAATGTCTTGCTTTTCTGGTATCATTGTGCCTGATTTTCACTGTTTTTTTAAACTCACTTATTACTTATTTATTGTTCTACAGTGTACATAAGGAAAGGTAAGCTTAGCATAAGAAGAGCTACACAAAACACTTCCGCTAAAAACATAAACCTTTCAAAAACAGTCTTAGATGCTCTGTTTCAATGTTAAAATACATTCGTTGATTAATCAGGGCTTCATTTAATTGAATATCAGAAACTAAAATGTAACATTACACAGAGAAAAAGTGTGTTAACGATTTAATGAGGCCATTTAATTATCACAGTTATTAACAGTAATAAGGGGGGCAGTAATCAAGAGCCCACTGGGTTTAGAATAGCAACTGCATGGGGAAGAGGGTATTTTCACTTCACACACTCCTCCACACACTCAAACACAATCTGCTGTAACTGAAGCGAATCACGCTCAACAGCGAGCAGCTTGTGTTTGGTCTCAATCGCTGCAGAGTTACATTACAGAATGACCGGACACGTCTTTACAACCAACACGTCTTCTGAAAGCGTGCAGACTACTGTTATATCGATTTCTAGCGCTGCAAATAGAAAAACTCAGATTCTATTTTGGAAACCAGAAACCTGCACTCGTGGCTCAACAATAAAATATCCTACATCTGGGTTTAGATGTTTCCTTGTATGAATCTTTCTTCGGCACTTTTTCAGGTCGTTCATTCATAAACTTTGCCATAGTTTCACGTCGGAGATTTGATCCGCACATATCTAGATCTGTTTATGTGTCAAAGCGTCAAAGGAAGCCTAGTCATCCTGCAGCTATTGATTAAACACTGCATTACACATTCAGAACAATGCAAACCTCAGCTTCTTAGATTTGGGCTGCCACACTACGCTACATTCACACCTACTGCTGCAGGCTGAGTCTCAACACTCCAGAAATACTGACACCCAGGCTAACATGGATCCTCACACCTCGTATCAAAGCTTGTTCCAACAGGGATTCATGAAAAAGGAAGAAACTGTCACAGTCTTTAGTTTTGTTTGGTTTATTACCTGTTCTATTTTGTAAAAATCCCTGTCTTGGATGTGTGATTTCCTTTTTGCTTCCTCCTTCGCTTCCCTCCTTTTTTGATTGCCCTGACTGGTTTCACCTGCATTTGTGTTCGTTGGATTTCTATGGATTTTTTGGATTTCTTTAGATCACCTTCTTTATTTTTTGGGTGTATTTTTCTTTCATTCAGCAGCCCCCTTTTGTTCGTTCACCTCTACCAGCCCAGCAAGTTTCTTTTATTAAAGTTTGTCTGTTTTACTTTTCCACAACCTGCCTGCCTTCAGCAGTTTTCTCACAAATCGTGACAGAAATATTTATGAAACAGGAAATCCTCCGTCACTCCAACATCATATTGAGGAGATGGTAAATATCAAATCTGCAGAAATAGATTAGAGTTTAAAAGAGGAAAAAGCTGCCCCCTGACTGATACTATAACACTGATAATACACATATTGAACATTACAGGATGTAATGTAAAGCTACATTCACACCTACTGCTGCAGGCTGAATCTCAACACTCCAGAAACACTGACATTGAGGCTAACATGGATCCTCAACTCCTTGTATCTTAGCTTGTCCTAGCAGTGATTCATGAAAAGGTAAGAAATTGTCTTGGTCTTGGGTTTTACTGAGTTTATCTCCTGTTTTATTTTGTACACATCGCTGTCCCAGTATTGTTTCTTGTGTTTTTACTTCCTCCCTTTGTCTCTGTTTCCCTCCTTTTAAGCCCCGATTAGCTTCACCAGTGTTTGCATCTTTCTTTGTAATATTTCTATGGAATGTTTTGATTTTTTTTAGATCATCTTTTCCATTTTTTGGATGTATTTTCCCCTGAATCACCAAGATTTTTAAAATAAAGTTTGCTTGCTCTTTTCAACAACCAGCCTGCTGTCTTGTCTGCAGAAATAAGTTAGAGTTTAAAAAGGAAAATAACTGCCATCTAATTGATACTCCAACACTGATAATGCACATATTGAGCACTACGGAGCTTAAATGATAATAATGACCTGTAAAGTACACCACTTTCTTCTCCTAAACTGAATAAAAACTGTTGTTAACTGCAGAAATGAACCATAAATAACGTGTCTTTAAACTTTATGATCCAAAATTGAGATGTGAAATCTGAAAATGCTGTTCGATGCTTGCTCGGTTAACATTAACTCAAATTAAACCTCACTCACAAACTGAGTAATCAAATTCAGAACTTAAGTTGTAAGTTTTCAGTTTGGTTTTGCTAATCTTTATGCTGGTTTCAAGAGGGAGGATGAAAGACAACTCAATGTCTGTTACTCTAAAAATAAAAATATTGCATTCACACCATCAGGTTTTACTGCAGTCTGCTGTCAGTTGTCGTTCTAGCTTCAAACAAGCATCACATTTTACAGCTTTTACATGTACTTTGGAAAAACTGTACATTGTTGTTAGAATTTAACTGCATTTTTACAGTAACTTATTACAATGAATAATGCAAATAGACAAATTGTTATCACTGAAAGGACAGTCAAGTCAGCTGTGAATGTTTTAGCTTGAGTTTAGTTTGCAAAAGACCACAGTTATAGTAAGTCTTCTGTCCTTTCCAGGCTATTACAGAACCAATAATAACCACCGATGCAGTCTTTTTGAATTATTTGAAGACGCATTAGGAATGTAAATAGAAAAAGATGAAGAAGAGAAAGATTTTTTTGGATCATGGAGCAAAACTAAGCAAAGCTGCAAGACTTGTTTGCAAGATTCATTCAGTTTGCCTCATCTGCAGAATTACTTATCATTTTACATTAAAACTGTTCCCACGACAGCCCAGTTGCTCCTTCACTGCTCCATCAGATCAGCTCACCAATCAATAAACACATGTTGATCAAACATGTGCTGCCAACCATTGAAAGACTTCCACGCAGGATGAGTTTTACCACTTTGTCTTATCTAAAACACATTTAAAGAATTGGACCTTCCTGTGTGATGGTGGACCTCAATCAGCTTCCGGGTCACAGGATGGAACAGGAGGAAGCAGAAACAGTAGAGTGGAGAGAGAGAGAGAGAGGGAGGAGGGAGAGGATGGAGGAATGACCTTCACACATGAGCTGTACGAACAGAGGAGGACGGACAAGGAGAAGGGAGACGGGATTGGGCAGCTGTTGCCTGGCAACCACTGCAAGCACAGGAAGGAGGAGACACGATGCTCCAGATGCTGCTTGACGTCACAACAGGACAACACAAAGTGCATCATAACATCCAGAAAGTCAGCCGGGGTGTCCCTGTCACTGACACTCATCTACGCTCCAAAGGATCATGCTTTAGTTTTTTTTTTGCACACAGTCACATTCTTTCCCACAAATGTGTGATCGGGATTTACTCATACTGGGTTTTCTCAGCATCTCCAGTAACTCCACTTCATTCACTTATGTTATTCTTGGAGATTATTCAAAAATGCATCTGAAGCACATTTCTAAAGTGACTTAAAATGTACTGCGTAATGGCTGGACTTAAAATTGCACTTAAAACATCAGTGTTCGTGAAAATATTTCAACTTATAGGATGTCATGGTTATTAGGATACTGTATAGAACATTCACTTAGCTATGTGTCGGTGTGTAGCGGCTTGAACAACTTCACAAACAATTAAATATCAGCAGGACACATAAACTGACATGTAAAAAGAGCTTTGTTGGCAGTTTTGTTTTGTAGGTAGAGATATCACTGGAAGTCCTTGGATTCAAAACAATACAAGAACACCCAGCTGAGTATCTCTAGTTTGCTATTACTTTATTTTGGTGTGGTTCTGTCTCCAGACATGACAAACTGCTGGCTAACAATGTAAATATCTTCTCAAACTAGTGAAATCTTGTGTCTCTGGCTCATAGTTAGATGTTCTCAGCATGTGTAAAGGAAACAGTTTGCTGATAAGAAGATGGATATGATTTTAGATGTCTTTCCACAGTTTCTGCTTTGTTCCAGATTAAACATTATGTTTTGAGTTATGCTTTGACCCTGATGTTAGCCCGAGGAAGTGAAAAAGAAAGGGACACTTGATATAAAGAGACAAACATCATCTGTAGCTACCAAAGACTCTGGAACATCACAGCTTAACAGATCAGGTAACTTGATTTGTGCACTTATTTAATTCCATCCTTCAAGCAAATGTTTAATAAACATATACACATGCAGACATAGATGGTGAACGCTCCCCTTAAAACAGGCCTTGTGCTCCTTCAGAGTCCTTCACAGCTGAGAAGGGTTCTTACCCAGAACAGAAATAGACTGAAGACTCTCAGAGGACACCAACAGAGAGACACAACCAGGACACAACATGCAGAGTGTTTGGAAAGATGTACCACAATGAACAGCAACACAATCAATCAAACCAGTTCTGTGTAAAAACCACGAGGCCACGATGGGACGCAGCCAGAACTATGTTTTCTAACACCAGTCAGCAACGAGGACGAATCCTTACCAGCACCACCATGAAACAAAGCCAAATTCTGGATGTTAACTTGCAAAAAAACTGCATGTTGCTAAGCAACGGCCATGGAGAATGCTAGTGGGGTGAACATGGCTGCCACATATGACTTCAGAAGCTAAACCCTGTCGATCTGCCAACAGCCAGACGGCCTGGTGTGACTACAGTCTGCTACCAAGGAGCAGAGCCGGAAACACACCAACACAACCAACAAGTTTGGACATTTAGACTGGTCAGGATCAGTTTGTCATAACACAGTATGTTCTCTGCCGGCCATCTAAAGTTCATTTTGACATGAGCCTTAAAACCAAATCTTTGAAGAAGATCTGTGAAGGAGTGATGATGAGATGATTTTTTCACATTAACAGAAGTTGAACAACACACACATACTGTATAAATGTGCCCACAAACATCTGGGGCCTTTTTCACCCCAACGTTTAGTTTTCACCTTTACATTGTCATGCTTCACAAAAGACTATCCAGTTTCAGATAAAGGGTTCCTGCCCTCTTCTAATATTAGCAGATCACAAGTATAAGGTCTTTGAAAATGAGAGATGTATGAGAAATTAATGAGAGATTTATTTTATACTGCAAACCACAGCTACCTGATGTAAGCTGTCTTTAGACATGCTGAGACTCCATAATTTTCACTATCACATTTGAGTTTCTTCACAGTAAACGAACAACCACCTAAACACAATGCAACCAGCGTTTTCTCTATATTTCTGTGCACAAATTGGTGTAAGCATGTGCTTTTATTTTGGAGTTCCAGTGAGGTTTGAATGCATGTCATTTGTCCTGAAGTGACAACAGGCTGCACAGAAATCTCTGCACTCTTTACAAATATGATTTAGTTACTTGAAGTCTACAGCTGGGGTTATAGGGTTAATTTTATTATCAGGTTTTTTTTTGGTTTTTTTTAAAAAGCCCATTTAAAAGCGTTTCATTTCAACACAATTTAATAAAATCCATCAAGAAAGGAGAATTTTTGATGTTTTCTGTACTGTTTGTTGTGTAGGCTGTTATTGTTGGTTTTTTTACTGTCAGCCAAATTACATACTTTCATCTAAAAAGGAAAACAAAGAAATGCACTTAGCATTATTCTGATACTTAGCCTGTGGGCGTAAAAAAGACAATGGACTCCTTTATACATCAACAGCAACAGCATGTGATATTTCTGGAGCTGCAGGTAAACAGATCTTTTAAACACAACATCTCAGAAAACAAAAGCTACATTGGAATTATTTCCCAGAGTAATAATACCAGTTATTTATATTATTTATGCAAATAATTAAATAATATCAAATTGTATGTCATTTTTGTGTATTGTTAAACATTTCATGTTTCACATTTGCAGAAAAATCATGCAAAAACGGTAAGAAACACAGTTTGTCCTCCTCCTCTCCTCTATTTCTTGTTTCTCTCTCCTCCAGATAAGCATATGACCTATGAATGTATAATGTGAGCAGCTCTCAGACCACGCAGTGCTGCACTCTCAACATCATATCACTGCATATCATTACATATCAGCCAGCCGATGCCCCCACATCATAAACCCACATTATATTAGCATGTGCACAGACATGCTAACATGGCTGCACATGCATGCATTCTCACACACCAACATCACAGTGCTCGTTATACAAAATGAAAGCAATCGCTGGTAATGAACAGCTTAAATTCCAACTGTGCAGCCATAAACCACAATGTTACAGTGATCTGGACTTGACTGAAGAAGGGCGGAGAGATGATGTACAACCTTTTAAAAACCTTTTAAAAAGCATTTAATGGCTCTACCTACTTTTACACACTGGCCAGTACCAGCTTAATGCCTTTTATTTAAGCTGGTTGGAGTATTACTTTATCATTTCTTGTAGCTATGTCATACCAAATACAGTGCAGATCAGAAACCTTTTTATTTTTAAATAATCTTACAGTTACATTTCAAATGCTGAACAGTTGTTTGTGTCATAAATTATTGATTAATAAATTGCTTTTATGTCTCACCCACTGCCCAAAAACCCAAATAAGTCCAGTTTACTATAATGTAAGACAAGGCAAAGTCACAATTTCACAACAAACTGTGATACTACTGCTTGATGACAGCCAGAAAAGTCCCTGAATTTTTGACTTGTGACTGCTGGACATAGTAGAGTCACTGCTCTTTTACAGAATCTGGTTAAAGAAAATGGTTTATTTCTGGGGAATTTTAAAATGAGGCAAGTAGAATAAAGGGATTTTAATTAAATACTGTGATTACAAGCTTAGATTTAGTTAAGTTTCCCAAGAAAAACAGCAGGTCACAGATAAATAGTTCAAGGACCATCAGATTAAGTAGGATTCTCTGTTTTTACAGTTTCAGGCTGTGATAAAGGATATGATTTTGGTAATTTTGTAAAGGCAACATCACTTTCAACTAGTTTACTGTAATATAAGACAAGACAAAGCTACAATTTCTCATATTTAAGGAAATGAAACCATCAAATTGTTGAATTATCAAAGAAGTTGCCTGTCTTTCAACTAATAATCAACTGTTCATTTCAGTTCTAGTCTCACCAGGTTAGAAGCTGTTTGACAGAACAGTATGTACACAGATAACAGTGCTGTGCGTTGGCTTCGTTCACTGTGCTGCTATCAGGGGAGTTCAGCCCTGCCCAGAATAAGACTGCAGAGGATGGAGCCACTGTGCCACAGACAGCTGTGTGCACCATCACAGCAGTACGATGAGAGTTCCACTCAGTGTGGCAACATTTACCATTTCAGTTAGTAGAATAAAGCCTTGTGGTAATAAATGTAGTGTTGCTTCATTAGAAATACAGCAGCTCTTTGGCTTTCCTCAGAACAGATGTACTGCCAGCATTTGTTTATCCCATAACCTCCATCAGATAGAATTACAGCCTGCTAACGAAACAGTCACACATTTGATTTTCTACAGACAGCCCATATGTGTCCATCAGTGTCCATGTGTCCAGTCAAAACTCACTCCATGTGTTGGTAACAGGTACAGTAATACCACTGAACATGACCATCTGCATGACCTGATGAGTATTGTATCTTTTAAAAAATATTTTCCCTTCAATTTGAGTCAAAAACTAAATTTCCTTTCATGCATGTAGTCAATTCATGTCATATCTGTACATATCCATATGCAAGTTAATCATGCCTTGTAAAGTGTCTTTATTAGACCTTTATTTTTAACTTTATTGTACTTTTGTAATTCTTGTCAAGTTTCTTCAATGACTGATCTGCATCTAGCTGCTGTAACATTTAAATTTAAAGTTTATCTCGTCTTATCTTATTTTAACCTTTGACTATGCTTTCTGGGAAACATCACATTCCAAAAGTGGGTGAAAAACGTCTCTGGGAATTTACAGTGAAACTGGGCTGACGCAGAAATCTATGGATGACACAGAAAGCAAATTCATGTATCACCTTTACTGCCGTACACAGTACAAACACAACATAAATCACCACCACAAATCCAAGATATGAAGGAGCACTGGGAGTCCTCGCATTAAACATCCACATTTGTGTCGCTGCAGCCAGTCAGAGGTGAGCATGCAGCTGCCAAAAGACAACCCAGACATGCAGCAGGGGAAACACTGGCTAACCCAATTACATGTGCAGCCTTAGACAAGAGGCTGCTGTGCTGTGTAAATCTCCTTAATATGAAACAGATAGTATCAGAAGCACAGAGCAGTGCTGAGGGTCACAGCACTCCCCTCTCCATTTAAAACCCTCCTCTAATACTTTCTGCCCTTGCCACTGGCTTTGTTACGCTTTACTAAGTATGTTTAGCATTTAAGTGTTTAAATGCAAGGACTTTTCTGTAAATCAGTTAAAAAAATGTGACATTGGGGGTGTGAAAGGCTGTGCAGACATCGGTGATGCCTGCCTGAAAGTAAACAGACATAAGAGGTCACTTTTCTGTTTAAAATTACAAAAATAAATTGCAGCCTTTCGAGAGAATTCTCACAGGTGCCTTTAATCTTTTAAAACACGGCTAATTTCACACATAACCAGCTAATATGAGATTAATTTTAGTCCGAAGATCCACATTGTGTCTGTGACCTAATTTTTTATCACAAAAAAAGTCCTACACCTCTATGGAAACAGAAAAACCATGACTAGAAGGAGAGAAGAACTCAGAAACGTTTTTTCTGCAGTCTAACAATGTGAATACACCAAATGCCATTAAAAATAAAATGGTTATACTACCATTTGAAGAAAAAAAAACAGGGACAACTGAAAAGTGACTATTGGTCACAGCTGAGTCACTACTGGCTTCACAGTTGCGCGGAGGAATACACATTTTTTTTTTTTTTGTCTTTTACAGAATCTGGTTAGAGCCAATTGTTTACTTCTGGAGAATTTGTAAATGAGGCATGCAGAATAAAGTGATTTTGACGAAATATGATTTTTAAGCTTGGATTTGGTTAAGATTCCCCAGAAAAAAAACAGACGAATAGTTCAATGACCAGACAAATGACTCAGACTCAGACAAATGGTGTAATCTTGGTGATTTTTTTAAAGACAGTATGGCTTTAAACCCTGCCGACGGTTAAATTCAAGTGGAAAAATAGCAAACACGCCACAGTATTCGCTTTGACATATGTGGTTTCAAAACAATGTGAGCAGCATGCCAACAAACAATGACAATTATCTGGAAATTAATCTATTATGGCAAGAAGACTACTATTATTACATAATATGAGCCACTTGCTTCTTATATGTAGGGTTTCTCCAGAAGGCCAGTCTGTAAAACACTGATTTCAACTCCAAACCAACATTTTATGTCATTCATTCTCCATATCTCTGTCATAATATCCTCAAAAGCCACTACATAGTAAAAACCACAAAAATAACTATTCTACATGGAACAGCTGCACTCCTGTCACTCCAGCATGCTAAAGGCTCAAAAAACTCTCTCAAAACTAGAATGAGCTCGTAAACCTCTAAGCAGGAGCTTTGTTTTGCATCATTTGAACGACCAGCAAACACTCACCTTTTCAATTTTGTCCAGCCATTCCTTGTTCTGAGCCAGCTCGGCCATAAAGGCCTGGTGCTTCAGCCATTTCTTATGAAGCTTCTGGGTCTCGTCTCGGCTGCTGTCCCTCGCCATCAGCATCTTCTCACACACCCAGTCCCCCAGCTGGGTGAGAGAATGAAGAGAGGGAGGTGTTAGTATTAGAAAAAAATATGGTAAATAACCGGTCCAGGAAGCGATTCCTCGTTTTAAAAGACTCACAAATACTGTATGTGCAAGATGAAATAGTGTCAAGTTCATGAGAGAAACATAAGACTGATTGCATAATGGACTCACACATTATCATGATTCACACATGTATGTTTTCAGTAGCTTCTGTGCAAAGACATAAATAAAAGCTGGAGCGTTCAGCAGATAAACAGACGCACACAGTGAGAAACACAAGGTCAAACACACATACATTAACATTTAATGACGCATAGCAGGCACATGTAGGCAGACACACGTGTACCAACAAGCATGGCGGCGCGGATTCACATGTGCACACAACACAGCAGCGTCCACGGCGTCAACATACACCCACGCACACCTCCAACCTCCAACCAGCCACAGAGTAAAATCTGCACACGCAAGATTGCAAACCTCACGCCTGCGCTGACAGCAAAATATTCAGGTCAGCATCCCTCGTCTCCCCCTCATCATCATCCTCATACCTGCACCTCCATCCCCCCCCTCTCTCCTCAACCCAACTGCGAATAACCCGTTTACCGGCAGCGTTTAACGGGAACAGCCCACGGGGTTGTGGCAGCTGCAGGCAGCCGCTGGTATCCGCATCCTTGCTGGTCTGCTGTCACACACATGTAAAGACCGATATTCACCGCAGAGCCTGATGGAGAGAGGAAGGAAGGAAGAGCGAGGAAAGAGAGAGAGAGTCTTCCGGAGAGCCGAGCACAAGGTGGTGACGCAAAGAAAGGTGAGAGGAAAAAATGCAGGAGGACAAATAACAACAATACTGGAGGGAAGAGACAGACTGGAGACTTCCAACTGAGGCTGCGCTGCCTCCACTGCTCTCTCTCTCTCTCTCTCTCTCTCTCTTTGCTGGGTTGCTGAGGAGGGGAGGGCGGGGGAGGTTGACTGGGAGACGAAGAAGAAGAAAAAACCCTCCTCCCCAAAACAATAAAATGGCAGGCAGCCGAGCCGGTGCACAGACGCTCCTCCCCTCACTGCCTCACACCTTCAGCGAGAGGGCGAATAGAAAAGCTGCCTGGATGGTTGGTGAAGAGATGGAGTGGAGGAGGAGGGAGAGGGAGGAGCAACAGCCTGGGATTGGGATATATTTTTTTTGGGGGGGGGGACAGGGGATGCTGGCGACAGCTCCAGGCTCACCGGTCACGGCTAATGATGCTGAGGGTGGAGGGGGGAGGTGGGATTTAGATGGCAGGAGGATGGATAGATGTGAAGGGAATGAAGGCTGTTGGAGCTGCTTTAACAGACTCCGCTAACAACTCCTCTACAGCTGCTTTTGTTTTATCTTTCCCCTCCCTGCAGCAGCTGTACTCTCTGTCTCCAGCTCGCCTGGCGCTGCTGCAGTGGTGAAGCAGAGAGGAAAGAGAGAGAGAGAGAGAGACAGCAGATGGGTTTGGAAAGAAAAGAGAATCGGGGTTGATAGTAGGAAGAGACAGACAGGTAGAAATGACTGGACGAGGCAGTGATTTATCAGAGATGATGCATTTGTAGCTTGATCGATTTACTAGGCTGGATTTCAATCCGACGCCCCTCCGTTTGTCACCTCGTCTCACAGATTCACACACACATACATGCAGAGGTCTCATGGCTGCAGAGGTCAGGGAGGGTCACAGCCTGATGCCCCCTCGAGACTGTAAATGAATTGAATGAGGGGAGAGGAGGAGAGTGTGTGCATTGGGGGGGGTGGAATGGATGAATGAATGGATGGGTGGGGGGATGGAGGGGAGGCGTCAGAGATGTCTGACGTAAGAAGGGAGGAGGGGGAGGAGGGGAGGACAATGACATGAAGAGGAGGGGAGTCGGAGGAAGACTGATGGTGTTGGAGTCGTCATCACGTCATTAGATATCATCACCATGATGGCACCGTGGTTTCACTACGCCTCTGTACGTGGGACACACAACCGCTGGGCTATCAGCACTCCCTCAAACGAAACAGTTAATTTGAACGAAGGATACACTGAACAGCATGACCAATATTTATTTTTCTGATTATTGGTGTCATTATTTTTAATTAGTTAATTTATTAACTAATTAGCGATTAATTAAATTCACTATCTAGGGTCTGATGCAGCTGCCTATCTGTCTGCAGTCACTCTGTGGTCTCAAGCAATGTCACTTTAGCAGAGACTCAACCTGCAAAAACTGAACGTCGCCACAAATTAGGACATTAGCTACTCTCACAGTGGCTACGGCTATGCTAACGGCTAGCGGCAAATTTAGAAGGCAGAGTCTAGAGCACAATAACTAATAATGTTTTAAGATTTGGACCTTTGTGAGCAATGCAAGGGACAGAGCAGAAAAAGATGAACAAAACAGAGATGAACAGTAAACTGACAAGAGCATCCTTAACATCCTGTAATGCTCTGACGTCATCACTCCTTTTCCTATCATACATATTCAGATTTAGTAATCCTTATTAGTGAAGAAGCCTAGTTATGAATGAGAGGTTTCCTGCTATCTCATGCTGGCAGAATCTAACATGCAATAGATATCGGCTCTAAATATCCATCAACTGACTTTCTTAATTACCAATAATCAGCATCACTATCGGCCCTTATAAAAAAGATTGATTGACCCCTAATTTGAAGAAGTCATCTTGCATAAAATATACATTTATATATATTTTAAAGCACCAGGAGAACATTTAGATTAAGTATATTTCATGTGTTTATCAAGTGTATCACTGAATGTAGGATGTGAGTATAAGCCTGCCACTGGCGGCTTATTTTAGAGAGTTTTGTCCTTCCCTTCTGCTATCTGCATGTTATTGTTTGCTTAACAACAACAACAAGCTGTGGGCAGCAACCGACCACACTAACAATTTCAAGTTTTGCAGAGGATTTGGATCGTCCACTGAGGCAGGCCTGCTAGTTTTTTTTGGTGGATTATTCATTTTAATCACAGTCACTATTTTGACTGAATACCAAAGCAGCATCCTTCTCCTAGCTCCGCCCGCGACACCTGAAATTAATTTAAAGAAATACAAATCATCCAGAATGTTTTCTCCTATAGTAGACTGAGGAGCTGCAGCCAAACCATTATATTCTACAGAATATACTGGCAGAGCAAGGTTACCATGTACCATACACATTGGCAGGGATATACTAGTGTTTCAGGGTTTCCAAGGTCAACTTTGTGTTTTTCTTTGGAGGCAACTTAATCACACTGTGTCTGAACTCAATTAAGTGAACTGATGAGCCCAGGATAAAAGCTAGTTCACTGTATATCCCATATGAAGAGGTTTCAGGGAAACTCATTGTTGTTTATCCTCTGCACACAGGAAGTCTACCAGACAGATTAAAGGCAGCAGCAGGCTGGAGGACATTTATATGGAGTGATTTAACATGTGTTACATCTATCTATGTAGATACAAATTGTATTTAGCCACACAGCCTTTAGGCATAAACCTGCTCTTTTCTTTAAACAAACCAGGAGGTGAAAGCACCTAAAAGCTACAGAGCGATTTCTAACTGAGGTCACCTCTTCAGTCCCCTTTTGTCCTGAAGACAGACTTGTACTGTGGATAAAGTGGAACAGACAGGCTGATGATGAACATGTGCTTTTTTCAGTTTTTTAGTCTTAGATATCATTCAAGCAAAACTGACCATGTCATCCCAGGTAAGGTGGCCTGAAAATTACAAGTAGAAATAGAGCCCAGTAGCTAAACCAAACACAGTCACAAAAAAATGAATCAAACAAAATGCAAAAAATGCACAAATTAGAAAACTAACTAGGTAATAAAGGTGCTCTATAAACATTTTTTGTTTTTTTATATTGTAATAGATAGCAGTAATTTGCTCTACTGTAATTTCAGTTTCTATTCTAGCAGTCTTAAAGTCCCTTTTCAGTCACTGATTTAACCCCTAAAAACTACTCAAGCACACCAGCTCACCTCCAGCATTGCTCAAACACTGTAAAACTACTCTATACTACATGGATGCAAGTTGCAATATCGGAGTAAATCAGTCATACACAACCGATTCTGAAGAAGAATAATGTCACAGAAAGTCCCTCTCTGCAAGCTGACATAATTGGCTCTTTAGGTTTGTGACATAAGAAACCCTGGAAGTCTGAATCTGGGTTTTTGAGATTGTCATCAGTAATCTGCAGTTTTGACATAGAAATGCTCCACTATGGTGTTCACTGCTTATTTTGGTCATAATATGTCTTCCAGCATGTAAAAAACACCACACTGACAGGCTAACAAGGTAAAAAAAACTTGACCTTTAACTGCCATATCTTTGTAGAGTACATAGTGCGTCACAACTAAATGTAAATGTTGGTGACACTGTCAGCTGATCCATAGTGGAAGAGTTGGATTTTTTGCAACAAACACTTTATCAGATGATTTTGTCTTCAGTATTTATCACAGACTGCATATAAAGCTGGATTAACCTTCTGTGATGTCATCAAAAAAAGATTTCCTAAAGAGCAGTAAAGAGGCTGGTTCCTAATAACTCCTGGTTGATGCAACAATGAGCAAACATGTGGAGTATGAGTGGAGCTCAGGCTGATCATGGAAACGTTTCTGGGTCATGAACTTTCCTATGACGGCATCCACTTGTCACGCAAAGCAGCCACATCCTTAATTATGCATAACTTTAAGCTCCAAGTCAGGTGAATTCTATAAAAATTCTGGAATTTAGCGACAGAGACTGAAACGGTGTTTGCACCAGGCTGTGAACAAGTTTAATTCTGCTGTAAAGCCAACCTCTAGTGGCCATTTGGGAAACTGCAGTTTTCAGCACTTCTGCAATTGTTTCATTCTTCAGCCCCAGAGGTTGGCATTTCTGGAGCATTACTGACATTTGTCACGAAAATAAAGTGTGTCATTTATCTACACACAGCTCAGACCAAAGAATGCAGCGCAAATTGCAGATTTTTTTGCCCAACAGTCAGTGTAAATGTGTTGGCGAGTGACCAGAGAGCAGCAGCACTAAACACAAGCATGCAGCCTGAACAGAAGAATACACCCTGCCAGCTGAGAGCTCAGGTTCCTGCAGAATGACGCAGTGTTAATCGCCCACTGAAGGCCACAAAAACACACACAGGGGAAGCCTCCACATGCATACTGTACTTCTGCAGACATGGCATCCCAGTACACAGATATATGGCTGATACACACTCGTACACATGCACACATACTCTTGAAGTACACAGCGAGATACTCTCTTCCTCCTCTGAATTAGTGATGAGGAACTGTGCTGCTGAATTATTCACGACAGCCAAAGAGAGAAAGTTGCTGAAACTAAACAAGGTTTTGGCCCAGAAAGAAGCCGGTGACTCTGCAGGGTGAGAGAGCAGAAAACTGCAGGAGAGTCGAGTGCAGCGTAACCGGACACACATGAGGTGTTCACAGTATCGGTGAGTCAAAATCCATTTTTATCTCGGCTCACTGTTCACATGGCTCTGCACAACACTCACATCATGGCAGAGAAGCAGCACATGAAGCATTAAGATAAAAGTTTAATTACAGAGAGCAGAGAATAAACTGCTACTACCACAGCTAAAATTAAACACGGACACACCCACTATAAACTGTAAAAAAATGATTTTTTAAAACAATTTACTGCTATTTTACAGATTTCCCCCAATTTGTTAAATTACAGATAATAACAAACTAAATTACAGAAAAACTATTAATTCACATTAACAGTGAAAAAAGGACAAACCTGTAAATAACATTTAAATCAATAATCTGTGCTGTATTTAAATGAGCACATTTTTTAATAGATATTTGCTGTTATTTAAAAGAAAATTATGTATATTACAACTGAAAATAGTAAATAATTTTTAATTTCCCCATTTAGTTAAATTACATTGAAATGTCTTTTTAAAAAGTAATCCTTCATATGCTGACTGCAAAAAATCCAAAACTGTACAATGCATTGTAAAAAATTATTTATTTTAAGCTTTTAACCATAGTTTTTTGGAGCAGTGTACTTTTAGCTATTTTACAGATTCTCCTTATTTTGTTAAAGCACATATAATAACTTGTAAATTATTTGAAGTTTAAATCTGTTTTTACAAATCGCAATATTTGTTATTTCACAATGTGTGACTGTAAAATTACAATTAAATCATCTAAAAATATCAATATTTTACAGATACTTGGGGTCTTTTTTTACAGTTTTTGAAAGTTGGAGCACTCCTCTGTTTTAAATGTATACAGTTTTTACGCATTTATTTACAGGGAATAGTTGTATTACCATCAGTCAGCCTATGCAATATAAACTGAGTATTTCAAACTAAACCAGATGGCCATTGTCATTTTTAGAGATGGAAACTATTATCTTTTTACAGAATGCTAGATGACTCTGGGTTTTTATAAACAGATATAAGCCAGCTGGACCTTTGTCTAACCAGGAACAGCACAGAAAATCACTCAATCTTGTAGGGGAAATATATTTATATTCACATTTACAGATATGATATTGTGGGGCTGCTGAACTAAACCCATAGATCTGGTCTTTTCTCTCCACAATAATCGCTACTGATTGAGCAAAATGTACAGAAATTTTTGAATTACTGATTTCAGAACTTGTAAATAGCAGCTACTTCTCTGACAAGCTACAGGAGGTGTGTGAGACCATCTCTGTGTCAGAAAATCTTAAAAAAACCAAACCACCTATTTCAAGCTTGTCATTTGCAGAAATCACCATCCTCCTGTTTTCCCCTCTTTTTGCTCTTAAACTGATTTCATTGACCAGTGTTTGATCCTCCTACCTCATGACAGTCCTGGAGGAACCTCTGAAGCTCCCACTGGTCATTCAGCTTCTCCAGCCACTGCTGGGCCAGTTCTCTGTTCTGGTTTCCCCTGAAACCAGAGAGATTTCAATGTTAGTTTCAACTTAGAATACCAAGAATTTACACAGTTATAGCACATTTAGGTGTGTGTGTTTAACACTTAAATATTGTTTTCTCTTTGTATTCTGCTTTGGAACAATAATTTTCAACCTACAAACACGCAAAAGAGCAAGAACTCAGGGAAAGTTACTGAGAATACGAACGAGGCTGAACAATTTTGTGGAGCTGTTCAAGACAAAAGGGTATAAACTGCTGTAATGGAAGCATATTAATGTAAAAAAAATACTGTTATTATGCAAAAGTGAAGCATAGAAAATAATGGATTTTCTTTTGGATTCATGATTGAACACTAAATTTAAGTCTTTTACACTAATTTTTTGCATTCATTGGTTTATCTATGGCCAGTCTGATCACATGAAGCTCTCTTTATCAGCTAAAAATACACGTAAATCTATTGGTCAGACTTACTCAGACATCATATCTCAGGCATCAAAACTACAATTATAAATTAAGCACTTCACATTTTTTTGACACACCATAAAAGAGAAATGAGTCACTGTTGCTCAAAAAAACATGTATTTTTCTACTGCTATTTGCAGATCACAGCAAACACAACCAGACATGATGTGTTCATCAAAATCAATCTTAATTAGCAAAACAACATCAAAATGATTTATTACACAACCTGAATGTAATACATTAAAATGATTGTGTTGTTGCAGAGTGTTCATTTATTTGTCCCTGTGGGAGAAAAATGAATGTCCAATGTGTTAATTCATGTAAATTAAATCTAAAACCCATATGGTTCCCCTCATTGCTATTGTTAGGACACACACATACATGAAAATACCCACAAAAACCCAACCCCCAACACACACACACACACACACACACACACACACACACACACACACACACACACACACACACACACACACACACACACACACACACACACACGCGGCACCTCAGCCTTCATACAGATTTCATGGTCAGGTGTCTCCTCAGAACAGCTTCTGTTTTCCGTCTTTTGTTTCATTTATACGTTGGAGTCGCTCTGCTCTAAATTCTTTAGCTGCTATTATTCTTTTATTGAATTGTTGGGCAGCTGTTGAGATCTTTCTGCTTTACAATCAGCTCAACGTGCAGCTCAGACATCGTGATAGCTGCAAGAAACATGAAACCTTTGGAAGGGTTTAACCTCAATAAAGATTTACAGAGTTTGCAGTCTAGTAACTATTTAAAGAGTCAATCTCAATTTCTTTTAAAGGTGGCTGTTTTAAAATTCCATATTTTTCAGTCTCCTTGGTGGATTTTTTGACCATATTTGACACCTGTAGTCAACAGTTACATGTTTATTATGTAAATAAATGGTTTTAGAATGCAACAGGTAACCTATGTGTTACATTCTCACTATGTATGTTGCCAAATAATTGCCTGTAGCTCATAAAAATCATCTAACACTGAAATCTGATAATTTTAGTGCATTTAATAGGATTTTATTTAAGTTGCAGCGTGTGCAACAACGAACATCATCCCTGCTACATGTACTCACATTATTTTGTATTAACAGTTTGTGTAAATATTACTATATTGTCGTTCCATCTATATTTTTTAGTGTCTTTTATAAACACAACCAAAAAGGAGTTGTAAAAACTAAACAAAGAAACATTTTTCACAGTGGAAACAACACTGAATGCAGCCATAAAGGCTTCCTTATGCAGAAAATGCAGTTAGTTTGCTTTTCTGAGAACTAAAATTCATCACTGCATAACTCACAAACATCCAGACAAGCTTCATATTTGGTTGCTTTGGATGCTGTGCATATTGAAGGATGGTTTTAAACTAATGTGGTCAAAGATATCTGCATTTGGTACAGTTCTAAAACTGAAAATGTATAAGGCTGTAACGTACAGGTGCACAGACAAACTCCTACTGAGTGATGAGTATATTTTTAGATATTAAATTTAAATACTTTAGAAAACAGAGAAATGAGGCAATAGTTTGGAAGCAGGAATATGTTACTTTCCCAGACTTATCCAGATGTGAAAATGAAGTGAAATCAACTTTTATCTTTTCTACACAGCAGAAACTCTGTTTAAAAATGTACTTCTGGTGTGTATGGACAGAACATTCATGTTCATAATATGTTCAACATATTGAGGCTACAGACAAAACACTGCATGAAGACAAAGTCTAAAGAGAAACCTGATTCTCCACTGAGGCTTTTGTCTGATGTGATTTAGGTCAAATAGGCTTCCAATATTGAAAAGCATATATCCTTTAGTTATACTTTCTAGATCTAATGTGTTCACACAGCAACCCTCGTTAGAAATTTACAAAATAGGAACCGTCAATGTGAGAATCCAAGATTTTGAAGCTTTTTTGATCAGATACTTCTACTTTGAAGCTTTTTGTATATTTCAGCTTTAAACCAACTACTTTCCTTTATTTTTTGTTTTTCTGTAAGTACCTGTACCTGTTAGCGAGGGCGTCGATTCTCTCCCGGATGCGTTCGGAGTAGATGTTGTTCTGGCTGATGAGACTTTCTCCGGCTTCGATCACAGCTTTGATGCGGTGCAGGTTGAGCTCCATGGTGGTGGTGAAGTCCTTGTGTTTCTTTATGGCTGCTTCCACTGTTTCCACCGTGGTGGGCAGCTCCACGTGGGCCAGAGCCGACTCCTGGAACACGAAAACGCAGCACTGAGGCAATTTATTGGTTCAGAAACTGGCAAAGTGAAGCCAGAATTAACAGAGAAGAAATAAAAAACCAACAAGGGCATCTAATATTCTTGAATTTCTTGAAATACAGTCAAAATTGTCTTATTTACAAGCAAAAACTACACCTCATCTGAATCATATGATGATAAATCGAAGTATTAATGGTCAAATAAAAAAAAAAACAATTTCAATTTAGACAACAAACTGGGAAATTTAGCATTTTTAAATCCAAAATCCCAAACATTTCTTAGTTTCAGTCTTGAAATGTGACAATTTGCTGCTTTTCTTTGTCTTTCGTAACAGTATTAGATTGAAGTTTGTGCTTGTTTTGCATAACATTTGGGTTGTTTTATGTCTTTCTGTTGTCCTTTTTTTACATATTTTAGATGTTTTACGTCTTTTTGTGGCTATTTTGCATGACATTTGGTTGTTTTAGGTTAGGTTTTGGTTCCTTTTTTACATCCTTACATCTATTTTACAAAAATGTAACCACCTGGAATCAACATGTCAAAACTCCACATGCTATAGATTTTTAACTATTTACATTTTTTAATAGTTTCCTCATTCGTCTCCTCTCTGCTCTGTTAGGGATAATGACCGGACAAAACATGCAATTTCAATCAGCTTGGAATATGGGAAAGTTCACTGGTTTTTACGCAATTTACTGCATTCACACAAAAAAATATGCAGATTAATTGATAACAACAAAAACTGCTGCAGAAATCCATATTCAAACTCTACAGTGCAATGAATAACTAACTTGTTTGATTTGCAACACAGCTACTTAAACAATCCGGCACTGTAAATGTATGCGGCCTCTGGATGAAGAGAAGACAAATGAAATTGAGACAGAAAACAAACACAGGGAGCAGCAGACAGAGATCAGCGGCCTGGAACATCTTTGATACTTATTGAAGAAGAAATGCTGCTCTCTCTA